>CM060431.1:149945980-150545980 GCA_030545235.1 Helianthus tuberosus | reverse complement strand
CATGCAGGAAAACAGGACCGTCCGACAATTTTCTTCGTTTACATTAAGCTCGGCACGGGCCGTGTCCGCCCAACACGGCCCCGTGCTGCACAGTCTGCAGAAAAGACCCAGTTCAGGTAACTGGACACGGGCCGTGTTCACCCAACACGCCCCCGTGTCCAGGCTTCTGTTTCTCTTGATTTAATTTTGTTACTGGCACTTGAACACGGGGCCGTGCCCGGACAACACGGGGCCGTGTTCAGCGCCCAGTAACACAATTTTTTTGCTTTTTCACATCTTTTTACACATTCAATCAACCTAAAAACTTATTTTTGGGACACATTGAGGACAATGTGTAATTTAAGTGTGGGGGGGGGGGGGGATACTAAAACTTTGAATCTTGCAAGTCCTAAATACAAGCCTTACACAAAACTCTATTGGAACCGCTAATCACCCCAAATTTTTTCAAAAATTTTTCATTTTACTTGTCTAGGTTTAACTCGGGAATTTCAAGTTCTAAAAAGGTTATATTTTTACAAATTTACAACCGATACCGTCGTGATAAAAATAACCAACATAAGAAAATTATGAAAAGGCATGACAAGCTTAGTTAAAATTTGATTATATATACTTGATCACATAAAAACCCATTCCCACAAAAGTGAGTTTTGAGCCTTTATTGAGCATACAATTACATATCATTAGACTAAATGCTCATTTTTCGTTTCTTGTGTGAATAGCCGCTTGGTTCTTACGACTCTAGAACTTGCCATGACGATACATTCCCAGTCCTTACCAACTTAAACCCGAGTAAGTAAATGATAAAGGCATTAGGACTAACCCTTTTTATTTCTACACCATTATTATTATTTTTTTTTTTTTACCACATACCCAAAATCCCCCTAGTTAGCCCCTTTGAGCCTAAACCTTTTTCATTTCATAACCCAAACCAAACACCCTTTTACCCACCAAAACCTTTTTCATTTTTTAACCCTTTGTTTTAGTAACTAGCTCGGTTTTTCGTATGACTTAAAAAAAAATTGTGTGTTGATGATGAAGCAAAAGAAAATAAACAAACAAGTTCATCAAAAATAACTTTGGTTGAATAATAGCTTCATCAAAATAAAAGTTACAAAAAAAATAAAAAGTCTTACGAAAACCGACCCTTGTTACGCTTTTCGCCCTTTTTCTACTAACCACTAACCCAATCACCTACCTTTAACCCAAGCCTAACCCTTCACCCAAAAAGTCCTCTTGATATTTACAAAGGTATATAAGTTAAAAAGGAGGAGGATTGATTGCTTGGCAAGCCTATGGTAGGAGTAAGTTCCATGCCGCTCTCGAGTGATCCACAAAAATACATTTTCGGCCGAGTGTTGAGTGATCCCTGTGAGGTATGTGGACTTGTATATAAATAGAATTTTAAAGAGGCATGTTATGCCCTAATAAGTAATTTATCTTATGAAAAGTTTTAAATAAATCATGACGAATAGGATTGTAAATAAATAAAAATGAAACTAAGTAAAGAATCTTGGACATCCCGACACTCTATGATAAGCCCAAAAACCTTCTTCTCTACCCATTCCATTTGGGAGTGTAATAGCCACATATTAAAGAGTTTTGCTTGAGGACAAGCAAAGATTCAAGTGTGGGGGTATTTGATGTGTGCAAAATGCAACATATAAATTACATCAATTATGGCATAAAAATAACCCTTTTTTAGTACTAATGTTGGAAAAAGTGTGCTTTTGTCTTCCTTTTGTATTTTCAGGATTAAATGAGCTCAAATTAACAAAAGAAGCAAAAAGACATCAAAATCTAACATAAATACAAGAAAAGGAACAAGACGTGACATGCCCGACCCCACGACAGCATCTTCCCAAGCAAAACAAGATAACAGAAAAACATAACACGCCCCGTGCTCAGCCAGTACGGGGGCGTGCCCAAGTGTCAGCAGAAAAGACAAAGTGGTAGAAGCTTCTATTGCCCACCACGGGGCCGTGCTCAGCGGACACGGGGCCGTGGTCAACTATAAGATTCGCACAATCTAAGCAAATCTTCATAGTACAAAGATTCTTCTGCACACGGGGTCGTGCTCAGCGAACACGGGGGCGTGGTCAACTAATAAGACAAGCTGCATTAAATGAAGAAAGAGAAGGATGTGGACACGGGGCCGTGCCCGAGCTTCTGTTCAGCCTATAAATAGGAGTGCTTGGCTCAAGCTCAAACCATCCCTTGGCACACCACCTCTCTCACACTTCACCCACCACCCACCACCACCACCACCATAACACCATCATCCACCACCATAACACCATCATCCACCACCATCATCCGTTGTCCATTATAGAGTGTGTGAGTCGTCTCGGGATCCAAGATTGATCGTAAGAGTTCTTGACAATCAAGGCCATGTTTGCCTAAGTCTCTTACATCACTTGGTGAAGACAAGTGTCTAGTGTAATACTTTTTATTTCTAATCTTTTCGCACTTTTTACTTGGTTTTGTATTAATGACTTTAATAACTAGTTTCTTATGTTGAAGGTGATTCTTCCTTATCGTTTGTCCGTGGTGTCTTGGCATTATTTTACTGTCTATATAAAATAAAAGATTTTCACCATTCATATCTCCACGGTCTATATGGAGGTATGTTGGCTACCTGGTCGGGGGTTAAGGGAACGGTTTGGTAAGAGTCTTGCCATTGTTCAGCGTTTAGAGGTCCTGCAATGGACCTGGGTCAAATTTAGTAGGACCTCCTTCAATACTTAACGGTATTGGATGGCGGGGGTCCAAACTCTTTGATCCCCTCATAAGTTAACTACTATTAATACTATAACCCGGCTATTTAGGACTGTATCCCTGCTGACTCAGACTACTTAGTCAAGGGTAACGTCACCTCCAAAAGAGGGGCCTACCATAATTTGCATTAATAACTTAATTCATTATCTTTCAATAATCCGACCCTTTAGGATTGTATCCTTGCTGACTCAAACTACTGGGTTGAGGGTAACGTCACCTTCAAAAGAGGGTCCTACTACAATAACTAAGATAATCTCTTAAATAAGTGCAAAAGTGCGGAAATAATCAAAGGTTACACTACACACGAGTCGGAACCAAGTGATTCATCTTGTCTATCTGTTTTTTTTATTTTTATTTTTGCATTTTAGTTAGTTTTTATTTTTCTTAGCTTAAAACATTTTTCTAAACTTTTTATTTGATTAGACGTTGAGGATAAACCGGTACTAAAAGCTCTTGTGTCCTTGGACGACCTCGGTATCTTACCAACACTATACTACGCTCACGATGGGTGCACTTGCCCATATGTGTGTTTAGTGTTAGTAAATATCGTGTTTTATAAATTTAAAACTTGGCTAAAAAAGTGTTAAAGGGCTTAAAATATACACCTAAAAATATATAACACTTCACACGCATCACAAGAGACAAAATACTTATATGAACAGGTCTTTGCACGTGGCTCTTGATCAAATATAATCTTCTTAGACGGGATACTGTGCTGATTTGAGGAGTGTTGGGCATCATCCTTCTTTGACTCATGAGATTTAGAAGGTGGCTTACTGTGGGCCACAGAGTGAGTCTTAGAGCGTGTACCACTAGACTCTCTAAATTGCATGTCCATGGCTTTAGAAACAGCATTGTCAATCAATGCTTGAAGTTCCGCACCAGTTACGTTGATTCTGGTAGTATCATGATTCTCTATAGGGTGACTGTTGATTTTTTCAGATTCTGCCATGTAGCTTGATTGCTATATAAAATAATGATAATGATTCTTTCAGAAGTCTATAACAGAATTGTCATCTTGATAATTTTATTAACCATGGTATTAATAAACCCTATTGGTTAATTTATTAAGCATATTCATTCAGGATTTTTCATTATAATTATCCTCAGTCATAATTTATTAATATATTTTAATGGCACAAAGGCCAAGTCACATGGACAATTTAACTATAAGCCATGATCTTATATGATCGAGGCATTAAGGCATTGAATCATAGTTCATTACCTTTTCTTGACAGGGAGTTGTAGGCTACAACTGTCTTTTGTCTTATATGACAATGAATATGGCCCGTAGGCCCTACATCACAAATGGATGTTTAAATACCAAAGAAAGGAATTGGAAGAATCCAATATAAGGATGACTTATGTGATTTTATCGAACCACATTTGCCAGGAGTGTTAACATGTTTTCAGATGTTAACAAGGATTTTGAATATTACAAGGAACTACCATCAAGGCCCTGTCTTAAGATGATACATGGCTAGGTTTTGCCTTCAATATTTTTATTTTATATTTAATGGCGGAATTAAATTTTTAAAAGGAATGATATTTTAATTTATTTCATATTTTATATTTATGCATATAATGACAAAAATGAAATTTTTAATTAAAACATTCCACTAAAATTAAATGAGAGTACATATTTGCCCTGAACGGGACTTTAACAGAAATAACTTGCCCATGCAGGAGCTAAACTGAAAATACAAGTCCTCGTAGGGACTGAATACATAAATAGATGTCCACGCAGGGACTTGATTGGAAATAAGGAAATTACAATACAATTAAATAAGGAATCTTCAAAAATCCATTTTATTCTTTCCCTTGATTAGATTCGCCAGACCCTTGAGAAATCCCCGGTGGCTCCTACGCTCTTCTTGAACCTCCCGTTCCACCTGGCTCAACCTCTGAAGAATCTCCTGCTGCTGAGGTAGCGGTATCAGTGACGGCTGCGGCGGCTGCTGCTGTGGAGGTTGAGGAGGTGGCGGGTAGGGATACCCAAAAGCTTGGTACCCCGATTGATACGAAGCTGCATAGGGCCCTTCTGGGTGAAGAGCATTGTAGTTGGCTGCTACGAGATATGGTTCAACATCGGGGGCATTGTAGTAGTTGTACCCTGGGTAGGCAGGCTGCTCAAAAGGGTTGTACGCCGCTGCACCGGCGTATGAAGCAATTGGGTTATCATAACCCACTGGTGGCGGCGCAACTTGTGCATAGTCCACCTCGGAAACAGGGTTTGAAGGCTCACCCATCTGCGGGTCTTCATATAGTGCCGGTAATGAGTGCCACTTGAATGATGAGGGGTGCTGAAATGGAATCCCCCTCGCACGGACATCCGTGCTCCTGATCTCCTACGCCTCGGTGGCTCCGGAGGCGGTTGTTGCTCTGGCGGTGGTGGTGGCGGTGGAGTGACCGCTACAAAACGTGAATCCTCAGAGGGATCCTGCTGCTGCTGCGATGGGTTGTAGGAGGGAGTAAACTCCCAGTTGTATTGGGGAAACCTTGCCTCATAGCTGTCTGGACCACGATAAGGTGATCCATGAAAAGACGACCAATCCGAAATCTCGATGGGGTGAGTAGGTGTCCCAGATGGTGGTTCGGCAGGATCTGGGTCATCATCCATATCCATGTCCTGAGCTTCAGGAAAATGGTCTTCGGGGCCCAATGGGTTATGACCCATTGGTTCTTCAATCTGATTTGCCGGGTTAAACCGGCTCTGGAAATATGGGGTCGGGTCTTGAAAGGCGCGGTGTGACCCCGACCGTTGCAGTGGTAGGTAGGAATGGCGTGAATGGTCAGACTCGTTGCCTTGATGGAGCCCGAAGGAATCATGGTAGGAAGGTGAGGAGCTAAGCGATAGAGAACGCCTCGCAGGCTCTAAGTAGGTCCTCCAGTCTTCTTGAGGACTGGTGCTCATTGTAACAGACGGAGTTCGCCGGTGGGAAGGTCCGGCCTCGTGATCGTTGGGGGCGTTGAATGGCCCCTTGCCTCGTCCTCCTCTTCGGAACCTTGGCGGCATTTTTGTTGATCCTGTCAAAACAAACAAAAGAAACAATAAAGGACAAAATAAAATAAATTAGGATTAGTCCTAAGTTCTTTGTCTAGACTCGGAAGTCAAGAAATGTGCAAACTGTGTCATTGAGATTAAACACAAAAGGCTATGGTTTAATTCACTCAATGTTGGCTCTGATACCAACCTGTCACACCCCGATATTTCCATGTGTTACCGGTGGGCCCGGTGGGGAGTATCGTGACGTAGTTGATATCATCATAGTCAATAATCACGGTTTAATGCACAGCGGAAGTCTAAAAGTAATAATATTACAAACCGAATGAAAGTATCAAGAGTATTACAAACGGAATGTAAAAGGATCCACAGGCGGATCAAACAAAAGAAGATAATTGTTCAACAGATTTTTTAGTGACAAAGCTTGCAAGACTTTTATTTATTCACTCAGGAGTAGCCAGCCTATTCCGCCTAGTACCTGCACTTAGCCTTTTGGAAAATACGTCAGTTTGCGAAAGGAATAATAAAGATCATTTAGGATTTTCCGAAACTAAATTGAGTTGTTATCATGAAGTGTTCGCCGAACGTTTGGTTCGTTTGCAGCCCTAATATTTTCCAAAATGCGAATTCAAACACTGTAATTATGGTTTGAAAATGACCATTAAACATCACTTGGGATAATTATTTAAAAATAATCTTGTAAAAGAATTATATGTTTGTTACACGTTCAGTAGCCCGGGTTGAATACCGGGTTAAAGATTAATAGACACGCCACATAATATAACCTACGGTGAGTTATTCTAGAACATGCAGGTATATCATTTTACATACGCACCGGCAGGTGTATGCCTACACCCCGTGCTTAAGTCGTGGCCATTTCAATGATTGAGCCGAGGATATCCAGGACATGGTCATTAACCCCCCAAAGGCTTTAACAAACAAAACATATTAAACGGGTTATCTCAATGATTTAACCTTCATACGATTAAAAATTCAATACCCGACCAAACGGTATTTTATATACCGTTCCCCAAGCCCGTATAAGGGAAAATAAGTTAAAAGTATTTACCTGAGCAAATTATACAAATTTATCCCAGCCGTAAACAAATCAAGCAAGTACAGGTAGCTTTTACTGGTCCCCTAAATCTGGAATGAAGGTTTTAATAACCTATTAGATTTCTAACGGCTCTTAATTAAGTTTAAACTTAGACCGGTTAGTTTTAAAGAAAGGTATACGGTTCAAAACGCATGATTAAGCGAAGACCGGATTAGGATGTGGTTTAGACCCGACAAGTATGAAGACTTGTATAATATGGTTAAACTAAACACATTCTGGATTTTGAAGTGAAAATGATAAGTTTTGACCCGTTTCGGTTAATTTATGCAAACTAATTACATAAACCGTACCGAACGCGATAAATGCATAACGAGTAATTAAATGAGTCATGAGCAGGTTTCCTAAGTTAATATGTCTTAAATATGTTGTGATGTCAGTAGGATACCTTCCATTATGCCCAAAATAAATTTAAAATCAATTTATGCCCCGTAGGGGTATTTTGGTCATTTTTAAGATTATAAAATAGATTAAATTTTAATCTGAGGTTCTTGTTTTAAATGATCAGTAAAAATATTTATTTTTGCAAGTCATTTCAGTAAGGTATTGCATACATGTGAAATTTATCATTTATAACCAAACTATGCACAGTAGGGGCATTTTGGTCATTTCACATAAGCTTTAAAGGTCAAAATTGGAAATCTGAGTTCAAAACTTTTTCTTACTGTTAAAGTATAGAAATTTACTTAAAACATCAGTAGGTATTAAGTCTTATATGTCAAAAATGGTTTTAACCCATACTATGCGTTTATAACGCGTAAAAAGTCGGGTTTAGGCGATTTTTGGGTTGTATAGGGAAAGCTGAGATTTTTATCAGTCCAGAAGGCTTGAAATATTTTATTTATCATATAAAATCAGTAGCAAAAAGTTTGGTATCAAAATGTTTTGTAAAACTCATTTTATTAGCAAAAAGGGTATAACCGTCAATTACCTAATCAAAGCAAGAACCTCATGTGATGATCAGTTAAAAAAATTAATAAAAATCTTCAAAAATCCCAAAATATTATAGTACATCAGTGGGTAAAAGGTTTGGTGTCAAAATTTGGGTTTAGATAGGCTTTATGCTAATAATGCCGTTTAATTAATAAAAAGCTTTCAAATTATGATATTGAGCATAACTCCTAATTTAGACCTCAAACTGATGTCAAATTTTTAGGACATGTTTATAAATCAGTAATAAAGGTTTTTGTCCTCTCACTTTTTCAAAAATCTCGTTTTAATGTCAAAAGGGCATAATGGTCAACATTTAAGCAATTAACGGAAACATGCAAATGAATCGGATAAATTAGGAACCAAGTTGTATAATCTCAGAGGGTTATACTAACCTATAACCTGGTCCTAATGGAACTCTAAGGCATATCTAAACTAAGCTAAATCGGGTCAGAACTGAAAGTCAAAGCAAAAGTCTACTTTTTGCGACTTTCGGTTCTGAACCGAGCCTAAACTCAAAATTGTCGGGTTGAACATGCTTAGAGATGTTCTTATATTAATTACCAAGTTATATAAGTGTTAAAAGAGGTTTCATAGCTTCTACATTGTTAATTATGAGTTTATTTGCAAAATAGCTTTATGTTGACTTTTTAATATTAAGTTTGACCCGACAATTGACCAAGTTAGAGTGGAAATCAGAGGGTGCCCTTTTAAGGGTTTATTACCCACATAATTACCAACTCATAGCCACTTTCAATTCAAAAAATGACTGTACCATTAGTGATTAATCACTAAGTCAAAGCTTAATTACGACGGCTTTGACTTTTGGTCATTAGACTAATAAAACACGAATTAAAGAAGCTAAGAATGCTTACAAAGGCTTTTAGCACGAATTAGAAGCTTGAGAAAACTAGCTTGAAGTCCAAAGAGCTCCAGAGAGTGTGATTAGAATGATTTTTGGTGAATGAGCAATTGAACAACTCATAAGATCATTCCACCAAAGTCTACATCTGATCCCTGATGAATTCCAAGTGTCCCTATGCATGAAAAACTGTTGGCTGAGCTCCTGGATTCGAAAAATGGCATGCAAAGGCGGTGCAACCTGCTGTTACTGGCATCTGTCCAAAGTTTCTGCATCTGGGCATTTTACGCGGCCCGCGTAAGTAATGGCCGAGGGCTTACGCGGCCCGTGTAGAGGTCAGGTCCGGTCAACAAGTTTCAAATATTGCAATTTTGGTCCCTGGCTCCTCTAAACTTGTTTTAACTTGTTTTTATTGCACTTTTAACCCCCAAACTTGACTTTTAAGGACTCTAAGTCATAAACAAACTCTGTTAAGCTCCTGATTAGTTATACGATCACCCGAAAAGTCCTGTATTTCAACGTTGACGCTTTCGACCCTTATTTCTTGGAATTAACACTTTAATTATTTAAATACGTCGAAACTCCGCGAATTTAATATCCGTTAATCTTGGGATTAAAATAAATTATCACAATGTTTTTGGGATCATTAAAAGGTCATTCAGAGGTTACTTTCAACATGTTGACACTTTTAACCCCTATGTTTCACAAGATGCTTATTTTAAGCAAAAACGACTTTTCAAGTTCGATAAATTATTCGTTAAAGAATATGAACATCGTGGAGGTCAATCAGAGGCACAAGAATGGCATGTTGACACTTTGGATCCCTTTATTCACATATTTACATTGTTTGACAACTTCAGTCCCTCAGAAATAATTCCTTACATGTTTAAAGTCCATGACACGTGTCTTCATAATATTGGTCGTGATTTTACGAGGTGTTACAGAAGTTGTCCAAGAGAGTTGCGAGGGGCGTATGTTAGGGGTGATGTCAAAAGACCAACCATCATACTTGAAGCGATGACGTCGAATGATTTATGGTTTTGGCATTCATATTTTGGTGTTCCAGGTTCAAACCACGACATCAATGTTTTGCACACATCACCGTTGTTTCAAACCGTAACGGATGGTATCGCACCCTTCTGTCCATTCTATGTTAACGGAAGATATTACAGATGAGGCTTTCTTCTTGTGGATGGTATCTACCTATCATGGTATGTTTTTGTGAAAGCTCTTTCATTTCCTGTTGAGGCTAAAGAAAATGCGTTCAAAAGGTTGCAAGAATCAGCAAGAAAAGATGCTGAGAGGGCTTTTGGTGTTTTAAAGGGTAGATGGTGCATACTAAAGCGACCAGTTCGTGCGATGAATAAGAAAACAATACATAATATAGTATATGCATATATCATATTGCACAATATGCTAATCAAAGAAGACGGACGTGCAATATCTCCAGATTGGGTGCCGGATCCTCCTACACAAGTTCCCGTTCCCGAAAATATCCAACAAGACTTGCAGGATGAAGATATTCACTTTCGGTTAAGATACGATTTAATTAAACTTGTATGTTCTTTAGGTTTGGAATTTCCTGATTCGGACGAGGAGTAGATTTTCTTTATGTATGTTTTTATTTTTATTGTAGTCTAAAATATTTCTAGAAATATTGTTTTTAATTTAAATGAAATTTATAATGTATAATTTTATTGTTTTATTGTTAATTTATAATTTAAAAACAAAAAAAAATAGGTTGTGAGTGATGGAATTCCATCACAAGTGATGGGTATTTTCACTAAAGTCCATCACTAGTGATGGAATAATGCTTAATGACATGGCGGAACTTGATTGGAAGTTGTGAGTGATGAGTGATAGGGGGTAGGTGTAAGGACTCTAAAAAATGTCCTAAATTGACCCGTAAGTGCAAACCCGGACCCCTGAAACCCTACTGTGCATGAAAAAACAAGAAATCAAGATTCTTGGTCTTCAGGCAGGCCGCGTAAAGGTTAAGCATATCTTCACGCGGGCCGCGTCAACATGTGTTTGACCGGATAAGCATGCCGGGCCACGCGTCACACACGTGGCAGCCCTAGGTGTGACACGCTAGCCCTAATCTACGAATAGGTGCCCTCGCTGGCCGCGTAAAGATCAAGGGTGGGCTCACGGGGGCCGCGTGAGACCCAAATTTCACCTATAAATAGAATGGATCAGGAGCAGTTCATCTGTGTCGAAACCAAAACTCAAAAACGAAGAAACACTACTCAAAATCGAAAATTAATATAGCGAGGCGCTGCTACGATACAGGGTATTAACTCGATCGCTGCTACGATTCAATGTCCGATCGATTGAAACTATCCAATGGATGTTTAAGTGCTGCCCACATTAGGGCCATGCTTTGTTATTCGTCATGAACTCGATCGATGTTTAAGTATTGTACTTTGTCATTCGTCGTGAATTCGATGGATGTTTAAGTAATGCACTTTGTCATTCGTTGTGAGGGTTTTAATCTCGTGAGTTACCGTAAATGCTGTATTAGTTACTGACCTAGTTCGTGTGCATTGTTATTTAAATTAGGTTACAAGGCTAATCAGTAGGCTAAACTCTGCCCGTATAAATCTGCAATGTGAGTCATTCTCTTTTATCAAAAGTATTTTACAATACTCCATTTATTTTCAAAAGTTATAATTACAGGGATTAAGTCATGGTTATCTTGAATCACTGGCTAATTGGGGTATTGTGCACAT
This sequence comes from Helianthus tuberosus, assembly GCA_030545235.1. Classification (NCBI taxonomy): domain Eukaryota; kingdom Viridiplantae; phylum Streptophyta; class Magnoliopsida; order Asterales; family Asteraceae; genus Helianthus; species Helianthus tuberosus. The sequence goes on along the minus strand of CM060431.1, from coordinate 150,534,563 downwards.
TACTAATTTCTCACTGTTAGGCTAATAAATCCTAACAGTGATAATCATCACTACTTGGGGAAGGACCCAATAGTGGTATGACCATCGTCACCAGGTGACACGGCGTCAGATAAAAATAAGATAGAAGCCATTGTAATCACTCTTATGCTGTAATTTATAACTATGTGTCATTTTATCAAATTGAGTGACTCGCCAGTATTTCCCCGCTGATAAAATATTTTTTAAAACATGTTTCAAGCGACCTGCTATGAATCAAGGAAAACGTGCTACGGAGCACTAACAAGCTTGAAGAGGTGGCTCAGTTAAAATAAATAAACATGTTTTTATAAATCAGGGAATTCCCTAGTGAAATTCCTCTATTGTAATTTACGGGGTTTTATCCCGAATTATGAAATAAAATAATCGGGCATTTAAAGTTTTAAAAGATCCTGATAAATCTTCCGCTGTCGCATCAATTAAATACCACGGGTTCCTGTCCCGCGGCTCCTGACCGGGTAAAACCGGGGCTGGGGCCGTGACAAGAAAATGTGGTATCAGAGCCACTGATTTAAGCCTATTAAGTATTTAAGATACTTAATTTTTCTTGATTATAGTCTTGTGATTATGTGTTTATAATTGACTGTCTGTTAGTTACAGTATGGGTAAGCAAAGAATTTCGGATATCTATCTTAAATTAGATAGTTCACCGAAAGATAAGGGAACTTCATCCCAATCAAATTCCTCAAGATACTCAGCAGATACTGAGGAGGGAATATTTGTTCGTAAAGCACAGTATGAGAAACCACTTACCCCTAATAAAAGAAGTTGGATTATTAGAAAAAGTCAAGAGAAAATAAAGAAGTCTCAACCAAAAGGAGCGATGATTAATGAAGAAACCCAGGAAATAGGCAATAACCCACCATGGGAAGATGAGTTACATGAACAATGGGCAAATCTCTATATGTTAGCCACTATAGCAGTAAATGCTAACTTATAGTTTAAATCACCAAATCAGTACCAGCACCTATGCTACCTATAAGCCAGAAACTTTAGTATAATAAATAAACACTAGTATATTTTAAATTTTAGTTGTACTAAAAAAATAAATAAATAAATAAATGTTTTATTTCAATAAAATGATTTATTAGATATTTGTAATTAATATTAAGTTTTCTAAATTGCCAGTCTGTGATTCTGTGAAAATATAATTTACAAAATTTTAACCTAAAATTTTGTGTGTTTCTTCATAAATGCTAAACAGCATGAATGAATTGTCTGAAGCTCTTGAGAATCTCAATCTCTATCCTGTGAAAGTAGAAGTTTCCAAAGACTTTACTGGTTACTTGGCCGATGTTGAGGAACCTATGGAATTTCAAGCTCAACCTCCGAAAAAATCAAAGCCTAAGAAAAGAAGAAGATTTGTGGGATGGAGGCGTGTGCACAGAAGGAAACCAGTAACTAGGAAAGTTCCCAAAATAGAAAATCCCATTGATAAAGGAAAAGGGATCGAGATTGGGGAAAGTTCTAGGCAAGCAGGAATAGAAATTGGGGAAAGTTCTAGGCAAACCGAGGAATTGCCATTGCCGGAGGAATTAGATCGCATACTGGCAAGTTGTGATATCCTTAGGCCTATTAATGAAAACCTCTTCCCTTATCCTGCCGAAACCCAACTTCCAGTAAACTTGGAGCCGGCCATTCCAGATCCCCTTGTTAATACCCGACCTTTAGGAGAAATGGACGAATGGTGGACCAACGACTGGCAATTTCAAAACCTCCTAAATAACCCTTATACCTTTTTCCCTCAGTTCGAACCAGAACCTGCACCAAACCCACCAATGAGTAATGAAAATTTAGCTGAACTCCGCCATTTTGGCGAAGAACTAATAGATGCAGGGAATAGGATCCGGGAGGTGGGAGAACAGATCTCCTGGAAGTACGACGAGAGGGAACGTCGCTTCTGAGGTGCCAGCTAACGAAGGATAATGTGGTTATAAAGCTATGATTGTATAATAATAATATAATAATAAAATATAATTATGTAAAATAACTTAAAAAATAAAACTTTTGTTAGATAACCAGTTTGTACGGATGCCTAATATATATATAAAATATCGAACGTCGAAAGATCAACAATTTTGGCTATACTTGTTAACGTGATTATGTGCAATTATTTTGTTATGTGTGGTTATTAATTATTTCATGCTAATCACTTATATAAATTAATTACCAGATGGAACACGCTGGTAATGAACAAGTTAATGAAGTTAATCAATCTGAGCATAACAATGAAGACCAATTTCTGAATAGGCAAGATATCGAAAATATCGTTGCTCAGGGAATAGCCAATGCTATTCCAGCAATACTTGCTGCTGCTCGAAATCCAATTGAACCTCAACAAATTATTCCTAGCAAACGCACACAGGGTGACAATTTTAGTAATAGTGTAAATGGAGGCGGTAATCATACTAATAACAACAACGATGGGATGCAAGCCCCACTCCTTAAGAAAATAAAGGTTGCAACACCTGGTTGCACTTATAAGGAATTTCTTGCTTGTAAACCAGCTGAATTTGCAGGCAATGAAGGGGCGACTGCGGCACTGCGTTGGTTGGAGAAAACCAAAGCAGTAATTATGATAAGTAAATGTGTCGAGGAAGACAAGGTCATGTATGCATCGCATCTTTTTAAAGAAGGGGCGTTAGAATGGTGGAATACGGTACTTCAAGCCAAAGGAAGAAATGTGGCCTATGCCATGAGTTGGGAAGAATTTAAACAACTCGTTGAAAGAAAATTCTGACCCGAATACGAAAAGGAACAAATGGCAAATAAATTCCTGAATCATCGGATGATGGGTGTAGACTGTCGAGGGTATACTTCGACATTCTTTGAGTATGCTAGAGTAGTACCAACCCTGGCTTCGCCAGAGCCGGTGCTTATTTCCCGCTATATTTGGGGATTGATTGGTGAAATCCGTAATATTGTTAAAGCTGCGAGACCTCGCACTATTGACGATGCGGTAGAATTAGCTAACACCCTAACTGACGAGCTGGTACGCACAAAAGAAGAAAACCGGAAAAAGGAAGTAGCCCAAAAGATTACCCAAGGATTCCGTGTGGGTAATCGTAGTAATTTCAAGAGAAAAGGAACCGGGCAATCTTCCACTGTTCCATTTTGCAATACATGCAAAAGGAAGCATTTTGGAAGATGCAATGGGTATTGCAATTTCTGCAAAATCCCGGGGCACTAAGAAGAAGATTGCAGAAAGAAGAAAGCAACAATCTACTACAACTGCGGAGAAGCTGGACATTTTAGGCCAGACTGCCCTAAACTGGTCAAACCAGCCGATAAAAAAGCCAAACCTGCAGAAGGAACTACCAAGAAGAATGCAAGAGCCTTCCAGTTGACTACTCAGGAAGCAGAACTAATTCCTGACGTAATAGCTGGTACGTTCCTAGTTCACGACGTTTATGCAAAAGTATTATTTGACTCTGGTGCAAACCAAAGTTTTATAAATACTTCATTCTGCCAAGCTCTTAACTTACCCTTAACCAGCCTTAGGCAGATTTTTACAGTCGAAACGGCATATGGGAATTCTGTTAAAATAAATAAGGTTGTGAGAGAAGGAAAGATAGAACTCTTAGGCCATAAATTTTCGGCAACCTGTTACCTATGAATTTAGCCGAATTCGATGTAGTTTTAGGAATGGATTGGTTAATAGCCAACCATGCTCGAATTCTCTGTGATAAAAATGCCATAGAAATTCATACACCCTCAGGAGAATTAGTGGTGATTACAGGAGATAAGCCATGAAAGCCAATAAAATTCATTTCTGTAATGAAATTGGCCAGTTATTCAAGAAGACAAGAAATGGTGTATATGATTTCGGTAATCATTAACACTAAGAGTAAGGAACTTAAGGAAATTCCAGTAGTATCAGAATACCAGAGGTATTCCCAGAAGAACTACCTGGATTACCACCTGATAGGGAAGTAGAATTTAGAATTCATCTAATTCCTGGAACTACACCGATAGGAAAGGCACCTTATCGGTTAGCACCCACTGAAATGTTAGAACTGAAAAAGCAATTAGAGGAATTGCTCAGTAAAGGATTCATACAACCTAGTTCATCCCCTTGGGGAGCACCAGTATTGTTTGTAAAGAAAAAAGGATGGTTCGATGCGAATGTGTATCGATTATAGGGAACTGAATAAGGTTACAATTAAGAATCGATACCCATTACCTAGGATTGATGATCTTTTTGATCAATTGCAAGGAGCTAGATACTTTTCTAAGATAGATTTACGCTCCGGATATCATCAGTTGAAAGTACAAGAAGAAGACATACCTAAAACTGCTTTCAGAACTAGGTATGGTCATTACGAGTTTACAGTCATGCCCTTTGGGTTAACAAATGCTCCAGCAGCATTTATGGACATGATGAATAGGATTCGTAAACCGTACTTGGATAAATTCGTAATTGTCTTTATCGACGATATACTTATTTATTCCAAAAGCCAGGAGGAGCATTGTGAACACCTGCATGCACTCTTAACTTTGTTAAGAAAAGAAAAGCTTTACGCCAAATTCTCGAAGTGTGAATTTTGGCTACAAGAAGTGCAATTTTTAGGACACATGGTGAATCACGAAGGTATTCACGTAGATACTGCTAAGATAGAAGCGATCACTAAATGGAAGGTTCCACAATCAGCTATGGAAATTAGAAGTTTTATAGGGTTAGCTGGATACTATAGACGTTTTATCAAGGATTTTTCCAAGATAGCGGTACCATTAACTAAGCTAACATGTAAAGCCGTTAAGTTTGAATGGGGACCTAAACAAGAAGAAGCTTTTAAGATCTTAAAACAGAAATTAACAAATGCCCCAATTCTAGCCTTACCAGAAGGAACAGAAGACTTTGAAGTCTATTGTGATGCTTCTAAGCTAGGATTAGGATGTGTATTAATGCAACGCAAGAAGGTAATTGCATATGCATCTAGGCAATTGAAAAAACACGAGGAAAACTATACGACTCATGACTTAGAATTAGGAGCCATAATTTTTGCCCTTAAGATTTGGAGACACTATCTGTATGGAAGTAAATTTACTGTCTATACAGATCATAAAAGCTTAAGATACATATTTGGGCAAAAAGAATTGAACATGAGGCAAAGGTGATGGATGGAAATCCTAAGTGACAACGATTTTGATATTCAATATCATGAAGGAAAAGCAAACGTAGTTGCTGATGCTTTAAGTCATAAGTATCATGAAAAACAACGATGAGTTCGTGCTCTTAGATTAAGTTTACAATTAGACTTAATGGAACAACTAAAAAGCATTCAAGAAACAGCAATCAAGGATGATGTTGAAGGAATGAAAGGAAGAATAAAGGAACTAGAACAAGGAAGTGATGGAATTTGGAGATTCCATAAGAAACGAATTTGGGTACCTAAACAAGGAGAATTAAGAAATAAGATTTTAGAAGAAGCCCATAAATCTAGGTATACCATGCATCCTGGTAACAACAAGATGTACCAAGATTTAAGAAATGACTTCTGGTGGATAGGAATGAAAAAGGACATAGCTAGATATGTTTCTAAATGTCTTACTTGTTCACAAGTTAAGGCAGAACACCAAAAACCTTCAGGTCTACTACAACAATTAGAAATGCCTGTATGGAAATAGGAACTTATAACCATGGATTTTGTTACTAAGTTGCCCAAAACCAGAAAAGGTAACGATGCGATTTGGGTAATTGTGGATCGATTAACCAAATCAGCTCATTTTCTACCCATGAAGGAAACCTTCAGCATGGAAAGGTTAGCCAAGTTGTATGTAGATGAAGTTGTATCCTTACATGGAGTTCCACTCTCCATTGTATCAGATAGGGATAGTCGTTTCACTTCCCATTTCTGGACGAGCTTCCAGGAAGCAATGGGAACCCAACTAAATCTAAGCACTGCATATCATCCTCAAACAGACGGACAAAGTGAAAGGACGATCCAAACCCTGGAAGACATGCTTAGGGCATGTGTGATAGATTTTGGTGGAAACTGGGATGACCATCTACCTTTAATTGAATTCTCCTATAACAATAGTTATCATTCAAGCATCGAAGCTGTCCCATTTGAAGCACTATACGGACGTAAATGCAGAACTCCAGTTTGTTGGGCAGAAATAGGAGAAAGTCAATTATCAGGTCCCGAAATTGTGCAAGAAACTATCGACAAGATCACTCAAATCAAGGAAAGATTAAAGACGGCTCGAGATCGCCAGAAGAGCTATGCAGACAATAGGCGTAAGCCGTTGGAATTTCAAGTTGGAGACAAAGTTCTCTTGAAGGTCTCTCCTTGGAAAGGAGTAGTTCGCTTTGGTAAGAAAGGAAAGCTAAGTCCAAGATACGTAGGACCATTTCCAGTAATCCAACGTATAGGACCAGTTGCTTATCGCTTACAACTACCAGAGGAGCTAGCTGGAGTACACGATGTATTTCATGTATCCAATCTCAAGAAATGCTTATCTGACGAATCTCTGGTAATACCTCTTCAAGATGCAGAGGTAAATGAGAAGTTAAAATTTGTTGAGAAGCCATTACAAATAGAAGACAGAAAGATTAAATTTCTCAAGCACAAACGAATAATACTGGTCAAAGTCAAGTGGGATTCAAAGAGAGGATCTGAATACACTTGGGAACTGGAATCAGAGATGAAACGAAAGTATCCTCACTTATTTCAATAAATCTCGAGGACGAGATTTTTAAATAAGGTGGGGAGGATGTAAGGACTCTAAAAAATGTCCTAAATTGACCCGTAAGTGCAAACCCAGACCCCTGAAACCCTACTGTGCATGAAAAACCAAGAAATCAAGATTCTTGGTCTTCAGGCGGGCCGCGTAAAGGTTAAGCATATCTTCACGCGGGCCGCGTCAACATGTGTTTAACTGGATAAGCATGCCGGGCCACGCGTCACACACGTGGCAGCCCTAGGTGTGACACGCTAGCCCTAATCTACGAATAGGTGCCCTCGCTGGCCGCGTAAAGATCAAGGGTGGGCTCACGCGGGCCGCGTGAGACCCAAATTTCACCTATAAATAGAATGGATCAGGAGCAGTTCATCTGTGTCGAAACCAAAACTCAAAAACGAAGAAACACTACTCAAAATCGAAAATTAATATAGCGAGGCGCTGCTACGATACAGGGTATTAACTCGATCGCTGCAACGATTCAATGTCCGATCGATTGAAACTATTCAATGGATATTTAAGTGCTGCCCACATTAGGGTCATGATTTGTCATTCGTCGTGAACTCGATCGATGTTTAAGTATTGTACTTTGTCATTCGTCGTGAATTCGATGGATGTTTAAGTAATGCACTTTGTCATTCGTTGTGAGGGTTTTAATCTCGTGAGTTATCGTAAATGTTGTATTAGTTACTGACCTAGTTCGTGTGCATTGTTATTTAAATTAGGTTACAAGGCTAATCAGTAGGCTAAACTCTGCCCGTATAAATCTGCAATGTGAGTCATTCTCTTTTATCAAAATTATTTTACAATACTCCATTTATTTTCAAAAGTTATAATTACAGGGATTAATTCATGGTTATCTTGAATCACTAGCTAATTGGGGTATTGTGCACATTACTAATTTCTCACTGTTAGGCTAATAAATCCTAACAGTGATAATCATCACTACTTGGGGAAGGACCCAATAGTGGTATGACCATCGTCACCAGGTGACACGGTGCCAGATAAAAATAAGATAGAAGTCATTGTAATCGCTCTTATGCTATAATTTATAACTATGTGTCATTTTATCAAATTGAGTGACTCGCCAGTATTTCCCCGCTGATAAAATATTTTTAAAAATATGTTTCAGGCGACCTGCTGTGAATCAAGGAAAACCTGCTACGGAGCACTAACAAGCTTGAAGAGGTGACTCAGTTAAAATAAATAAACATGTTTTTATAAATCAGGGAATTCCCTAGTGAAATTCCTCTATTGTAATTTACGGGGTTTTATCCCGAATTATGAAATAAAATAATCGGGCATTTAAAGTTTTAAAAGATCCTGATAAATCTTCCGCTGTCGCATCAATTAAATACCACGGGTTCCTGTCCCGCGGCTCCTGATTGGGTAAAACCGGGGCTGGGGCCGTGACAGTAGGGGCGGTCCACTAGTTATGGAATTCCATCATTTACAACATCCGATCAATTTGTGCATTGGTGAACTAAAGGGTTAAAGGAATCATCCTACCCATGCATGACAATTCATGACTTGACAATATATGACCATATACTTGTACCACCACGTAAAAACGTGTCCAATTATATTAAGACACGTGTCCTAAACTTTAATCATGTGAAAGATTTAGTTTGAAGGACTAAAGTTGACAAACAAAGAGAATATGAAACCAAAGGGACTAAAAGTGTCAACATGCTAAACTCGTTCCTCTGAATAACCACACACGAAGAACATATTCTTAAACGAGTGATTAATTGGATGTAAGAAGCCGTTTATGAAAATAACCGAAAGATTATAAACAACAGGGGTTAAACGTGTCAACATGTTAATTCTTACCTCTGAGTGGCCTTTTAACGAACCCGAGGCTTCGAAATATTCAAATATACTCTCAAGAATAAGTGATATAAATTTCACGAGGTTTCGAGATCCTTATGCGTTGTTTACGCAAATTCCCAAGAATTAGGGTTTAAAGCGTCAACGAGGTGAAACTTATGTTTTCGGTGATCAATTAACGAAACCGGACCTAACGAAGTTTGGTTATACACCCTAGATCATCTACAAACTAACTACAAGGGCCAAAAGTGCTTAAAACGAAAGATATAAGGCTTAAAAGTTGCAGGGACCGAACTTGCCATAAATGAAACTTGTTTGGCTGGTAACTTGGATGCTTGCGTGGCGCGACCTTGGAGCCTCTCAGCCGTCGCGCAGCGCGACGGCACTAAGTTGACAGCCTTCTCTTGCCAGGTGCAGGTTTATGTCTTTTCTTGAGCTCCAAACAAATAATTTCGAAAACAAGGGCCTTGTAGCTGGTATTAGAAACCACCAAGACACTTGTTGAGACCTGATTTCATCCCCTAACACCTGTTATCATCTGGAGCCACTTGAATTCCCTATATAAAGAACCTTATGTCCAACAATTCAAGTGCTCATTCACTCATATTTCACTCTCAACTCTCCAAGCTTGAGTTCTGGACGTCTCTGGAGGTTCTTGAATCAGGAGGAAGATTATTTTTGTAGAAAAGATAGCTAGGACCCTTTGTAAGTGCCTTAGCCCCCTTCCTTAGTTCAGTTTTTAGTTTAAAAACCGAAAAGTCAAAGTTATCATAATTTAACTTTGACTTTCGGTTTAATCACAAATGGTCCAGCCACTGACCGAAATAAAAGTGGTTATGAGACCATATTAAGGTAGGTGATTAACCCTTAAAAGGGCACCCACAATTATTTCGTTTGACTAGTTAATTGTCGGGTCAAACTAATAAGTCAAAAAGTCAAACTGGACAGAACTTAAACTAATGATTTAAACTAATAAAACAGGGGTTATAAATATAATTTAGCATTCTAATAACTTGGTAATTAGTATTAGAACATGTTTAAACATGCCTAACCCGACAATTATCAGTCTAAGGTCGGTTCATAACCGAAAGTCGCAAAAGCTTGACTTTTGCTTTGACTTTCAGTTCTGACCCGATTAAGCTTAATTCTCCCATGTTTTAAGCTTTCATTAGGACCATATTATACAGTAATGTAACCCCCCTGGAGTTATATTACTTGGTCATTAGTAGTTTGAATTATATGCTCATGTTCGTTATTACTTATTATGCTTATAAATGCCATTTTTACCCTTTTGTCATATAAACGGGATTTTTAGAAATGTGAGAGGACAAAAACCTTTTTTACTGATATATAAACTTGTCCCGAAAATTTGACATCAGTTCTTGGTCTCAAACTGAAGTTATACTCGATATCGTAAATAGAAGCTTTTTATTAATTAAATTACGATATCTTGCATAAGGCATGTTTAAATTTGGATTTTGACCCAAAAATTATTACCTACTGTTAAGATATTATTTTTAAGGATTTTTAGGATTTTTGGTCAGATTATAATCTGATCATATCTTAGAGTTCTTGTGTAATTCGGTAAATGACGGTAATACCCTTTTATGCATAAAATAAGATTTACAAATGATTTGAATGCCAAACATTTTCCTACTGATTTCATACATTAAATAAATTATTTTGAGCATTTAAAACTGATCAAAATCTCAGATTTACATAAACATCTTAATTACCGTCGGTTAGCGAGTTTTACACTAATTAGGCGCATAGTATGGTTTAAAGCCATGTTTATCACCCAAGACTTGTTACCTACTGAATTTTTAAACAAATATTTATATAATTACAGTAGGTATAAGTTATGAACTCATACTTCCAAGAATGTCCTTAAAAGCATATGTGAAATGACCAAAATGCCCTTTCGGGACATAGTTTGGCCATAAATTGTAAACCTCACATATGTATAATATCTTACTGATGTAATATGATAAAATAAATATTTTTACTGATTACCAAAGACCAGAACCTCAGTTTATTATAAAATCTCTTTCATAATCATTAAAATGACCAAAATGCCCCTACGGGACTTAATTTGGTTTTAAACACTTTTTGGGCATATATGTTAACATCCTACTGATGTATTAACATATTCTACGCATAATAACATATGAGACCTGTATATAATTCATTTGGTTACCCGTTATGCATTTATGCATTCGGATCGGTTTATGTGACTAGTTTACGTAAAATAGCCGAAACGGGTTTAACCTTATCATAAAATCCTCAAATTCCAGAATGTGTTTAGTTTACCCATATTATACAAGTATCCAAACTTGTCGGGTCTAAACCACATTCTATTCCGGTCTCTACTTAATCTAGCGTTTAGAACCGTAAAGTATCTTTCCCACTAACCGGTCTAAGTCCTTGACTTAAATAAAGACCTGTTAGTATCCTAATAGGTTATTAAACCTTTCATACAGATTGAGTAGCTACAGTAGAAGGTACTACATAAGGCTTTAGGAATATACGGCTGAGTTACCTCTTTCATCTAGCTCAGGTAAATACTTTTAACTTATTTTCCGTTATACGGGCTTGGGATATGTTATTGCAATAATACCACTTGGTCAGGTATGAAATCATTTAATCGGATTGTGATTAATAAATTTACATAACCCGTTTTAATCTGTTTTGTTTGATAACATAAACATTAGGGGTTAATACGACCGTGTCCTGGATATCCTTGGCTCATTTCATTTGTAAATGACCACAACCTATGCACGGGGTGTAGGCATACACCTGACAGATGCAAAATGCCAAATAACCCACATGATGGGGATAACTCCTTTGTGGGTTTTATAGTGGTGAGTCGGTTAATCATGACCGGCTTCCAAACCGGCCCCATATGACAAGTAAAACGGTATACAAGATTATATTAAATAATTGTCCCAAGTATAAATGATTTGTGCCTTGTACACTTAAATCAATTTTATAAACTCTTTTCAAATGAGTCAGTTAATTGTATTTACCAGTGTAAACTGACGTATTTTCCAAAGACTGATTACAGGTACCTCTCGTAAATAGGCTGGAGCTACTAGGTGTCAAAATAAGAGGATCTTGCAAATCCCTAGATACCGGAGTCTGTTATTTCAGTTTCATGTATTTTATTTTATGATCTGCCTGTGGATCTTTATTACAATCAAGTCTGTATATTCTTTCATTCGGAAACTCAGACACTATGGTTTGTAATAGTAATTATTCACCAAGCCTTCCGCTGTGCTATTATATTGTGTGTATTGACTATGATGATATCAACTACGTCACGATACTCCCCACCGGTAATATGTGGAAATATCGGGGTGTGACAGGTTGGTATCAGAGCCAACATTGAGTGAATTAAACACTAACCTTTTGTGTTTAATCTCAATGACACAATAAGCAAATTCCTTAGACTTCCAAGTCTAGGCATATGACCTAGGATTTATTCTTAACATTCCTTTTGTCGTTTATATGTTGTTTTATTGTTTTGACAGATTAATTGAAAATGCCGTCGCGTGTACGAGGTAAGGGAAAAGGTCCGATGCGAGGAGGACCATCAAGCGGTGCAGGACCTTCCCATAGACGCATTCCGTCAGCATCTTTCTCTAGCTCCGATTCTCGGGATCACTGGAGACATTCCTTTGAACCGGCAAGACATTCTGTTTCGCTAGGTTCCTCACCTTCTGATCTTCCATATTTTGGGCTACCTATTCAGGACGAGCCCCAACATTCGCATCATTCCCATCAATCACATCACTCACACCATTCTTTACACTCTCATTCTTTCCATCATTCTGATTCCACTTATTCCCCAGCCCAGTTCAACCCAAACGACTATGTCAACGATTTTCTGGGTTTTAATCCCTTGGGACCCGAGGACCACTTCTCCCAAGAGATGGAAATGGATGACGACCCTGATCCAGAACCGCCAACCGGGACACCAGGCCACCCCATCAGCATCTCCAGCAGTTCTCCCTACCAAGGATCGCCATATCAAGGGTCCAACTCATGGGCCGAAAGGTGGAATAAGTATGAGTGGGAATTTACCCCATCTTTTCATAATTCCCCTCAACTTCCATTGGAAGAACCATACCTTCAAGCGGTTTCTCCACCGCCTTTACCCGTTGAGGAACCACCTCAACAACCACCTCAACCACCTCCCGAGCCACCTAGGCGAAGGAGGAATGCACGGATGTCCGTGCGAGGGGGGCCTAGGTTCAGTTCCCCTCAAGCTTCGAGCACGTACCCTCCAATCCCTGAGGATCCACAAATGGGTGGACCCTCTCATGTGGTGCCGGAACATAATCCCCCGCCAGTTACACTTGCACCACCGCCACCACCAGTGGGTTATGATAACCCCATACCGACTTATCAAGGTTCATCTGGGTATAACCCATTTGAATATCCAAATACTACGGGTTATGGATATCAGGCCCCTGCCCAAGATCCATATCTTGAGGCAGCTCAGTTTAATGCACTTTATCCTTCACCCTTTCCTCCATCATACCCAACGGGGTATCCAGTGCACGGGTATCAACACCCATCTCATCATCATCAACCCCCACCTTCACAAATGCAAACGCAAACGCAAGAAATTCTGCATAGGTTAGATCGGGTTGAACACCAAGCGGAGGAAACAAGCAAAAAGCATAACAAATTTCTGAGGGGTCTTGCGAACCTCATAAAAGGCAAAAAGAAGTAGAAGTTTATTTATTTCATTTGGTATTGTCTTTTCAATCAAGTCTCTGCGAGGACATTTTATTTTCTGTACCTAGTCCCTGCGTGGACTTTTTCGATTTCTGTAGTCCCTACGTGGACAGTGTGTTTCTTTCAAGACCCGTTTAGGGCATCTTTGTAATAGTTTAGTAGTTTAATGGAATTTCTTTTTGAGATTTTAAATATGTATTTTTATTACATTATCTATTCTATATCATTTCAATTTTAAATTGATCCGCCAAGGAAATTCTTAAAGGTATAACCTAGCCAAAATATTAATGGCTATGATGGTACAACCTTTTTAAGACAATAAATTCCCTGTTAACATCTGAAAACATGTTAACATTCCTGGCTGTGTGGCTCGAGTGACCACCCAAGCTTCCAAATGTACTTGGACTTTCCCAAGTTACCTTCATAGCTCATATGATCAATATAAATCATGGCTAATAAACATTGATATGATGTATACACCAAAACATCAAATTGAGATGTATGCTTATAAGCAAGGGTGTATTAATGACAATGATAGTTTTGTTTTATAAACTTCTTGTCAAAAAGGTGATGAACTATGTTCAACCCTTAAAAGATCACTGATCCCGGAGATCATTGGTTATATTTTAATCGTCCTTGTGACAAGGCTTTTTGTGCCATCTAAATGTCCTTCGAGACGAGCCTTGTGCTATATGAAAATGTCTTTTATGACATTGACAGTTGTGATTTATATCCCCCCTGTCTAATAAATATAAAGGATTATATCCTATTGATTGCTTTATATGGTTCAGTTGAAGCCTAGGCAAATCATAATCGAATTGATTGTTATTTATTACTTAAAATGGTCTATATGGTTTAATAATACCATGACCATCTAATCATCAATGCGATGATTCATTATATAATTTAAATATATCATTATTGTTTGATATAGTACTCAAATCATGGCTGGCTCTGACGAAGCAAACAGTCATCCGCGAGAAGAGAACAATAATAAAGCAAGAATAAATCTTACAAATGCTGAATTGAAAGCAATGATTGATACCGCAGTTGCTCAAGCGGTGGATAAAATATTCAAAGAACCGAGTCATCTTCGATCCAAAACTCATACAAAACCCTTATCGCATTCGCATGCATCAAGAAGGGATGAATCTCAGCATTTATCCAACCAGAGATCTGAATCTCAGAAGGTTGTGTTAAACCAGACTCCCAAGTACAACAAAGGTTGTACCTACAAATACTTCGTCTCGTGTAAGCCAAGAGACTTCACGGGAGAAAAGGAAGCGATAGATTGTATGAAGTGGTTAGATGAAATGGAAACGGTGATTGATATCAGTGGATGTGTAAAGGAGGACATCGTTAAGTTTGTATCTCAATCCTTCAAGGGTGACGCCCTAACATGGTGGAAAGCCTTAGTGCAATCCACTCGAAAGGTTTCTCTGTATAACCTATCCTAGAACAAATTTGTTGATCTTATGAAGGACACGTACTGTCCTCAACATGAAGTGGAAAGGATAGAGACTGACTTCCTCACTCTGGTGATGAAGGATCTAGATTGCAAGTCTTATGTGACCAGTTTCAACTCCAAGTCGAGACTTGTACCATATTTGGTCACCCCTTAACCTAAACGCATTGCGCGTTTTATCGGTGGTTTAGCCCCAGAGGTTAAAGGAAACGTCAAGGCTTCTAAGCCTGCTACATATAGATCAGCTGTCGATATATCTTTGTCCCTTACTCTCGATGTTGTAAGGAGTAGGGCAAAGAAAACCACCGAAGAGGGGAAGAGGAAAAGGGAGGAGGATCAGTCCCATCACTCAAACAAAAAGAAGAAGGGAAATTCTAGTTTCCAAAAGGGGCAGTCGGATGACAAGCCCAGGTGCAAAACATGCAACAAAAGGCACTTTGGAAAATGCAATCAGGACCCGCAAGCTAAACCTTGTGGGATCTGGAAGAAAAAGGGGCACAAGACTGTAGAGTGCCGAAACATAAAAGATGCGACCTGCTATGGTTGCAACGAAAAGGGGCACATCAAGACTAATTGCCCTAAAAACGCTAAGAAGCTCGAGGACGCAAAGAAAACCAACGCTAGGGTTTTTCAAATGAATGCAAGAGAGGCGGTGAATGACGGAAACGTCATAATAGGTACCTTCCTCATTAATAATATTTTTGCTAGAGTCTTATTTGATTCAGGTGCCGATAAGTCCTTTGTAGATCATAAATTTTGTAAGTTACTGAATCTGCCTATTAAGAAATGACGGGGATATCTCCAATCTTGGGCTTCGGCTCATCAATAATCACTTGTGCCATGTAGATGACACAACCCTTCTTCAAACACTTAGAGTCTTTGAGTATTGACATTTTCTCGGGTAGCCCATACTGGGTATCTCCCGGGATAGTAAGTGATTCACCAGACGGAGTCTTGATCATCACTTACTTCTTAATGCAAATAATCTGGGCCTGGTTATGAGATAACCAGTCCATACCCAAAACTATGTCAAAACCGGCTAGTTTTAAAGGAAGTAGGGACAAAGGAAAAGAGTGGTTCTTAATGGATATGAAACATCCATCTAATAAGGTTGAAGCGGTTTCTAAAGTGTCATCTGCTAGTTCCACCTCATACTTCACACTTAAAGTCTTAACAGGTAATTTCAACAATTCACAAAACTTATTATCTACGAACGACTTATCAGCGCCTGAATCAAATAACACTCTCGCATAAACATCATTTACGAGAAAGGTACCTGTTATCACATTGTCGTCCTTGACGGCTTCCTTAGCATCCATCCTGAAGACCCTAACATTGGTCTTCTTAGCCTCATCAGGCTTCTTGGCGTATTTTGGGCAATTGGTCTTGATGTGCCCCTTTTCATTGCAACCGTAGCAGGTCGCATCCTTCATCTTTTTGCAATCCAAGGTTTTGTGTTCCTTGGACTTGCACAACCCACATGCAAAATATTTCGATTGTGAATTCGAATTCGATTCATACCTGCACTTCCCAAAGTGCTGTCTTCTTACGCTCTCTCTGGAGGTCTCGCTCAACCCTGCCCAGTCTTTGACGGAGATCCTCCTGCTCTGGTGGAGAAAACCGTGGTGGCTGGTACTGTAGTGGTGGCTGAACAGGTACTTGATACCCACGAGCTGGGTATCCCACTCCCCAGGGTGTTCCATAAGGTCCTTCTGGGTGAAGGGCATTGTAGTCTGCTGCCACTCGGTATGGGTCGGCCTCGGCATAGTTATAGTTAGTGTATGCCGGCGGTCCGTATGGGTTGTAGGCTGCCGGAGCAGTATAAGCAGGGATAGGGTTGCCAAAACCCGGTGATGGCGGTGCAATAGGTGTCGAATTCACCTCTGAAACTGGAACTGAAGGTCCACCCATTTGTGGGTCTTCATATATTGGCGGGTAGTGGCTGCCGCTAGAGTGTTGAGGGGTACTGAAATGAAACTCCCCTCCTCGTGCTGACATCCGTGCGCCAGTCCTCCTACGTCTTGGTGGTTCTGGAGGCTCTAGATGAACTGGCGGCGGTGGAGGCGGTGGCGTGACTGCCACGAAAGGTGGATCCCCAGAGGGATCTTGCTACTGATGAGGCGAAGAATGGTGAGATGGTGTAAAGTACCACTCACACCGTTCGAACCGTGCCTGATGACTATCCGGACCTTGGTAAGGTGTTCCGTGAAAAGACGAACCATCAGAGATCACATAAGGATGGTTCGGGGTTCCGGTTGAAGCCTCGACGGGATCTGTGTCCCCGTCCATGTCCATCGCTTGATCACCTGAAAAATGATCCTCCGGTCCTAGTGGGTTAAAACCCCCTTGTTCTGGTAGATAGTCTGCCGGGTTAAACCGGCCCCGAAAGACAGGAGTAGGGTCGTCGAAGGAACGCTGCGATATGGATCGCTGTAGAGGTATGTATGAAGGTGGCGGATTGTTGGGCTCATTCTCGGACTGAGGCCCATAGGAGTGATGATATGGAGGCGTTGAGCTATACGAAGTAGATCGTCTGGAAGGCTCCTCGTAAATCCTCCAAGGTTCTCGTGGATCTGCACTCCTTGTAGAAGAAGGAGTTCGCCAGCCCGAAGGCCCGGCCTCGTGGTCGTTAGGGGCGCTCATTGGCTCCTTTCCTCGACTTCCTCGCCTGAATCTTGGCGGCATTGTTAAACCTGTCCATATAAACAAAGGTAACAACAAGGAAAAATAAAGGACAAAGTTAAAAGTAAAATAAAAACATTTTGGATTATTCCTAAGTTCTTTGTCTAGACTCGAAGATTTAGGAATGTGCAATTGTGTCATTGAGATTAAACACAAAAGGCTAGTGTTTAATTCGCTCAATGTTGGCTCTGATACCAACCTGTCACAACCCAAATTTCCACGTGTCACCGGTGGGCCCGGTAGGGGAGTATCGTGACGTGGTTGGCAACATAATAGTCAAACAACACAATATTTAAATGCACAGCGGAAGCAAAGTATAGATTTATTTCAACCATACAATATTGTAATATTAAGTATCACAAGTAGTCGAATATAAATCCACAGGTAGATCAAAATAAAAGGAAACAATGTTCTACAGTCTATGACATCCAAGCTTGCGAGACTTATTGAGGATGCTAGGAGAAAAGCCAGCCCATTACGCGTAGTACCTGCACTTAACCTTTTTGAGAAAATACGTCAGTTTACACTGGTAAATACAATCAACCGACTCATTTTGAAAAGAGTTTATGAAAATGCATTTAAGGCACAAGGCACAAATAATATTTTATAACTTGGGATAATTATTTGAATATAATGCTTGTAAAGGATTTACATGTTACTTATGCGTTCAGTAGCCCGGATCGAGCCGGGTTAAAGATCAATAGACACACCACATTATTTAAATGAGACACTGACAGGTGTACGCCTACACCTGTGTGCTAAGGTCGTGGCCATTTCGTAAAATGATGCCAGGGATATCCGGGACATGGTCATTAACCCCCCAAAGGCTTTAAGCAAACAAAACAATTTAAACGAGACATCTCAATACTTTAACCATAAAACAATTAAAGATTCAATGCCCGACCAAGCGGTATTTTATATACCGTACCCCAAGCCCGTATAGGGAAAATAAGTTAAAAGTATTTACCTGAGCAAGTATAAATCAAAATCAGCGAGTGCAAGTATCTTTTACCGGTTCTCCTAATCTGGAACGAAGGTTTAATAATAACCTATTAGAATCCTAACGGGTCTTTAGTTAAGCTTACGCTTAGACCGGTTAGTTTTAAAGATACGGTTCGTACGCACGATTAAGCGAAGACCGGATAGAATGTGATTTAGACCCGACAAGTTTGAAGACTTGCTTAATATGGGTATATTATACACATTCTGGATTTTGAGATAAAACCGATAAGGTTTGACCCGTTTCGGCTAATTTATGTAAACTAGTTACATAAACCGAACCGAACGCGTATGAAGCGTAACGGGTAACCATAAGAGTCCTAAACAGGTTTCCTAAGTTAACATGCCTTAAATATGTTGTGATATCAGTAAGATACCTTCCGTTATTGCCCAAAACGAGTTTAATCTCATATTAAGCCC
The DNA here is from genome assembly GCA_030545235.1 of Helianthus tuberosus. Classification (NCBI taxonomy): domain Eukaryota; kingdom Viridiplantae; phylum Streptophyta; class Magnoliopsida; order Asterales; family Asteraceae; genus Helianthus; species Helianthus tuberosus. Next base: position 150,515,704 of record CM060431.1, on the reverse strand, counting down.
CGTAGGGGTATTTTGGCCATTTTAAAGATTATAAAAGGAATTAATTTATCTTCTGTGATCCGGGTCTGATTAAATCAGTAAAATGGTTTATTTTAACAGGTTATAACATTTGGTTATAAGTCTTATATGCCAAAATAGTTTTAAACCCTAACTATGCGTATAATACGCGTATAAAGCCATTTTAAGCGACGTACGGTTTAAAATAGGATTCTGAGTTTCCTGATCAGTTAAACAGGTTCAAAACACTCCATTTAATATTTAAAATCAGTAGCAATTGGATTGGCATCAAAAGGATTTGGAAAACTCATTTTATGGCCGAAAAGGGTATATTCGGTATTTACCGAATCAAGGCACTAATCCCAGCTTATGATCAGTTTAAAAATAATTAAAAAGCTTCAAAAATCCCAAAATATTATATTACATCAGTGGGTAAAAGTTTTGGTGTCAAAAATTGGGTTTAGATAGGCTTTATGCTAATGACGCCATTTAATCACTAAGGATCGTTCTAATTACGTCATTGAGCATAACTCCCAATCTATATGTCCAACTGATGTAAAAATTTACAGACATGTTTAATAATCAGTAACTAAGATTATTTTACTTTCATATTTCCAAAATTCTTGTTTTATGGTCATAAGGGCATTACGGTCAATATTTAGGCGATTAACGGAATCGTCGGACAATTAAGGATTTATGTGGTATAAATGCAGAGGGTTATACACACATGTAACTAGGTCCTAATGGAACTTTAAGGCATGTCTAAACCTATCTAAACCGGGTCAGAACTGAGGTCAAAGCAAAAGTCAAACTTTTGCGTCTTTCGGTTCCGAATCGGTTCAAAACAGAAAGTTGCCGAATTAAACAAGCTTAAACAAGTTATTATACTTATTTTCTAGTTATATGAACGATAAAACAGATTACACGCCTTCTGTATCGTTAATTACACGATTAATGATTCTGTTGACTTTTTCGGACAAGTTTGACTCGACAATCGACCTAGTTAGGATTGGAATCAGTGGGTGCCCTTTCAAGGGTTTAAAGCCCACATAATTACCAACTTATAACAACTTTCGATTCGAAAAAACCCTGGACCGTTTGTGTTTTATCGTTAAGTCAAACCGTAGTTACGACGGTTTGATTTCTAGGCTAAAAACTAAGCATAACTGAAATAGAGAAGATTAAGCATACTTACACAAGTCTAATGGATGATTTGGAATGCTTGGGATCTGCTTGAATGCTCCAGAATTGATCAGGAAGTGAATGCAAGATGAATGCAAAGAATGTGGGTCTTATATATGAATTCAAACATCTTGGATCATCAACACATAAGTCTAGGAGTGTTACCAAATCACCAACATGTGTCCTACAAGCTAAAAACCACCTTAGGCAGCCCAAGGTATCGAAAAACTTGCATGTAAGTCGGTTAGAAGGCTGATACAGCCACCTGTGGGTTTTTTCTGCATCTGGGGTCCTGATGCGGCCCGCTTTAGATGTTGTTAATCCTCAGGCGGGCCGCCTGAGACTGGTAATCAGGTAAACTTGTTTTCTTTTATTGCATTTTGGTCCTTGGTCCCCCGAAACATCGTTTTCACTTGTTTTCTTGCAGTTTAAGACTTTAAAATTGATATATAGGGGCTTTAGGATTTATACCCACTTTGTAAAGTCCCCGGGTAACTTTGTGATCACCCGCAAAGCCCTAATTTTCAATGTTGACGATTCTAACCCTCACACACGAATTTTATCATAACTTTCTCATACGGTAACGAAACTTGGTGAAATTTTTATGGTGCATTCTAGTGAGCATAATTAATCGTTACAAGGCTTCGGGTTTGCTAAAAGGTCACTCAGAGGTATAACTTAACATGTTGACACATTTAACCCCTGTGGTTTGTAATCTCTCACTTTCCTTCACAATTCGCTTCGTATGATCCATGATCCATTCGTTTAAGGTTATAAACATCATGTAGGGTTATTGTAAAGTATATTTATTCATTGTTGACACTTTGAACCCTTATATTTACACAGTTTCATTGTTTGTCAACTTTAGTCCTTCAAGAACATTCATTCACACGTTCAAACCTATGACACGTGTCAACACATCATAGGACGTAAATTTTCGAGGTGTTACACAATCATTTCGGAATACCCTGATGTCTTTCTGGATGAACTACCTAGATTACCTCCTGAGAGGCAAGTTGAGTTCAGGATAGACATTCTGCCAGGATCTGCACCAATCGCACGAGCTCCTTACCATCTAGCACCTACTGAGATGAAGGAACTCAGGACTTAATTGGATGATTTATTGGAAAAGGGTTTCATACAACCCAACTCTTCGCCTTGGGGAGCTCCTATATTGTTTGTGAAAAAGAAGGATGGATCAATGCGTTTATGCATTGATTATCGTGAATTAAATAAGGTGACGATCAAGAATCATTATCCCTTGCCCAGGATTGACGACTTGTTCGACCAACTCCAAGGGGCAAGCTTCTTCTCAAAGATCGATCTGAGATCAGGGTATCATCAACTCAAGGTTAGAACTGAAGATGTACCCAAGACAGCGTTCAGAACAAGGTATGGACACTACGAGTTTTTGGTGATGCCTTTCGGGCTCACTAATGCACCAGCAGCATTCATGGACCTCATGAATAGAGTCTGCAAGCCATATTTAGATAAGTTTGTCATTGTCTTCATCGACGACATACTTATTTATTCTCGTAGCCAAGTCGACCACGAGAGACACCTTTGGTGTATCTTAGGTTTGTTACAAAAGGAGAAACTGTATGCTAAGTTTTCAAAATGCGAATTCTGGCTTCGTGAAGTCCAATTTCTTGGACATGTTGTGAGTGAGCGAGGTATCCAAGTAGATCCCGCTAAAATAGAAGCCATCATGAACTGGGAAACACCTAAGATGCCTACGAAGATTCGCAGCTTTCTGGGATTAGCTGGTTATTATAGAAGATTCATTGAGAACTTCTCGAGGATAGCTACGCCATTGACTACTCTGACCCGTAAGAATGTGAAATTTGATTGGGGTCCAAAACAACAAGAATCCTTTGAGATTCTTAAACAGATATTGAGCAATGCTCCGGTATTGACATTGCCGGAAGGAATAGAAGAGTTTGTCGTGTACTGTGATGCGTCACACACCGGTATGGGCTGTGTGCTTATGCAAAAAGGCAAGGTGATTGCCTATGCATCGCGACAATTAAAGGTGCATGAAAAGAATTACACCACCCACGATTTGGAGTTGGGTGCCGTTGTCTTCGCACTTAAGTTATGGAGACACTATTTATATGGAACTACGTGTGTGATCTATTCAGATCACAAAAGTCTCCAACATTTATTCAATCAAAAGGTTCTTAATATGAGACAGCGCCGCTGGATGGAGACTTTAAATGACTACGATTGTGAAATTCGCTACCAACCTGGCAAGGCAAATGTAGTCGCTGATGCTTTAAGCCGGAAAGAAAGAGTCAAACCTATAAGGATTAATGCCAAGAGCATTGAACTTAAGAATAGCTTGAATGAAAAGTTGTTAGCTGCACAAAAAGAAGCTGTTTTGGAAGCTAATCTTCCAAATGAAAAGTTAGGTGTAACTGCTGAACAGTTAGCACCTGGAAAAGATGGAATCCTCAGACTGAATGGAAGGATCTGGGTTCCTATTCATGGAGGGCTTCGATATATAATCATCCAGGAAGCTCACAATTCCAAATACTCAGTTCACCCTGGAGGTGACAAGATGTATCAAGATTTGAAAGCTAATTATTGGTGGATAGGTTTGAAGAAATCTATTGCCACACATGTAGCTAAGTGCCTGACTTGTGCTCAGATTAAAGCTGGACATCAAAAGCCATCAGGTTTACTTCAACAGCCAGAACTTCCCACATGGAAGTGGGAGATGGTAACCATGGATTTTATAACCAAGTTACCTAAAACAAGACATAGAAATGATACTATGTGGGTCATAGTTGATAGACTGACTAAGTCAGCACACTTCTTACCCATCAAGGAGACTCATAGCTCCGACAAGCTAGCTCAATTATACGTGGACAAGATTGTATCTCTCCACGGAGTACCGGTATCTATTATATCCGAGAGAGATACTAGATACACTTCTCACTTTTGGAAGAGTCTCCAACAATCGTTAGGCACTCGTTTGAATTTTAGTACTGCTTACCATCCTCAAACGGATGGACAAAGTGAGCGTACAATTCAAACTTTGGAAGACATGCTTCGTGCATGTGTTATTGATTTGAGTGGTAGCTGGGATGACCACCTACCTTTGATCGAGTTCTCCTACAATAACAGTTACCATACTAGCATTCAGGTTGTGCCTTTCGAGGCCTTGTATGGAAGGAAATGTAGAACGCCTGTCTGTTGGGCGGAAGTTGGAGAAGCTCAGTTATCAGGACCTGATATAGTCCTTGAAACGACAGACAAGATTGTCCAAATTCGTGATCACCTAAAAGCTGCCAAGGATAGGCAGAAAAGTTATGCTGATAAGAGGCGAAAACCTCTGAAGTTTGAAGTGGGCGACAAAGTCTTACTGAAAGTGTCACCCTAGAAAGGTGTGATGCGTTTTGGTAAGAAGGGAAAGCTAAGCCCAAGATATATTGGACCATTCGAGATCATCGAATGTGTCGGCAGTGTAGCTTATAAGCTAAACTTGCCTGAGGAGCTGAGTGGAATTCACAATGTGTTCCACATCTGTAACTTAAAGAAATGCCTAGCTGATGAATCGCTAGTAATGTCTCATGAAGACGTACAGGTTGATGAAAGCCTGAGGTTTGTTGAAAGACCTATATCGTTCGAGGATCAACAGGTTAAAAAGCTCCGAAGGAAGCACGTGCCTATAGTAAAGGTTAAATGGGATGCCCGTAGAGGCCCTGAATATACGTGGGAAATTGAGTCCACTATGCGTCAGAAGTACCCTCACTTATTCCAGTAAATCTCAGGGTCGATATTTCTTTTAAGGGGGTGAGGATGTAACACCACGTAAAAACGTGTCCAATTATATTAAGACACGTGTCCTAAACTTTAATCATGTGAAAGATTTAGTTTGAAGGACTAAAGTTGACAAACAAAGAGAATATGAAACCAAAGGGACTAAAAGTGTCAACATGCCAAACTCGTGCCTCTGAATGACCACACACGAAGAACATATTCTTAAACGAGTGATTAATTGGATGTAAGAAGTCGTTTATGAAAATAATCGAAAGGTTATAAACAACAGGGGTTAAACGTGTCAACATATTAATTCTTACCTATGAGTGACCTTTTAACGAACCCGAGGCTTCGAAATATTCAAATATACTCTCAAGAATAAGTGATATAAATTTCACGAGGTTTCGAGATCGTTATGCGTTGTTTACGCAAATTCCCAAGAATTAGGGTTTAAAGCGTCAACGAGGTGAAACTTATGTTTTCGGTGATCAATTAACGAAATTGGACCTAACGGAGTTTGGTTATACTCCCTAGATCATCTACAAACTAACTACAAGGGCCAAAAGTGCTTAAAACGAAAGATATAAGGCTTAAAAGGTGCAGGGACTGAACTTGCCATAAATGAAACTTGTTTGGCTGGTAACTTGGATGGTCGCGTGGCGCGACCTTGGAGCCTCTCAGCCGTCGCGCAGCGCGACGGCACTAAGTTGACAGCCTTCTCTTGCCAGGTGCAGGTTTATGCCTTTTCTTGAGCTCCAAACAAATAATTTCGAAAACAAGGGCCTTGTAGCTGGTATTAGAAACCACCAAGACACCTGTAGAGACCTGATTTCACCCCCTAACACCTGTTATCATCTGGAGGCACTTGAATTCCCTATATAAAGAACCTTATGTACAACAATTCAAGTGCTCATTCACTCATATTTCACTCTCAACTCTCCAAGCTTGAGTTCTGGACGTCTCTAGAGGTTCTTGAATCAGGAGGAAGATTATTTTTGTAGAAAAGATAGCTAGGACCCTTTGTAAGTGTCTTAGCCCCCTTCCTTAGTTCAGTTTTTAGTTTAAAAACAGAAAAGTCAAAGTTATCATAATTTGACTTTGACTTTCGGTTTAATCACAAATGGTCCAGCCACTGACCGAAATAAAAGTGGTTATGAGACCATATTAAGGTAGGTGATTAACCCTTAAAAGGGCACCTCCCAATTATTTCGTTTGACTAGTTAATTGTCGGGTCAAACTAATAAGTCAAAAAGTCAAACTGGACAGAACTTAAACTAATGATTTAAACTAATAAAACAGGGGTTATAAATTATAATTTAGCATTCTAATAACTTGGTAATTAGTATTAGAACATGTTTAAACATGCCTAACCCGACAATTATCAGTCTAAGGTCGGTTCATAACCGAAAGTCGCAAAAGCTTGACTTTTGCTTTGACTTTCAGTTCTGACCCGATTAAGCTTAATTCTCCCATGTTTTAAGCTTTCATTAGGACCATATTATACAGTAGTGTAACCCCCTAGAGTTATATTACTTGGTCATTAGTAGTTTGAATTATATGCTCATGTTCGTTATTATGCTTATAAATGCCATTTTTACCCTTTTGTCATATAAACGGGATTTTTAGAAATGTGAGAGGACAAAAACCTTTGTTACTGATATATAAACTTGTCCCAAAAATTTGACATCAGTTCTTGGTCTCAAACTGAAGTTATGCTTGATATCGTAAATAGAAGTTTTTTATTAATTAAATTACGATATCTTGCATAAGGCATGTTTAAATTTGGATTTTGACCCAAAACTAATTACCTACTGTTAAGATATTATTTTTAAGGATTTTTAGGATTTTTAGTCAGATTATAATCTGATCATATCTTAGAGTTCTTGTGTAATTCGGTAAATGATGGTAATACCCTTTTATGCATAAAATAAGATTTACAAATGATTTGAATGCCAAACCTTTTCCTACTGATTTCATAAATTAAATAAATTATTTTTAGCATTTAAAACTGATCAAAATCTCAGATTTACATAAACATCTTAATTATCGTCGGTTAGCGAGTTTTACACTAATTAGGCGCATAGTATGGTTTAAAACCATGTTTATCACCCAAGACTTGTTACCTACTGAATTTTTAAACAAATATTTATATAATTACAGTAGGTATAAGTTATGAACTCATACTTCCAAGAATGTCCTTAAAAGCATATGTGAAATGACCAAAATGCCCTTTCGGGACATAGTTTGGCCATAAATAGTAAACCTCACATATGTATAATATCTTACTGATGTAATATGATAAAATAAATATTTTTACTGATTACCAAAGACCAGAACCTCAGTTTATTATAAAATCTCTTTCATAATCATTAAAATGACCAAAATGCCCCTACGGGACTTAATTTGGTTTTAAACACTTTTTGGGCATATATGTTAACATCCTACTGATGTATTAACATATTCTAAGCATAATAACATATGAGACCTGTATATAATTCATTTGGTTACCCGTTATGCATTTATGCATTCGGATCGGATTATGTGACTAGTTTACGTAAAATAGCCGAAACGGGTTTAACCTTATCATAAAATCCTCAAATTCCAGAATGTGTTTAGTTTACCCATATTATACAAGTATCCAAACTTTTCGGGTCTAAACCACATTCTATTCCGGTCTCCGCTTAATCTAGCGTTTAGAACCGTAAAGTATCTTTCCCACTAACCGGTCTAAGTCCTTGACTTAAATAAAGACCCGTTACTATCCTAATAGGTTATTAAACCTTTCATACAGATTGAGTAGCTACAGTAGAAGGTACTACATAAGGCTTTAGGAATATACGGCTGAGTTACCTCTTTCATCTAGCTTAGGTAAATACTTTTAACTTATTTTCCATTATACGGGCTTGGGATATGGTATTGCAATAATACCACTTGGTCGGGTATGAAATCATTTAATCGGATTGTGATTAATAAATTTACATAACCCGTTTTAATCTGTTTTTTTATAACATAAACATTGGGGGTTAATACGATCGTGTCCTGGATATCCTTAGCTCATTTCATTTGTAAATGACCACGACCTATGCACGGGGTGTAGGCATACACCTGACAGATGCAAAATGCTAAATAACCCACATGATGGGGATAACTCCTTTGTGGGTTTTATAGTGGTGAGTCGGTTAATCATGACCGGCTTCCAAACCGGCCCCATATGTATGACAAACATGTAAAACGGTATACAAGATTATATTAAATAATTGTCCCAAGTATAAATGATTTGTGCCTTGTGCACTTAAATCAATTTTATAAACTCTTTTCAAATGAGTCAGTTTATTGTATTTACTAGTGTAAACTGACGTATTTTCCAAAGACTGATTACAGGTACCTCTCGTAAATAGGCTGGAGCTACTAGGTGTCAAAATAAGAGGATCTTACAAATCCCTAGATATCGGAGTCTGTTATTTCAGTTTCATGTATTTTATTTTATGATCCGCTTGTGGATCTTTATTACAATCCAGTCTGTATATTCTTTCATTCGGACACTCAGACACTATGGTTTGTAATAGTAATTATTCACCAAGCCTTCCGCTGTGCTATTATATTGTGTGTATTGACTATGATGATATCAACTACGTCACGATACTCCCCACCGGGCCCACCGGTAATATGTGGAAATATCGGGGTGTGACAATACTAGACTATAATATGAATATATGAATATATAAATATATATACATACTATCTAATCCGAAACCAAACCATGATACCAACCAAATAATGGTCATATGTTGTGGTAAGGTGGAACTTATCTTAGTTTTAGCCTCCTCATTTTGGACTTCCAATGAGTTTAACACTCATGAATAGGGGTGTAAACAAGCCCATAGGCTTGAGAGCTACTCGTGATCGGCTCGGTTAAAAGCTCGAACGAGTCGAGCCTTAACGAGCCCGAGCCCGAGCTCGAGCCTGAAATAGAGCTCGTTTAGTTATCGAGCCCGAGCTCGAGCCTGAAATACAAAGCTTGTTTAGGCTCGCGAGCCCAAGCGAGCCTAAACAAAATTTTAGTTTTTTTATATATATAATATAATAATGATGATAGCATTGTTGAGCCGAGTTCGAGCCGAGCTTTGGCTTACTTATCGCTGTTGAAACGAGCTCGAGCCGAGCTTTTAGCTCATATGAGGTTGTTCTCAAAATAGCTCGAGCTGAGTCGAGCCGAGCTCGAGCTCGAGCTTCATAAAAACATAACGAGCCTAGTCGGGCTCGGCTCGTTTACACCCCTACTCATGAAGAACACTAACAAAAATGGTATCCAAATGAGTGTCTAAAACAATATGTATTTTATGTATTTTTGTATTTAAAATCCCAAATGCATTCTTATCATCAAACTCCCAAAGACTTACACACCTTTGTTTATCCTTTTAGGATAACTTCGATGCTCCACCCCCCAAATCATTCAACTCACTTTGTGGAAAACATTTTCAAATCGTGAGTATACTAGTCCTTCTTTCTGTTTAAACCACTTTTGGGTGTAACATGTATACAAACTCACACTTGACACACTATCAATCTTATGCAATCACTCAATCCATTAACATGCTACTTGTCATACTCTATGTTTATACATGGTAGAATACGCTTTAGCAACTTATTTATCATTAATTTTGCAAGCATACCTTAACATGTATGGCGTTATAGGAGTAGCACACCGCCCGTTTTGGGGTCATTGTTAGGTATTCTATCATAAAGGTCGTGTTCACTTCGGTGACGAGATTACGCTAGTGTATATTTTGGTTTGACCTATAGTTTTTGTATGCTAGTGTGATATGTAACTTAGTGTACAAATGGCCGTGTTGGAATTTTGACTTTTATACATATTCTATGTAAATCAAACTTGTATGCTCACCGACTATCTTGTGTTGACAAATACTTTAATACGTGTTACAAGAAATTGATGATTAAATCTCGAGAAATCTACTTAGGGTGGCTAGTAACGCACCCAAATTTTGCTTATGTAATCTATGGTTGTTTGGTTATGTTAGATTCAATGTTGTATTTCCTTTCCAAAACAATGTACTTTGAAATTATGAATGAAATGGAAGTTGTTTATTTAATTATTGTCACCTTTAGTTCGTTATGAAGTTTTGAACGATTTCGTTTGTCTTACTCCGATGTTATCGTATTCGGTTGAGGTGTGACATTAATTGGGCCCAAAATTGATTTTATCTGTTCTTTAATATTTTTGTTTGCTTTGTATGAGTTTTATTTTAAAGTTGGTTTTTAGAATCTTTTAGATATTATTTTATATGTTCGTATTAAACATTTAAACTATTTGATATAACAAAACCATTTTTTAAAAATTACCTGATTTGACTTAAGTTTCTAGCCAAATTATCTGATAATAAAACTATATATTACTTCTCTTTATGGTTTTATTTATTTTCGTATATAACTTTACATATTTTAAGGTATATACGTGTATATGTATTTACGTACAAATGTAAAAAAACACGGGATATATTATATGCATGGAGTAAAGATCTCGTACAAAGTATTTTAATATACAAAACGTACGAATGACATGGAAAAGTAGAGAAAACGCGGTGACATTTTTGTAGTTATTTTAATTGTAATTAGTAATTATCCTACAAGATCAAAATTACCCTAGAAGATCGTTTATATTGTAATTATGATACTCTACAAAATTACCCTACAAGATCATTTTGCAAAATTATCCTACAAGATTATTTGTAGAGAGTAATTTCGATAATTACTCTACGAGTAAAATAATTACGAAAATGTCAATATTTTTTTTTACTTTTCTACTTTATTCGTACACTATGTATCATAAGATACTTTATATTTGATCTTTTATCTATATTTATGATATATCTAGCCTGTCTTTTTTAATACACCCATAAATCTTTGAGAAGGAATCAAATTAATACGTATATTTATAAAATATTAATTTAATAACATCACGTTATACATCCCCTGTCTCCCTTATTTTGTTATACATTTTTTAGAAGGAATCAAATTAATACGTATATTTATAAAATATTAATTTAATCACATCACGTCTCCCTTGTTTTTTATACATTAACTAGGTTAGAACCCCGTGTATTACACGGGTTAAGTAAATGTAATTTTATATATTAAATAATAAAAAGTTATATCTTTATGAACCCCGTATATTGTACGGGTTAAATAAAATATAATTTTATATATCAAATAATAAAAAAAGTTAGATCTTTAAAAACCATGTGTATTACACAGATTAAATAAATGTAATTTTGTATACTAAATACTAAAAACGTCGTATCTTTAAAAAAACCCGTGTATAATCGGGTTGAATAAATCTACCAAATAATAAAAAAATAAATCCTTAAAAACCCCGTATATTACACGTGTTGAATAGATCTAAAAAAAAGTTATATCTTTAAAAGCATGTGTATTATACAGATTATACAAATGTAATTTTGTATATTAACTACTAAAAACGTCGTATCTTTAAAAAACCCGTGTATAGTCGGGTTGAAAAATCTACCAAATAATAAAAAGATTATATCCTTAAAAAAATAAATTTAATTTTACATAGCAAATGATAAAAAAGTTATATCTTTAAAAACTTCGTGTATTACACGGGTTATATAAATGTAACTTTGTATAGTAAATAATAATAAAAAAATTATATTTTTAAAAACCCCGTGTTTTACACGAGTTGGATAAATAAAATTTTGTATACCAAATAATAAAAAAAGTTATATTTTTAATAAATTAGGATAACATTTAATATTAATTTATTATTTATCTATATCTATACTATATAATAAAAGAAACCAATAAAATGACACTTGTCATTATTCTAGACCATCTACTATTACTTAATTGTAGATAATTATTATTTAATTTAAATGTTAAATAAAATTTTATTTACATGACATATTATTCCTGCATACTTTTGTGTGTTCTTTTAGCTAAAGAAACATATAAATGATCATGTATCTCTTTATTTATGCGTATTAAATTAGATTAGATATTAGTTGGCATAGAACATATTCATATAATAAATATAAATGAACCGTTTTGCTTATATAGTAGAACCAATATATTGTTTAGTATAACGGGTTATTTATTAATATTAATTTCAATGATTATTGCTATATAATTATTATTTTTTTCGCTTATCTCTTATTTATTGATTCAACTATGTAGAACACATAAGTTTGTAACCTATTAATAAATAAAAAAAAACAATGTAAAATGTTATAACTTATGTAATAGACAAGTTTCTAACCTAATAATAAATTAAAAAATAAAGTAAAATGTTATAAAATTACATAGTATATCAAAGTTCATTTTTTTCAAAAAACATATATTAACGACTGTCTATGTTAACCGATTACATCATATGTATTTAAACCGTGTAATACATGTATATGTTCAATTAGTGCAATAGATGGTTTTTAAAGATACATTTTTTTATTTAGTATATAAAATTATATTTATTCAGTCAGTGTAATACACGGGGTTCTAACCAAGTATATTTAATATAAGATAAGTAGGAAAGAGATGTATTTGTTTTAAAAATATAATAAATTAATAATTTAGATTTGAGGATAATATTTTATTAAAGTATGATAAGATTTAATATTATTTTTTTATTTATTTTAGTTAATATAAGATAGATATAAATTTGAAAATACCTTCAATGAATGAGGGATGTCTAAAAGATGGTTTCTTTTATTATATAGTATAGATTAAATTAAAGGAAATTAAATTAAATTACCAAAAGGGAAAAAAAAATAAAGACTTTCTGCATGATTTGTATGCTTGGTTTAATGATTTTGTTATATTTTCTTACCGGAAAAGTTTAAAATATGTTAATTTAACTAAAGATCCTTTAACGACATTTTTGATTTTGTTATTTTTCTTATCCATGTTAATCTAGTCATGAGGTTCCGTATTATCCCTTTGAACGGGTTAAATGGCTTCCAAAAAAAGTGAACATCTTTGGTTGGCGCGGGTACAAGATCCTCTCTCTGCTCTTAGCTGGCTCAAGAAACAGGTTATCCATCAAGGGTTGGCCGTGTGTAGATTATGTGGTGAGAATGAGGAAGATACGGATCATCTTTTCACATCTTGTTACGTGGCATCTGTAGTGTGGCAAAAGGTGAGTATATGGTGCAAGATTCCCCAAATTTTTGCTTTTTGATGAAGGATTTGTTAGAACTCCATAAGCATATGGCGATCTAGAAGAATAACAGAAGACTTATACAAACCATCATTTTGACAACGTGTTGAGCAATATGGAAAGCAAGGAATAATCTTATCTTCAATGGTACTCGTGTTAACGTCGACAAGATCTTTGGAGACGTGCAAACATTGGCCTATTTATGGGTTAAAACAAGGGCGAAACATCACACTTTGGAATGGAGTAAATGGGTGATTTTTGGTATGTTTGAGTAATGGTTTATTTGTTATCTTTTATAGTAAGGGTGATTGTAAGGGGGGTGGGTCTAGTGTCTTGCTAGATTAAGTACTTTTCGTTTTTTTTGGTGATGGAATGAATATGTTGTTTGCCACTCAAAAAATAATAATTAAAAGGGAAAAATCTCATTTGATAACCAACATAGCATATTTATTACAATCTTGAACTGAAAATCTGCAACCAATTATTAAATAAACACCTATATGTGGGTATGGTATGGTATCCGTTACAATTCAACACCTAGGGGGATGTTTAAGCTTTAAAGAGATATCAAAGTTAGAAATAAGGATGTAAACGAGCCAACCCATAAGATCATATCAAACTAAGTTTAAATGAGCTCAAGTTGACTTTGCTTTGTGACATGCACTTTATTCGTGCCATACTTTTTGGAGAAAGCAGGCACATTGATTCTAGTATTATTCTACTTCGTTATAAAAGCTTGAATCTTCTGGTGTACTTTGGATACGTCTTTATCTTCTTATGTACTTTTGGCACACAAGACCGATCCTTTCTTGTTTGAAACTTTGCTTATGTCAATATCTTAGGTGAGTACGAGTTTCATGTTGGTTTTATTGTAATTGGAGCGTTGATTCCACTAGAGTTGTCTTCAACTTTAGCTTTGAACCTACACCTTATTAAGGGTATCTCTGTTCAGAAGATAGATACCGAGGATTATTCAATAAACATGTTCATGACCAACAGCCAAGTCCAAGCATTGTTTGAATTGGTGTCACATGAGATGGCCCAAGTGGGAGTGGTCGAGCTATGGATGCTTTTTTGTCGCTTAGAAGTTTGGTGTTAACTATTGGCTTTAGATGCATTGTAGATGACAAACTATGTGGTGGTCGTTGTGCACTTTCACCAGCCGTGCATCGTTATGGTCCATAGCATGTGTAGACAACGAATGAAAATACATAGGTTGTCCCATGGTGATGTTATTAACTTATTATACACAACACAACACAACACAAAAACAAACCACAGTTTTTAAATAAAAAAATAAAATAGATGTGACTCAATAAAACCAAGAAAATTTCCAATTACAAGCTACATACAAAAGCCCCCGACAACTGTTTTAACATTACAACACCGATCCTCTCCAATGTACAAACAAAATCCACGTATTTCTTCAATCTTCACACTTGCATCGCGTGTTTCATCCTATGGCTCACAAACAACCTTTTCCTTTCCGTGGCAAAAACTTTCATGGTTCGTCTCTAGAGCCCGACCCATCTAACCCATTTGAACATTTTTCCAACTCTAAACGGTAACCCGTAGTCTTTAACAACAGCCGGTTCCCTTCGAGCCGCATCTGGTTCAGACCAGACATACACCCCTCGTTCTTGCTTACTCCCCGGTACCGTGTTGTCCAAAACTACAGCTACTATGAATGCTATCACCATGTGAAACGACAACAATGTGTTCATCACATAATTCACCTGTAACCATAAAACAACAGCTTCATGAGTATAACAAAGGGCCCGAATGTCAATAACTGATCAAATCTCATGATAAATTATATTAAAGTAGAGAGTAAAATACTAAAATGGCATTTTCGTCCATGAGGTTTGGCCAGTTTTGTGACTTTCATCCAAAGGTTTGTTTTTTCGCATCTGGATCCAAAAGGTTTGATCTTGCCATTTTCACCCAGCCCGTTAATTCCATCCATTTTTCTCCGTTAAGTCAGGGGTATTTTTCGTCTTTTTTGTTAACTTAAAGGGCAATTTGGTCTGTTGAATACATGTACATTACGCTAAATGCTTGTACATAATGTGAAAAAGACCGAATTGCCCTTTAAGTTGACAAAAAAGACGAAAATTCCCCTGACTTAATAGAGAAAAATGGATGGAGTTAACGAAGCAAATGAAAATGGCAAGATTTCAAACCTTTTGGATCCAGATGCGGAAAAACAAACCTTTGGACAAAAGACGCAAAACTGGCCAAACCTAAGGGACGAAAATAGCATTTTACTCTAAAGTAGATAGCATACCCCTCGATATTGTGAACGGAAGGGACCGTGAGAAGCAACAATGTAAGGCTGAAAGTAAGTAGGAACAGGTGAGTTGGAATTTGGGGAGAGACCGTATTGCTGAAAATAGGCTGGAACCGATAGCGATAAAAACAAAGAAAGCCCGATGATGATTATGTTCCGCGAGCTTCCGGCCTCACTGTAACGCAAATTTGATAAGCCCAATGCTACCAGCATGGCCCACATAATGCACAGCAATCCCGCAACCATTACTTGAGGTATTGACGCAATAAACCCTCCTACTTTACCTGTCAGTGCATGAAGAACCAAAGAATAATGAATTGAACTGTTGCTTTCTTTTTGGTTAAAGGATATCATATATTAAAAATGTCCTAAATAATTCAAAGAGATTTTTATTACTCTTGATAAGGCGACAACATGTTATAGGTTAAAAAAATTAGCTTGTACAGTAAAAACTAGGACTGTTACAGCAACAATTTGTTACATACTTTCAAAATAACATATACTGGATTCTTAAGGGCATTTGTTTTTCATTTTATAATATTGTGGCAAGTTTTTTGGCGGAAACTGGCATAAACAAAACCGAACTTACAAAATTTTCCCTAAAATTATGATATCATGTTAATATTAAATATAGTAAAATGCCATTTTCGTCCCTGAGGTTTGGCCAGTCTTGTGACATAAATACCCCTGACTTAACGGAGAAAAATGGATGGAGTTAACAAGCCGAATGAAAATGGCAAGATTTCAAGCCTTTTGGATCCAGATGCGGAAAAACAAACCTTTGGATGAAAGTCGCAAAACTAGCCAAACCTCAGGGACAAAAATGACATTTTACTCTATCAAATATTAAACAATTTTTTTAGAAACTATAGAGATTGAGAGTCCGAATCAAGAAAGACATACCTACTAGGGATAATATGATCAAAACAAAAGCTCCCAACTCAACGGCTGTGCGACTCCCCATTTTCGTGACGGCAATTGTGTGCACGTTTTCCGTCAGAGACGTTGAACCGGTCCCAGTGCCCCACAAGCCAGCCAAGACGCTACAAAGACCTTCAAGCCCGATCCCACGGCTCACAACACCTGGCGTAGGAGGCCTAGATGCCACCAATAAAGACGATGCGTGGTATGACCCGACCTGTATAATTAAAAACCACATTTTCATAAATTCACCAACCACCAACAGTTACTTATCAGGTAAGGTAAAGGAATGTAGCAACTCACTGAGTCAACTGAAGAGATAACAGACACCACGCACATTACAACAGCCATTTTCCAGTTAAAAACGGGAATGCCCCATTGTAATGGGTATGGAAATCTAAACCAAGGGGACGAGTTTAACGCATGAGAAGCATCGGCTCTACAACTTTTCATCCTGGCCACGTGTTTTCTACAGTGATCGGATATCATATTTGAAGTTGGTATATTTACATCGCAGCCATCGTACTTGTAGGCCCCGGCTTCAGTCAAAAGGAACGACATAGCCCATGTAATTGCAAGACCCAGTGGTACCTGAAAACATACAGTAGACATATATAATTATATATTAAGACGTTGAAATTTAAAAAATATTATGTTTACTTACGGCATAGATTAGAAATATGCGGTGGCCCAAGAGGGATATCTTGCGGAGGTACTGAAAGATGATTGTAACATTTATTTAAATTCCAATCGATGATAAAATCAAGTAGATATAAAAGATAAACCGAGGGTAAAAATAGAACTTACTAGAGAAAAAATGATAACCAATAGAATCTGGACCATGCCAATTTCAAGACATGCACCCATTTGTGGGAAACCGTAACTGTAAAATGAAAGTCCTACAGCAGCAACGGTTGGGGATACAACCACTGGGTTAATTAATCTGAAAGAGCATAACACAAGTTGCAGTTAGCTTTGTAACACATGTTGTGGATTTCTAGATATGAATCACGATTACTATGGTATTGATTTGAGAATATGTTAACTTAAGAGGAACAAACGGTTATAAAAAGACGTGACACGCACCTCAAGAGCAGTGTCATTAGTCCACTGTATCCAAGTAATGCTTGAAAAGCTGATGCGATAATTATTGCCCCCTGTAGCTCCTTCATTATATGCTTGAAATTCTGTAGTATCAAGTGAACGTTCAAATTTTTTATTATGCATTTCACCAAACCATGGAATTTCATGGCAGGAGATTTTTACATATAACTGAAACGCTGACGGCAGAATGATATGATTTTTTTTCAAATAGTTCACTTTAAGCAGGAGCCTTGCAAAAGTATAGAAACTTAATAAACAATATAATGTTTTTACTACGTCATGAAATGACCCGTTATATTTGACAGTGTTGATAAATAAGAGGCTGCTTCCAGAGAGACCCTCGGCTCGAAAACGAACAGCATACATACCAACACACCAAGTCAAAGAATATAGAAAAAAGAAGTCGCCCATTATTTATCCCTATGGATAGAGGCAAGGTCTGTCTACATCCCACCCTACCCAGACCCTATAAGTAGCTTTGCTATTTGTGGGATTTACTGGGTATGATTGATTGATTGATTGATAAATAAGAGGCACACCATCATAATAGTTGTACTTGTCATTATAATCTATATGATGATGCTGGTAAGACATTTCTAATATGGCATACAAACTTAACCTTTCTTTTCCTTTTAAGCTTCTGTTGGTTACTTGGTTATGCTTTCCTTCTTTTTGTGTTTTTCCTTAACAATGTTGAAGTGAATTGTCAACTTTGAGGTATGTGTAGACAAATTAATGCCTTACCGGATATGAATTTTGATATTAAAAAAAAACAATTAGCTGGTACCAACCATAAATACATGTTAATAGACTAATAGTTATGATGTTAAATATATAACTGGTGTTTCGTATTCATAGACTACCTATTGCCCCACCCCAAGAGGACTTTCTGGCCTAAGGCATGCCTTATAAGATTAAGGTCCTAAGTAGACATTCTTGAAGCATTTATAGGAATATAAGCAAAAGTCCATTAAAAATGTATGTCATGAACACACTTCTTTTTGTGCTTTTTACCTAAAAATGGTGAAGTGAATTGTCAACTTTGAGGTATGTGTAGACTAATCAATGTCTTTATGGATAAGAACTTTAAGGATAAAAGGTCAATTAGTAGGTACCAACAAGACAACCAGTAAAATATGTTAAATAATGTCAGATATATAATTGGTGTTTCACTTTCATATACTAACTAGAGCCTCACCCCTAGAAGCTTTCTGGAATAAGTGTGCCTTATAAGATTAAGGTCCTATTTAGAGTTGTCATGTTCAAATCTTAAATAGGAATAAAAGCAAAAGTAATAAAAAAATATATAATCATGAACACACAAAGCATAAAACTTATTTTATGTCCCCATGAATGGTTATATATGGGCACGTTCTATGATGCATGAACCCTGTCCAGCTTACATAACCAGATCCTTATTGAAATAAAAGAACAAAATTTCATAATATTTACCGAAAAAACAGTCTATGCATACCATCTTGTTGTTAGATAAGATCACAGTTGTTAACGGCGAATAGCGGAAAAACAGCGATAAGGTACCTATATGCTACATAGCGATAAATAGCGGGCGCTATTTTATAAATAGAGATACACTAGAAAAAAAAAATTCAACATTTTTATATGTATATTATATCAGAAACCCTGGTATGTACGCTATTTTACATGTAAATTTAACAAAAACCTAAAATCCAGCTATTTTATAACTATATTTAATCGATGCTTATATTTAAAAAGATAAAAATAACATAAAACTGCAATCCCGCTATTTATGGCTACATACCCTATAACGACCTTCGACCTATATGCTGCGATATTCGCCATAGCGATCACTATTGACAACTATGCATAGGATAACATAACAAAAGTACATACGAGGAGGTAGAGCTTACGTTTCCATTCAATCCAAGGAACTCAGGTGATTTTATTATCGCAAGTGCCGGAGCAAGAAAGACAAAAGATGGACCTTGAATGAGGGGTAACCTTGATCCAAAATTTGCTTGTAAGAGTGTAGTAATTCCGGAAACAAAAAGCACAGTGGAGACCACCATTGACATATCCTCCTACACCCACTAATCCTCATCAGACTAATTCAAGTGTAGATACAGAGTTACATTAATAACATAACCTGACATAAAAATTCAAGCGCTTACATGATCACCCCCCATTGCCGGAACAATCACAAGCGGAATTAATATCAACGAACCCATCATCGACAGATAGTGCTGAAATCCATAGAAACCAATTGGAACTGAAAACCAAACACAGAAATCAGATCAGCATAATTACACTTTACATTTAAATTCATGTAACACATTAGCATCATAACAATTACCAAGACCAGGAGTAACTCTAAGCTCATACTTCATATGCGCCTGACGAGACACAAACTCATCATTAACCATTCGCGGCATCGGATTCTCCACATCCCCATTCCTAACCCCTCTCCGGCTCGGCTGCACCGCTGGCGCCTCAACCGCAACCGCATTATTCGCCTGTCGGTTAACCCCAGGCTTCGGCGGCAGCCGCCCCTCACCCTCCCTCCTCTTCTTAACAGACTGATCCTTATCCCCCTGCCCCTGCACCTGCACCTGCGCATTAGCCGGTTGCGTCGCGGTACCGTTCACTGCAGGTTTCGGGGCCGGAGGGTTTGAAATTGGACCGGAATCAGTGGCATTGGTTTCTCCAGAAAACCTGGGGCGGAAACCGGTGCGTTTGGCCCAGGAAGAAGGAGGTATTGCAGGTGGATCGTTGGAATGTGAAGCAGAAGGCAATGGGCCGGGTTTGGGACGGTTGTTCGGGTCGGAGCTTTGCGCCATAGGTGCTTGGCTGTTGTTAATTCATGGTAGTGTAGATCTGGAGTTAGGGTTTTGAGACAAAAAAACAAAAACAAAGAGGATAACAAGTGGAGTGAGTGAACTAAGAAACAATACAGCAGATTGTGGACATTGTTAGAGAGATGAAGATTTGTGTGCAAGAGTTGAATGTGTGAGTAGTTGTAAATATAAACAGAGAGAAGGAGGAGAGTGAAGGGGAAAAACTCAAAAATCTCCGGTCTTTTAGAAATAAAAATCTGGTGTTTGGTGACAACGGATTCCTAAATATTCGAATGACTATTTTTAACACTCTCCAGTCTCCCCCACGTTATTTGGATATGGATATTCCAAATTCTTTGCTGCGATATATTTTTTTTTGAACGACAGCTATTTTATTACTCATAAAATAGAACAAGGGGCCAGCAAGCGACTGGGAGTCCCGAAACAAATAAAACGTTACATACTAATGTTGCGAATATTAAAATCAACCCACATCCCCCACTCAATCCCACTAAACGGGGTTCTGTTTTTCACCCAAAGATACGATTCCTCCTTTATTGTGTCTATGACTTTGCTGACACGGAATGGCTCGCCTCTAAAAATAAGCCCATTTCGGGCCTTCCATATGCTCCACAAAGCTGCTGCAAAAACCACTTCCAGAATTCTCTTCCACTTGGAGGAGCCCTTTAACTGATGCAGCCCATCTAGCATGCCACAGAACGACTCGGCTTGCATGTTAACCGGGATTTTGGTCCACACACATAGTTGCCACCAAATTGATCTAACCAAAACACAAGAAATCGTGATATGGTCGATCGTTTCGTCTCCAATACCACACAAACTGCATCTAGTATCCGCCACCAAGATCCCACGTTTCACCAATTCCGTTTTAGACGCTATGCAACCCAAGACAAGCTTCCATAAAAAGTAACTAACCTTGTGAGGAATCCATTTATTTAGTTTAAGGCTCCCTAGCTGAACCTTTTCACCAATCTTATCTGCAACCTCCTCTCTCACGCGCGCAACAGAAAACGTACCATCTGAAGCTTCAATCCCTAGTGTATCCGTTTCAGAAATTCCCGCCTTTGCCAAGTCTTTTGTTACTGCATTAATATCCCTCCAGTTTCCAGCCAAGACGCTATTCAAAGCTGCCTCTATATTGTTTGTATTTCGCCCGTGGATGGCCTGTACAACCCGGGCCCAAAGCTGCTCCGGGAACGTCTTGATTCTCCACTTCCACTTCAGGAGAAGAGCCCAATTAAGGCTCCTTATTTCCCCTAAACCAAGCCCTCCGAACCGCTTAGGCGCTTGAATTTTCCCCCAAGCGACCCATCTTATTTTGCATCTCGAACCCGATTTACCCCAAATAAAGTCCCGTCTTATCCCCTCTAATGATTTAATCGCCCTCACCGGAGCTTTGAAAATAGAGAGGAAGTAAGAAGGAAGGTTTCCAAGAACCGCTTTAGCAAGCGTGATCCTCCCCCCCATTGAAAGAGTCTTCGCTTTCCAACTAGACAACTTCTTGCCAAATTTATCTAAAATAGGCTTCCAAGGCTTTATACGTTTCATATTTTCACCGATTGGAAGCCCAAGAAAATTGAATGGAAGGGATCCCTTTTTACACCCGAACAAGGATGCCATTTCTTCTACATCGCCTTCCTCTACTCCAACTCCCATGAGGCTACTCTTGACGAGATTTACTCTCAGACCCGACACCAAGTAGAGGCATCTAAGAATTCTTTTTAAATTCATCACATTTCTGTTTGACCACATACCCATAAAAATCACGTCGTCGGCATAGCACAAATGAGTAAGATTCGGCCCGTCATTTGGGAGTTGAACCCCTTCAAAAAACCCCAATCTAACCGCTCTTCCCATGAATACTTCGAGAACTGGATATATGATATGAAATGGTCGATGTGTGATTTCTATATTGTTACGAAAAAACTGGATTCTTTTGTCATTTGTTGCAAAAGTAATTCGTAATAAATAAGGGTGGAGATACAATAGGAAGTTTATTTGGCTAGTAAGTGATCTTAACCATCCATTTAGTTAATCAATGGCTAATATTAAATTAATGAAATTGAAGCCAAAAAAAAAAGAGGCGCGTGGGTTTGTTAGGGGCATTCTAGTCAATCTAGCACAATAGTTTCTCTCTCCTCCAATTCCCCCCAATTTTTAAACGTTAATAACTTTTTCATACGACATTATTTTTTTTATAAAAACTGCACAAAAAAACGAGCGTTTTTTTATCTTTAAAACGAGTATACTATTGCTATATTTTAAAAAAAAATTAAAAACCCAGTTGCGTAAAACGCAATAGAAAAACCCACAGTTACGTAAAACGCAATGAAAAAAAAAACCTAAAAAGTGACATTTTTCTAAAACGCAATGCACAAAAAACACAAATAAATGTCTTATTTGTAAAACGCAATAGCCAGAAAACACTTAAAAATGACTCATTCTAAAACGCAATTGACTAAAACACAAAAGAAATTGTTCTCTGTAAAACGCAATGGACTGAAAACACATTTTTATGTGTTTTACCTAAAACGCAATGCACCAAAAACACAAAGAATTGTCTTATTTATAAAACGCAATGGCCAGAAAACACTTAAAAATGTCTCATTTCTAAAACGCAATGGCCTAAAAAAACAAAAGAAAGTGTTATCTGTAAAACGCAATGGACTGAAAACACCTAAAAATGTGTTTTACCTAAAACGCAATGACTAAAAACACTTCAAAAATGTGTTTTACCTAAAACGCAATGACTAAAGACACTTAAAAATGTGTTTTTTTCTAAAACGCAGTAGCAGAAAACACATAAAACTCTCTTATTTCTAAAACGCAATGGACACAAAAATCTCCAGTCTTTTAGAAATAAAAATCTGGTGTTTGGTGACAACGGATTCCTAAATATTCGAATGACTATTTTTAACACTCTCCAGTCTCCCCACGTTATTTGGATATGGATATTCCAAATTCTTTGCTGCGAGATATGATATGAAACGGTCGATGTGTGGTTTCTATATTGTTACGAAAAAACTGGATTCTTTTGTCATTTGTTGCAAAAGTAATTCGTAGTAAATAATACAAGTTATCTAGTTTGTTTGACCTAATCCTATTGTGAATTGGGAACTAATCTTGTTGATATTGTTACTAGCTTAGAACCTCGTGTTTTATACGGTTACATATATATATATATATATTAAGCAATATAGTTATATCTTTAAAATATCTTGTATATTGCATGTGTTAAAAAAATAATATAATCAATTAACACATACAGTCGTCAAGATATGTATTTAAATGACAAATTCGATGTACTTTTTACTTGTTAAAATTTTAATTTGTTTTTTTATTTATTATTAGGTTAGAAACATGTGTATTACACGTGGTATAACCAATGAAATATTAGATGATTATTAATAAGCGAAAAAAATAAAAGAAATAAACCTAATTTAATGCTAAATACAATTAAATAAGTTAATACATTAAAAAATACTCCCTCCATCCCATTAAAAGTGTCCTATTTTGAATTTTCAAAGTATTTATTTATAAACTTTGACTTTAATTATATATTTTTGTATTATATAAAAGTTGATGAAATTAACCCGATAAAAACACTTGTAAAACACATTCAAATCATGTAACTTTCATCAAGTATTATCTAACACAAACAAAATTATTTAAGGTCAAAGTTTATAAATAAAGACTTTAAAAATTCAAAATATGACACTTTTAATGGGACGGAGGGAGTAAATACATTAACTCAATTGGAGTAATTGCAACTATGTGAGAATTAGTAATTTGTTTTTTACTTCTCAGCACTACTCAGTAGTAGTCAGAACGCTTGTTGCTTGCAAGGATATGCTCTTTAAATATATTTGAATATAAGTAAAATAAACTATTATCATATTATGTGATATGCTCTCTCAAAAAGATTTGAATATAAGTAAAACAAATTTTTGTTTAGAATTATTTATAGAAAATCAAATATTTATTCTTATCTAATTTTTTGTTTAAAATTATTGTTATTATTTACTATGATGAAAATAAAAACAAACGTTTATATGCTTATCTAATTTTTATTTAAAATTAAAATTATTATTATTATTATTTAATATAATCATAATGAAAACAAACTTTTATCCTTATCTAAATATTTATTCTTATCTAATATTTTGTTTAAAATTAAGGTGAGAAAACACTAGAAAACGACACGTGTCCAAAAAAAATTTCACTTATTAGTATAGGAAGATTATTGGGCTTCTCCTCTTAACAATTCTTATAATTGTTATAATATATCGTGGTACGTCTACAAGACGTGATTGGCTTGCCCATTTGTTTGGACCTTCTAACAGGTTTTTAGTGTTCACGGGTTGCTCTTGGTTGTAGATGCTCAATACCAGATCTCTTGATAAGGCCTACTATATTTTTGAATGTCGCACACACATATATAAAAAGAGAGAGAGTCAAGTTCAAATGAGAGCCATTAAATATTTAAGAAGTATAAATATAATTTTGTACACTAGTCAATCAATCAATCAATCATACCCAGTAAATCCCACAAATAGCAAAGCTACTTATAGGGTCTGGGGAGGGTGGATGTAGACAGACCTTTCCTCTATCCCTAGGGATAGAGAGGCTGCTTCCAGAGAGACCCCCGGCTCCAAAACGAACAACATACCAAAACATCAAGTCAAAGAATATAGAAAAAGAAGCCACCTACATCAAGAAAGTGATCAGAGTGGCACAGTATAATGTAAATCATGTATAATGGCATACAACAACATTTGGGCATAAACACAAGAGGTCACTCACCGTTAAAGTCCCTTAAAGAATAAGAAAAACCTACGTCCCTAAAATACACCTAAGACCTTACTGCAATAACCTCTAGAAGTCCTTAACCCTAATCCTACGCCTCCACGAAGTCCTATCTTGGACCATGTCCTCAGACAGATGTAACTCTAGTAAATCATGCCTAATCTGCTCATCCCATGTCAGCTTGGGTCTGCCTCTTCCTCTCCTCCCCTCCACAGTAAGAGTTTCCACTACTCTAACTGGTGCCGTCGTTTGCCTCCGCTTTACGTGCCCAAACCATCTCAATCTCCCCTCCCTAATCTTATCCGATATACTAGCCACTCCTAATCTTTCCCTAAAAACCTCATTTCTTATCCGATCTAACCTCGTGTGTCCACACATCCACCTCAGCATCCTCATCTCTGCTACTTCCATCTTGCGCGCTTGTGTCTTCTTGATAGCCCAACAGTCTGTTCCATATAGCATAGCGGGCCTAACTGCTACCCTGTAAAATTTCCCCTTTAGTTTAGTTGGGAACCTCCTATCGCACAATACCCCGCTGGCTGCCTTCCATCTACACCAGCCAGCCTGTATGCGATGGGTTACATCACTATCTATGTCGCCATCCCTTTGTACAAACGACCCCAAATACTTAAATTTAGTTGCCTGCGGGACCAATTGATCCTCAATGGTGATTTGGGTGTCATCGTCATCTGCTACACCACTGAAATCACAGTGTAGATACTCAGTCTTAGTTCGACTAATCCTTAGGCCCTTGCTCTCTAGAGCTACTCGCCACTCCTCTACCCTCGCGTTCAGGCACTGTTTAGTTTCTGCAATCAACACAATATCGTCTGCAAAAAGCATGCACCACGGAACTGTCTCCTGAATCACTTTGGACAACTCATCCAAGACAACCGCAAAAAGAAAAGGGCTCAACGCAGACCCTTGGTGGAGTCCTACCTCCACAGGAAAGAAGTTTGTATCCCCTACAGGCGTGCGGACACTAGTTTCCGTTCTATCGTAGGTATCCTTAATTATGTCTATATACTTCCTAGGTAGTCCTCAACCCTCCAAACTATCCCAAATCAGTTGCCGTGGGACAGTGTCATATGCCTTTTCAAGGTCGATGAACACCATATGTAAATCTTGCTTCTTCGCTCTATATTTTTCCATCACTCTCCTTAGAATATGTATCGCTTCGGTAGTTGACCTCCCTTTCATGAATCCAAATTGGTTTACTGAAACCTGAATTTCTCTTCTAATTCTAGTTTCAATTACCCTCTCCCAGAGCTTCATAGTATGACTTAGCAGTTTGATTCCTCTGTAGTTCCCACAACATTGAGCGTCTCCTTTATTCTTGTATAAAGGCACCACAACACTACTCCTCCACTGATCTGGCATTTTTCCAGTCTTGAAAATACGATTGAACAAAAGTGTTAACCATCGGACTCCTTCTTCCCCCAAACACTTCCACACCTCAATCGGTATGTTGTCCAAACCCACTGCCTTGCATCTTCCCATATTCCTAAGTGCCATGCTCACTTCTTCATGTGTGATCCTCCTGCAGTAGCAATTATTCTGTTGTCGCCTTTCAGTCCTGGGATTGCTGCTATCCTGTTGGTATGCCCTACCGTCGTTGAAAAGACTATGGAAGTAAGTTTGCCATTTGGACTTAATGTCATGTGCCTTGACCAAAACACGTCCATCCTCTCCTTTAATAAACTTTACTACTCCTAGATCTCGTCTTCTTCGCTCCCTAGCTTTGGAAATTTTGAACATATCATGCTCCCCCCTTTCGTTTCCAAACGTTCATAAATTTGTTTATAGGCTGTGTAGTGATTATATTTATTCGCATGTTAGTGAATACAGTCATACACTATAACATTTTAATGAAGCTACACATAGTTACTTTGTTCACTAATGAATACATTTATTCGCAAGTAAGGGAATACGCTATAACATTGTAATGCTTTCGCACATAGTTAATTCACTGATTAATACATGTGTTCGTTGGTGTATACACTATCGATCCATATTAATAATTCAACAAACAAGTATTCACTATTAATGGTTTTAAATATAACTTCACAATAAATACATAGTCAATAAAAATGTTCTTTAAATATTCAGTGGTTTAACTGTTAGTATCAATATTCCTTAACTTCTCCTTCACCTCCATGTATGTGTCTTCCTTTAAAAGATATGTTTTGTGTTGGCAGACTAGCCCTCAAAATATCACATAATATTAACCCAAAGAGGATTGAACAAATAAATTTATCTTTATTTCCTATGTATATTTATCTTTATTTATTTATTTATTTATTTATTATTATTATTATTATTATTATTATTTCCGGTTTGAATGTAATCAACCATAATCTGGTTTGTATTAATTCAACATTTGGGTTAAAATTGGTACAATGTGATAATTGTATTAAGGGTGTGATAAAAAATGTTATTTCTTATGAGGCCAAGGGTTAATTATGTGGTGAACAAATGTAGAGATTTAAAAGTATAATCAGAGAGGATGTGAGTTAGTCAACAGTGGTTTAACTAAAAAGTGAAAAGGTCCATGTTTCATAGACATAGACAGTAGAGCTTTAACCAACTAAACCCTTAAAAGTGTATAGTAATTTAACTAAAAGATGGGTAAGCAATGAACTACTGAGGTACATTTTTCCTAGTCTGTTTGCTTTGGAGAAAGCAAAACTATCTGGTCAATCGCTGTGTTGAGATTCATGGTCAAAACATCACATGGAAGTGGAGATGGAAGAGAAATAATCTTACATCACCGGAAAATAGAGAGTTGAGGGATTGTTTAGACTTATTGGGTCAAGTCTTCTTTTCTCAAGGCCCAAATAGAGTTGGCCCAATGACATGTTTTTGGTTAAATGGATGAAAAAGATTTTGGCCCAAATAGAATAGCAAGGGACCAGGTACGTGGAAATGGAACTGTTGGGTTCCGAAGAAGTTCAATACTTTTATGTGGAGTTAGGGTTGACCTGTATTAAAAACAGGTCGGCTTTGAGCTGACCCGTTTAAGTATTTCGAAAAAAAACTTTTGTATCTCTGTTTCTGTATGTTTTCCATTTACATGGTTAGTTATAACACTGTTAGTTTTGACACACCATATTATTTACTTGGGATACTCATACTCGCCATTAAATAGGTTATTTATAACCCACCTACAAATCAACAATC
Organism: Helianthus tuberosus; assembly: GCA_030545235.1. Lineage (NCBI taxonomy): Eukaryota > Viridiplantae > Streptophyta > Magnoliopsida > Asterales > Asteraceae > Helianthus > Helianthus tuberosus. Next base: position 150,487,434 of record CM060431.1, on the reverse strand, counting down.
CGCTTATAATTTCTAAACATGTATGACTCGTTCAAAAAAGTGGTTACAAGGGTCGTGTTCAGGTTGACCTGAATTTATGTGTGCACGGGTTAGTGTTGAAATATTTGACACGAATAATAATATGGGTTAGGTTTTGATTATACATTTCAACCCGCCAACCCAACACGATTGACACCCTAGTTGTGGGGCTTTATTGAAGCTAAGTACAATGTGACATTAGGGTTGAGTTGGTTAGATATAATCGGTTGAAGACTTAAAAAAACACAAAAATGCTCCCCACACCCTTGGGCTAAAGACCCCCTCAAGCCCCTTGTGATGGTATTAGAACCCCAAACACACTAATGTGGCATGTTGCCGTGGTCATAACCATGTCCACTGCACATAGCTTAATTACAGAGTTCACGTTGAAATTCTAAAATAGTTCGGTGGTGGAGTCATTGTGACTAGGGGTGCAAACGAGCCGAGCGGCTCGTGTGCTGCTAGAGATCGTCAAGAAAAGGCTCGAAACGACCTGAGCCTTATCCAGCTTGGGCCTAAAATTAAGCTCGTTTATTTCTCGAGCCCGGGCACGAGTCTGGCATGTGAAGATCGTCAGGCACGTCAAGCCTTATCGAGTCTCAATGTAATATTAGGTTTTATTAATATTTAATAATATTTAGCCTTTATTTAAAATTGTACAGTAAACAAGCCGAACCGAGTTTATTTAAACCTGTTTACCGCGAGCAGAACCTAAAAATAATCATCTTTGCTCCTATCATGTTTATCGTTTGATCCATACACATCCTTGTTACTTTCTATCAATCCACTTCTCTGAAACCTGTTAGTTTTTTTCAGGTTTGTCTTTTATCTTATTATTTTGTTGCACATCAAATTTCCACCATTGTTATTTCACTTGTAAAGTGGTCGATTGTGTTAGGTTTCTCTTTGTTGAAAACCATTGCATTGGGAGTGGTGGATTAGCCAGCCACTATACGTCTATAATTTGTTGGGTTATGTGGGGTGGGTGCATAGTGTTATTTGCAAGCTTTAAACAGAAGCATTGAAGGTTGTTTAGGTTAGCAGTCAGGAGATTTGGGCCGCCATGTATGCTTGTTATTATCCAGTCCTAGTTTAATCTACAACTTTCATAGGCAATAAGGATTGTTTGTATAGCAGCTATATTTGATTCAATAGTTGCTTATGAAATCCAAAAGAAAACCAAAAATTTAGCCAACCTTACCCAACACATTTATTTGTATGTAGTTTTTTATTCTTTAAGTTGGCGTTTCAGTTGATTTTATGGATTTGTACTCACTATTCACGTGCATTACATGGTGCACACCATGTGTTTGTAAATATGCCTCTTAACAATTTGTTTGTCCCTCTTCTAAAAGTTGCTCTTCATCTCACCGAAAGTTTCACTTCTGATACCTGCTCTCATATAATTTGTTTGTAATATCAAGTGGGATTGCTATACACATTTTATATTTTTGAAGCTGAAAAGATTGGTTTACGAGGGAGAAAACAAATTTACCAAGTGGGCTTTTATAATCTTTTAGGGGTATTCAGATACAGCTATTCAACGGAAGTATTTGGATAAACTAATCTGTCACTGGAACCCAAATGCTGAACTATGAAACCCTGTTATCACCTTAAAGCCAGTTATGTTGGTTCAGTTCTGTTTAAACATGATGGAAAACATGAAGAACATACCTGTTAGAGCAGACAGTGCCTTGGAGAATCCAGTAATGGAGTTCGACATGCTTGTCATCGTGATCTGGTTCCTCCTTAGGGTGCTGACTGATGATGGGGACTTAGAAAACCGAAAAGGGATATCGGCTTAGGAGAAGAGGTCGATGATGATGTTATGACTAATGGGTTGTGTCTAATTGTGTAACTGAGTAACCCTTTAACCTCCACATAATTCTCCTTATATAAGCACTCAGGAGGAAACCTAATTAGTTAATAAGGGTAATATGGTCCATCAACAATTACCAACTAATTATTTAATAGGTTATTATATATTTTGATCTATATTATGTAAATGATTATAATGGCTATAGATTAAATATTAATACATAATATATTTAATCTTACAAGTTACTGAAACTAGCTTCATATTTAAACAGATAGGGAATGTCTTTTACAGTAGTAGTAAGTACTAACTGTAAAAAAAACTGATTAATATTACAATGTTTTGTTAGTAAAACAGTCTACATATATTGAGAACCACATGAGAACATGTACATGGTAATCCAACATTCTAGTCAAATTATATAATAAATAGTACAAGGGTTTGATGTGTGTCGGATTTGAGATCGGCAAATCCCCAAATCAAAAGATTTGCAGTAACGTAAAATAAGAGTTTGTTTCAGTTTCTTCTTAAACATTTGATAGATACCGGATTTGAGATCGGCGGTCTCCCACGAAATAAACTTAATATAAATAGTTAAACGTAAATTGTTCTTTAATTTTTCTTCTTAAACATTCCATAACAAAGATTGCCTTAGATAGGCTTACATACTTGCAAAATAAACGTGGAGATGCATGCGAGAATAATAATAATTAATAAGGAAACATGGCAAAGTGGAATAAATGGGAATATGGAATGCTAATATATTATCATGCTACGTGATTAAGTAAACGTGCAAACTTGAAACATGGGTGGGATGATAGCGGGTCGGTTAGTCCGTATCAACATTCAACAAACAAGGTGCCCTAATATAGGCTTACAAACTTGAAAGGGAAACGTGCAGACACATGCGATAACTTGAAGGAAACATGGAGTACATGGGAAGCTACATTACTATCATGCATACTACATGGGTAATTAAACGTGCAAATGACTCAGAACATGGAACTTGACGGGTGATAATGGGTTAACGGTCTTGCTGTATCAATACCCGCCCCTTTAAAAAGGGTTGTGTCCTGATGACCCACAAGTCCACAACTAGTGTAGTCAACGTGGCCTATGGCGGTTTAAACAACAAGAATTGGGGTGTTTTGCAACGGTGTCCCAGCTGAAATTTTTCATCACAATGGAAGCATATACTGGCGGTTTATTGGCTTGCATTTCGGCTTGAGTTTGGCGTTTGAGGGGAAGGGAAGCCGGCTACGCAGGGATTGGAGTGGGGGTCGGTGTCACAATGTGAGGAATTTCTTCGGCAGCGAGATTGTCTTCGAGAAGCTTTGCAAGGCCAGTGACATGTTTCAGGGAGGTGGGTTTAAGGACGGCTAACTAGGTTTGTACCTCAGAGATATAGCAATTTAACAGAGCTTTAGGGGATGATCCTACCACTCGGTTACTGATTCTTTCGAATACAGTTTGGTAGGCTGAAACAGTGGAAGTTTGGTGTAGTTTAAAGAGGGTTGCTGATGGTTTTCATAGGTAGACGGACTGAAGTGTAATTCTAGAGCACGGATGAAATCCACCCATGTACTTCCAAGTAGGTTATTGTTGGAAAATTGTTTGTACCAACTTAAAGCCTCTCTGGTGAAATAGAACACAGTCAAGGCAAGCCGTTGGTTTACCGGAACATTGTAGTAAGTGAAGTAATTGTAACTGATCAAATCGGTCACTCAGTGCCTGAATGGACTCATCGATACTGGAGGTTTCTTTGCGGGGAGGCATTGCGGATTCATGTGATGAGAGCACCAGTTGATGTGTGCCGGATTCGAGATCGGCAAATCTCCAATCAAAAGAATTGCAGTAATGTAATATAAGAGTTTGTTTCAATTTCACCTTAAACATATAACAAACAAGGTGGGCTAGGTGGCCTTATATACGATTACAAACTTGAAAAGGAAACGTGCAGATGCATACGGTAACTTAAAGGAAACATGGGAAGCTACATTACTATCATGCATAATACGTGGGTAATTCACCGTGCAAATGACTTAGAACATGGAGTTTGACTGGTGATAACGGGTCAGCGGTCTTACGATGGGTAGTCTATACCAAGGTTAAAGTAGTTATTGTAGTTCTTTGCGGGGAGGCATTGCGGATTCGTGTGATGAGAGCACCAGTTGATGTGTGCCGGATTCGAGATCGGCAAATCTCCAATCAAAAGAATTGCAGTAATGTAATATAAGAGTTTGTTTCAATTTCATCTTAAACATATAACAAACAAGGTGGGCTAGGTGGCCTTATATATGATTACAAACTTGAAAAGGAAACGTGCAGATGCATACGGCAACTTAAAGGAAACATGGGAAGCTACATTACTATCATGCATAATACGTGGGTAATTCACCGTGCAAATGACTTAGAACATGGAGTTTGACTGGTGATAACGGGTCAGCGGTCTTACGATGGGTAGTCTATACCAAGGTTAAAGTAGTTATTGTAGTTCTTTGCGGGGAGGCATTGCGGATTCGTGTGATGAGAGCACCAGTTGATGTGTGCCAGATTCGAGATCGGCAAATCTCCAATCAAAAGAATTGCAGTAATGTAATATAAGAGTTTGTTTCAATTTCATCTTAAACATATAACAAACAAGGTGGGCTAGGTGGCCTTATATACGATTACAAACTTGAAAAGGAAACGTGCAGATGCATACGGCAACTTAAAGGAAACATGGGAAGCTACATTACTATCATGCATAATACGTGGGTAATTCACCGTGCAAATGACTTAGAACATGGAGTTTGACTGGTGATAACGGGTCAGCGGTCTTACGGTGGGTAGTCTATACCAAGGTTAAAGTAGTTAATGTAGTTCTCAGCATACTATTGGTTCTGAATTGAATTTCCCTATATATATACATGTATTAATATACTAAGAAAAGAACTCAAGAACTGCATAAACACTTATACCTATCGCTTTAAAGTTTAAATGTCATATCTCAAACAGTTTTTGCCCCTTCTTCTCTCTCGCATTACATGCGATTATCTTGCATGCACTGCGTACAAGTGCTCATGCGGTTCTCGTGACAGGCTCTGTGAAGATGTTGAAGTCATTGATTTTGAAAGCTAGTTCTACTCAGAAAAATTTCAGTGTTGTTCAATTCAATCAACAGGTACTATTACATACGCATTTGACCCAAAAGACACAACATTTGACTTTACAAACAATAAATATAACAAGTGTTTCATCCTTTTCTTTGTAATTTTTTTTGTTTATTAGTTTGCTTTTACTGCAGCGAGGATTGCACAGTAGAAATAAAATGGCAATGGAATATATCGCAAAAGGGTGGAATGCATTGAAGGAAGTTGATAGGGTGATTAACTATTGTGAACCTAGAGATAAACGCCTCATTCCTCACCTTAAGGTAAAAGAATACATATATACATGATTACCGTGTATTTATCTGGATGTTCTTACTTGAATTCTTAATTATTTCCTTATCGGGTTATTTTATCCACCTTAGACTGCAAAGGATAATTTTGAAATGGCGCTAGAAGTTGATAATTCAAACACACATGCCAGATATTGGTTATCCCGACTGCACCTGAAATACCACGTGCCTGGGCAATGTAAAGCTATGTAAGAGTTTAAATATATAGGGTAAAATGCCATTTTCGTCCCTGAGGTTTGGCCAGTTTTGCGACTTTCGTCCAAAGGTTTGTTTTTCCGCATCTGGATCCAAAAGGTTTGAAATTTTGCCATTTTCACCCGGCTCGTCAACTCCATCCATTTTTCTCCGTTAAGTCAAGGGTATTTTCGTCTTTTTTGTTAACTTAAAGGGGAATTCGTCTTTTTCACTTTATGTACAAGCATTTAAAATACCCCTGACCGAATCCGTTAGACCGAATTGCCTTTTAAATTAACAAAAAGGACAAAAATACCCCCTACTTAACGTAGAAAAATGGTTGGAGTTAACGAGCCGGATGAAAATGACAAGATTTCAAACCTTTTGGTTCCAGATGCGGAGAAAAACAAACCTTTGGACGAAAGTCGCAAAACTGACCAAACGTCAGGGACGACAATGGCATTTTACTCTATGTTAAACTACGTTCTTAAAATGCATTTTCATTTTTCTTAATTTTGCAACAGAGGAGCTGCTTTATTGGTGGAAGCTGCAGATATGGGTGATGCAGATGCTCAGTATGAATTGGGTCGTAATTTAAGAATCGAGGTCTTTATATATGACTCCCCTTTTAACCAACTAATTTTTGAATTTCATGTGACAAATAGTTAACATTTCCATGAACTAATATTATTATTTTCAGAATGAGGGCGTTCACACCGATCAAACAGCTTTTTGTTATTTGGAAAAAGCAGCCGACCAGGTATCTTACTAAGGCTGGGGGGTGTGGTTTAAAGCCCCTAGGGGCTTTAGTGCCACATCAGCGCCATGTCACATAGGGGTTTAAAGCCCCTCCCTTTAACTTGCATGCAATGGTTTAAAGCCCCCTATTAAACAAAATACAAAAAAAAAATAATAATAATAAAGAGCAAAAGATTTGGTTGGTTGAAAAGAATGGGCCCCACCTACACCCCCCCCCCCTCCTTTTAGCGCTCGTTACTGCAATGCAGCCCTCTCCATGGCATGGCTATGGGCGCTAAAGGGCGCTAAAATTGATGATTTGGCCAGGGGCGCTATACCACACCCCATGGCCTAAAGACATAATTACCCGTGATACGTTTCATGTTTTTTCTCAGAATTTGTTTTAAAAAAATATCCGGGATTAACATTTTATATGTTTTAGTTGCAACCCGATGCTCTCTACCTTCTCGGAGTCGTATATTTGACTGGCGATTGTTTTAAGAAAGATATCGCCTCAGCGTTGTGGTGTTTTCATCGAGCTTCCGAGAAGGTATAACAATTCATAGTTTTATAATTATTCATATTAATAATTAATTAAGTATAATCCGGTTTTGTACAATCTCAGCACCAGCTGTATGCTAAAAAAGTTTTAGTAATGCTCCAAAGTTATATCCATATTTGAAAAGGTCGCATCATTAAAGACATATCCTTTATTCCTCAAAAGTCAAAAAGATTTAATTTTTTTTAGTGAGCAAGTTATTTTAAGTTTCAAAAAGTTGCTGAAAATAGGCAGATACCATGTAGCTAAAGATCAAAGAACATGAAACTTGTATTTTCTATGAGTAGGGTCATGCTGGGGCAGCAATAGCATGTGGATCTCTTCTTATTAGAGGTATGATATTTGATTATTTGTTCAATTTAAGCTAAAAAATAAAATATATGTTTGTTTAAATTTTCATATCAAGCCAGTGATGATTACAAACTAAATACACTAATCTTATAGTGTCCCAGAAAAACAAAAGACTTTAATTTAATCTATTATTATCCTTGTTCTATCAAATCTTTACTCTAGTCCAAAAATCATGTCGATATTCTGTTGTTGTAATCCAGGCTTAGTTTGTTATGGTCATTTAACATTATTATGTTTTTGGGTCCTATTTTTTAAATCCAGACATTATGATATAATAGTGGGTCCCATATCTTGGATTCTTTCTGCCCCTTTTGCTAAATGACATGGTATTTTTTTTTTCTATCAGGCTATGAACTTCACACATCGGTAACAAAATTCAATTTAGAAAACAGACGATCGAGCAGGAAGTTAAAGGGTGAACCCAAATGTAACCCGATCCAATTGGCAAGAGAACAATTTGAAAACTGCAAAATTAGGAAATGATCTTGGATTTAGATGGTTAAAAAGGCTCGATGACGAAGAAAAGCGTTTTCTAGCTACATAAAAAATTGGTAAAACACCTGATGCATTTTTTTAAAAATGGGTATACTGTTTGTAGTTTTGTACCAACTACTTCTATGTAGCACATGAATTTGTCCAAAATCCCAGTTTACTTTTTGGCTAATTATTTATTTAAGATATACTTGTCTCTTATAAAGTATTGCATAATGATGTGATAAAAGAATAGAAAAAAGCCTAAGATCTAAATAATAATGGTTCCAGCCTGCAATAGAGAATTTAAAAGTCTCTTTCTGAGCTTACTTTTATCCTTCATATGGATATATTTTCATATATTAATCAGAAATTGTCTGCTAATATCTTCCTGGAAGCAACAACATTCATGCATATGTTAGTTTATAATATCTTTGACTAAAGCTAAACTTGATTATTTAACCATTAGGGATCTTTTGTATTTTCAACATGACTTTATAATCCTCTTAAGGGGTGTATTTTCATTTTGTGTGGATTACAATTTGAATTAGTGTATCTTGATGATTAAGGGGGTGTCTGATATTGTTAATTTAAAATTGTTTATCCATTTATTGCCTTCTGAAATGAACAATTTGACAAACAAATAAGTAATTCACATACACCATAGCAGTTTTTGCTGTATCCAAATGCAATATAATCAGATAAACTGTTTTAATAAGCAATCCCAAACGCCTCCTTAACACACAAAGGTTAAGAAGTGTTACAAATAAGCCTTTTTTACTTATAGTATGATGTTTTTCTCTTGATTTTTTTGTATCCGCTGTTAACGAACAATACTCGTCATATTAGTGGATATATATCGACATGTAATACAACTGTTTATTCATTATGACGCTTATGGTCTAAGTTTATGATGCCTATTAAACTTGATGTTACAATGTTACATCAAGATATATTTCTTTATTTGGTTTTGATCGACCCAAGTATGTGATGAAACATTACCTGGTCAAAAGAGCCTAGAGGGTCAGAAGTTGATTAGGCCGTTAAGCACTTGCAATTGAAAACTGAGTTAGAATTTGGAAAATGACAATCCATCAACAGTTGACTTGCATATTGCTTATGCCACAACCTGTGTGTATATATATATTTGGAAAATGACAATCCATTTTTTAACTAAAAAACATAATTTTCTTACGTGCTTATTTTGATGTACGTGGAGATATAAATTCAAGTTGGTACGTTTCGACGTAAATTTCTTTCGCAAATAAGTATGGTCAAATATAATATGTTTTCGTGCTTATTTTTATATACGTTTTGACATAACTTTTGTTCGGAAACGAGTCAGATCAAATATAGTACGATTTTATTAGACGGTATAAGTTTGAGTTACTCTACGTCTCGACATCGCTGCAACGCGCAGAAAAATTTACTAGTTATATACATATATCGATCGTTTCTTGAGAATAAAAAAAATGAGAGTTAATTAGTTTTTTTTTTACTTTTTCTTTTTTTGGCAAGAGCAGGTGATTTAGAAACCGTCAATACTTCTAAGTGATTTCTAGAACTACATCTAAACTAGGGAGTTTGATAGGAGTGGGTAGCGACCTCACCAAGTTTGCTAATAGGGGTACCAAACTACAAGTAGAAATTTGTATACTTTTTGTTTTTTCAACATTTCATTCAATATATAATTTGATTTTGCTATAATAAATAACTTGTGCTCTTTAATATTTAAGAAAAAAAATCCAATTATACAAATTTACTTTTTTTTACATTTTGATATAATTTTTACTAAAAACCGAGTTGTATTAAAAAGAAGTATTTTTTAATATTTATGAGACAAAAAATATTTATTTTGACCACAACTCATGTTCAATAGAAGTTATATTAGAATCTATACTATATAATAAAATAAACCACTTTGAGGACACTTGTCATCATATTAGGCCATATCTTATGGATAATTATATTTTTAGTTTAATCTCTTCTAATTAATTATAATATTATATTATTAATTAATATAAGGATTCCAATTATTCAATATTTATATAATCCGTTTGATTCAATTTATATAATCCGTTTGATTCAAAATTTAAAATATATATTAATAAAGATATTGGATCCGTTTGATTCAAAATTTAAAATATATATTAATAAAGATATTGGATAATTAATAAAATAATAACACCGGTAAAAAATAAGGTAAATACGTAAATTATAATATACTAATTTTATCATGCATAAAAGTTTAATAATATGTTATGTTAATATTAAATATATATTAATAAAGATATTGGATAATCTTCTATACTATATAATAAAGAAAGAGGACATTTGTCATCATATTAGGTCATGTCTTATGGATAATTATAATTTTAGTTTAAACTTTTCTAAATAATCCTCCTATTAAATATTATTTAGTTCAGATGTTAAAAGATTCGTTTTTTGGCTAAAAGGGTAAAAGTGATTTCACCACAGGGGCCACAATCGTAATTTACTCTTGATATTAACTATATATTTGAACGTTTTGTTTAGTTTGGTAACAAACAGATTTTACGAAACTTAAAATAAAATTAACTAATATTATTTATCATTTCTATATTTACAAGTTTTAAATAAATGGTTAAATTTATTGAGACTTCGTTACATTTACAAGTTATAAATAAAGGGTTACATTTATTGAGACTTTGTTAACAAATTTTACTACAATATAATAATCTATTTATATCAATATAAATATATATTTATATTATACTATATAATAAACATTAATGTGTGACACCTGTCATTTATTGTAAGCATTTATTTTATGATTTTATCGTCTCACTTCCAAACTTATCTTATATTATTTAAATAAATAAATGAATGAATAATAAGCTAATATTAAATTTGATCCTACTTTAAATTTTTGAATACCATTCTTCTATTTTAAATTTTGAATATCATCCTACTTTATTATTTAGTATAGGAAATTACATTTATTCAACCCGCGTAATACACATATTTTTAAAGATATAACTTTTTTATTTGGTATATAAAATTATATTTATTCAACCCGTACAATATGATTCTTACAGATATAACTTTTTTATTATTTAATATATAAAATTATATTTATTCAACCCGTGCAATAAAAGAGGTTTGTAAAGATATATTGTTTTTTTATTTAGTATATAAAATTCATTTATTCGACCCGTGTAATACACGAGGTTATAACATAGTATCTACTAAAACAATTATCCTATATATTAAAAAACAAACCTTATGAATAGTTCTTTCACCATTCAAAGCTTGCCACGTGGCAAGCCTTTTGTTTTTTTTTTCGTTTAAAATGAATAGTACCTTCTCCATTTAAACCTTGCCACGTGGCAAGTTTTTTTTTTTTTTTCCATTTATCCATCTTTTATCAAAACACCGGTACAGTCCTGTTCGGTCTCGGTACATGAAGGTAAAAACCGGCAACAGCCTAGTACAGAAAACATCAAATGTAGGTACCGAATTGATATTGAAAATTTTTAGTTCGGGAAATTCGGTACTTCTAACCAATACCATTTGCTCATCCCTGATCACGGGTACCGTACAAACACCAACGGTATCGTACAATTTTTTTTATTGATTTTCTTCAACTTTAGTGTTTTTTTAGTTTAAGGGCTAGGGATGAGCTTGGTGCCAACCGATACTAAATTGGTACTGGTACCGAAAATACCGGTTATGGTACAGGTATATGAAGGTAAAAACTGGTAGCAAACCGGTACTAGGAACGCCAAAAGTTAAAACCGAATTAACTTAAAATCTTTCGGTTCGGGAAATTTGGTACCGTTACCCAATACCATTTGCTCATCTCTGACCACGGGTTTCATACGAACAACATCATTACCATAAAACTTTTTTTGTTGATTTTCTTTCGGTTATACTATTTGCACATCCCTGATCACGGGTACCGTACAAACACCAACGGTATCGTGCAACTTTTTTTATTGATTTTCTTCAACTTTTAGTATTTTTTTTTAGTTTAAGGGCTAGGGATGAGCTCGGTGCCAACCGATACTAAATTGGTACTGGTATCGAAAATACCGGTTACGGTACAGGTATATGAAGGTAAAAACTGGTAGCAAACCGGTACCAGGAAAGCAAAAGGTTGCTACCGAATTGACTTAAAATCTTTCGGTTCGGGAAATTCGGTACCGGTACCCAATACCATTTGCTCATCTCTGACCACGAGTTTCATACGAACATCATCATTACCATAAAACTTTTTTTGTTGATTTTCTTTCGGTTATCTTATACTGTTTTTTTTCTACATTTTATTTTTATTCTTGTCAGCGGTTCTATGCGTAACGCGCTCGTAGTGATTTCAAAACACATGTAAACACATACTAAATGACAAAAGAAGTTCGCCGCAACGCGGCCATAGTAATAAACCTAGTTAAATAAATAAACAAAATGCACATTTAGAGTTTTTTATATTAACGAGCACAAATTACTAAAAAATCAAATTAGTTCAACGAAATATTCAAAAAGATAAATGAAAAAGGAATTAAACTTGTAGTTCGCTTGTCGTATTAGCAAATTTAGTAAGTTTGCTTGTCACTTCAACGAACTCCCTACTTTACATATAGGGTATGTTTGGCAAAAGTAGCTGTTGGCTGGAAGCTGATAGCTGTAGCTGTAGCTTTTTAGATATATTTGGTGTTTGTCAGAGTAGCTTAAACTTTTAATAAAATGTATAAAATGACCAAAATGAACATAACGAAAAATTAAAAAAGTTTTTTCATTAAAAAGTTCATTATCTTTAGAGGTTAAAAAATCATTTTTTCCCTAAAAGCTTGTAGCTCCTTCTAAACGCTACTAGTAGGAGCGTTCAACCAAAAACTTCAAGCTCCTAACCTAAAAGCTTCAAGCTCCTACAATCAAACAAGACTTTTTATTGAATAGTAGCTTTTTCTTAAAATCTTAAAGCTAGAAGCTTCTAAAAGCTACTAAAAATATCACCAAAAGAAGCAAATTTCATTAAGTGGTTGCATCAACTTCCATAATAAATACATATGGTCTCTAAGGGTGAACTAAAATGGTCTAACCATGTTCAACCAAATGGAGCCATGATAACCCCAATTGCCAACCGTGGGTTGGACCCCAAAGGAAGCGGATCTGATCACCCCTGTCCAATTACAAATTTATTATATTGATTATAATACAATCAAGTAGTTGGTCACAACATAATGGAGGAACATGCCCTAAGGGTGGACGGGGCACTCACCTAAGAGGTGAGTCCCCTCTCTTACACCCAACCAATCCTCTTGTGCCACGTCAACTCCCCTCTTAAACTCCCCTAACACCCCATTTTGATGGCGGCACTCCCCTCTTTAGGTGACTTGGTTTGTTTTTTTTTTTTTTTTTTATTTGTTGAAATTATGCATGTTTATAAAAAAAATATTAATAAAAATTAAATAAAATTTAACAAACTAAAACTACAAAATAAAAATAACATTAAAACTAGAAAATACATTAAAACTAGAAAAAAAAATTACATTCAAACTAGAAAATAAAAATTACATTCAAACTAGAAAATAATAATTTTAGAAATCGATTGGCCACTCGTACTTCTTAGCGATGTCGCGTTTTCGGGCGAGGATGAACGGCAACATACTTGGCGGAGCATCGTCGTGCGGCTTGATGAATATTTCCATATCTCGATCGTAATTGTAGTTTTTCATCGTCTCGCGTTGTTCCGATATGAGCTCGAGAGCCTGCTCCTCTCTTTTCATCCTCAATTCAACCGCCTTATATTCAATCGCGGTTTTCTTTTCTTTCATGGCGGTGTACTCTTTGAATTGTGCCGCCAACTCGGCCGAGCTTCCCTCGGACGATGTAGCTTGACGCTTGTCTCGCCGTTGTGGTCTTTGTGGCGAGGGGTCTTCGTTCATATCCGGTATCGAAGGGTCCACCTCAACGGGTTTTCTTTTATGTGCCGAACCTTCACCTTCCTCACCCAACAATGGGACTTGGGCCCATTTCTCGTGACTTCGAACGACCTCCCACGCCTCGATATGTTGAAAACCGTTCGGATATTTTTCTTTAAAATCTTTTAACGCGACTGCCATCACGTCGAAATCCTTGCATCCGCTCCCTCGTGTGCGATCCTACATATTATACAATAATAAAAATAAAATAATAAGTGTTAAAAAAAATAAGTTGAAAAAGTGTATAAAAAAATTAAAAATATACAATGTTAAAAAAATATATAATTTTTACCGCTTGTTGGTATAGGCCGTTGAAATAGTTTATTTTCGTCAACATCGGGTTCCATTTAGACCGTACTTGATGAACGGTCCGGTTAGTTCCACCGACAGTTTTGTTAAAATGCTCTAAAATCTTACGCCAAAAACTGTCGCGGTTTTGTTGATTGCCCTTCTTTTTGTTGGTAGAGCAATGTACCCACGCCTTAGCCAACGCCTCTTCTTCGAGCTTTGTCCAATTCGTGCTCTTCGTTTTTCCCTTTTTTTCCCGAGCGTCGTCTTCTTCGTTGCCCGCGTCTTCATCCACATTGTATTCATCGTCCTCGTCGCCCAAATTTTGAGTTTCGGGCACTACCTCATCGTCCTCCTCGTCTAAAATAGATGGACGACGTTCGACATTTCCTCGTGTAGATGGAACTTGTGGGGAACGAAAAGCATATGGGTCGAAGGCGGGGGATTGAGGAGCGTCCATTGATAACAAATTTTGAAAATACCCGAAATTGGGTTGTTGGGTGTTGTAAAACGAGGGGTGTGAAGGTTGTTGGAAAAAAAACGGGGGTTGTGAAGTGTATCCGAAAGGGGGTTGTGGTTGAGCACTTGCACCGCTCGAACCACCACGAGACGGTTGCGAGCCCCGTCCCTTAGTTTTTTTCTTCGCCTCGCGGGGTTGGTTCTCCATTGCTCGGTGTGAAGGAGGTGTGGTTGGAGATTATAAAAAATAAAGTGAAGTGGGTGTGGTTGGAGAGTATAAAAAATGTGTGAGGTTGATATGGTTTGAGTATAAAAAATGGAGTGAATGGGATGGTTATTTATATATGTTTTAAAAAAGTGAATTTTTTTTTTTTTTAAATCCGACCGTTTCTATCCGACCGTTCCTCAATCTTCGTGACAAACCAAGCGGTGACTCCACACCGATATCACCCCCCGATTCGGGTCCCCGCGTTGATGGCGGCGGTGTTCCCGATCGGGGACAATGGTCACCGATTCCCCGCCCCGCTTACGCCCCGTCCACCCTAAGAACCAGACCATCCAGGGGTCCATTCACTTTTTATCTTTATATAAATAAATATACTCATTATTAAAAACAATACATATGTAGTTTAAAACTATATAGAATTACAATATTCTTTTTTATTAATGTACAAATTTTCACATTTCACGTTTAGACCATGTGTTGTGGAAAAATAATCTCACTCAGTTAGTAGTAAAAAGTGTTGCTACCTTAACGTAACGTAGGTAGAAGGTCATCATCTCAACCATCAATAGATGTAGTAGAATAACTAAATAATAAATTAAAGAAAAGAAAAGAAAACAAAAAATATGATTGCTTGTAGAATAATTGGGCTTCACGAGCGGGAAGACTTAAGTACTTAACCATTTTAGATGTCGCTTGTTACTGGAATGACGATGGCTTGGATGGCTCCCCAGTTAGCGACCCGGCATGGTGTTTACCGCCCCAGCCGGCTGAGGTGGCATGGGGTAGCAATTAACAACACTTAGTCTTACAAATCTATCCATCCTGCAAATATACACTTATATAATTTTTTTTAATAAACATCAGGCATTTAAACTAGTTTTGATGGGTAAAGGAGTTATAAAATAAACAGAGTGTAAAAAAAGTGTATGAAGGTCACATTATTCCTCTGCTTTTAATCATATGTGTGGAGTTGGTGGGTCAGTAGTTCGGTTTTAATTTGCATTGGGGACCAACTCTCACTTTCATAAAACACCTCATAAACTTTTTCCAGTTTTATGAAAGCAAAAAACTCATCTCAACGCAAGAAAAGTAAACTATATAAAAGTACACAATTAAACTATTGAACACTCTTTTTAATGATATACGTTTGTCATAAAATTTGTTAACCTAAATGTAAAATATGTCATTTGTGTCTAGGTGTGTGGTTTAATTTTTGGTTCTTTATAATTGCTTGGGGTAATGATAACATTAATATATAAACCAAGGTTGGAGAACTCGCTAGTTGGCCGGTGAGGTGGGTACTTGGCTACTTATATATATATATATATATATATATACATACATATACTCACACATCCATATCAAAATAATACTTAAAAAGGTAAAAGTAGTTCAAAATTCAAACTAAACTTGCATATAAGTCATAACATAACAAGTCTAAGTACTTAAAAATTCAAACATTAACAAATAGTTCAAATGTAATCATCATCCCTGTAGTGTTCAATGGTTCGGTTAGACGATACTTCATCAACACCCGCGGCTTCATTAACCCCCGACTCAACTTCCTCTTCCTCTTCATTATCCTCAATCCACTCTTTAGCCTCACTAGCATCTTCCGCTTTAAGTATCTCATGATTTCTCTACATTCTATTCTTGTTTTTCACCATCAAATTTGCATTATATTGAAGAAAAACAAAATTATTCAATCTACTCTACTCTAGTCTATTTCTTTTTTCGTATGTACCTAACGAGTTTAAAATAAACATTAAATTCAACAATAGGTTCAAATTCAATATATTTAAACTTTAAACATTTATATTCACTAACCTTACATAATATAAAAGTTCATTCACTTAAAAAACTTTAAACAAGATCACTCAATCTACTCGCTAGTCGCGATTTTTGTAACACTGGTATAAACATTATATGACATTAAAATTAAAAATATTACATAAAATTAAAACTAAAAAACACACAAAATAAACATTACATACTATAAAAAAAACACTTAATCTATATAAAAAACCTAATGATTTGCCACTCCGAAACGTGTTTGAATTCACGTCCAACCTCGTGCTGATAATTGTTGAGAGCGACTTGTATGGTGTTGTCCTCCCCGAGGTCACCCCCTTGGTGCTCCACCGCGGTGTAGAGTTGCTCGAAACTTTCACAATCCATACGGATTGTCCTAAAACGAGAAGATAGGGCGTCGAAGGTTCGGGTGTAATCACCCCTATGGTCCGAGACGTGTTGTATAATTTTCCCCCAAACCAGGTCGCTTGACTGGCTGCGTTGCATATAGTGGCTTAAAGCTTCGGCCCACGACTCGCAAACTGCGATGCCTTTTCTTGCGTCCACGAGATGTGTAACATCCCACGTTGGTTGTGAAAGGGAACAAAGGGTTCCTTATAAGGGGCTTGTACCTTCACTATCATGACGCGTTTTAAATCTGTGAGGCGATGGTGGTTCGTCCTGGCTATATCGGACAATATCATGGTGCGGTTACGCTGGGCTATTACAGATGGTATCAGAGCCAGGGACCAGACTGGTGGAGGGTGGATTGTAACATCCCACATTGGTTGTGAAGGGGAACAATGCTTCCTTATAAGGGGTTTGATACCTTCACCATCATGACGCGTTTTAAATCCGTGATGCGATGGTGGTTCGTCCCGGCCATAGCGGACAATATCATGGTGCGGTTACGCTGGACTGTTACAGGATAGCTGCCATCGTGTCGGTTTTTTGGTGTGGAAGTGTAAGGTTTTATAAAAAGTTAGGGTGTGATGTGGAGATGTGTAAAAAAGAAAGAGGTGTATGGTATTTTTATAGAGGTAAAAAGTGAATTTTAGAAAGTTCATATTTTTTATTTTTAAAAAGTAACTGTTAGGTTAACAACTCGTCTCCACGTCGAATCAACACGTGCCACATCGACGCGAAGTTTAGCACAACGTTGGTGGAAATCCCGTCACCCACAGGACAACGTTGTTAACAACGCTGGGCACGGGGTGAAAAAGTGGGCGTGGACTGGCAACAACGTCAGGTTTCGACGCCTACACCGTATGATCTTAGATAAAGGTAAGACACCTTACTACCATACCATATTCTTTATGGACATTTAATTACTTTACTAGTATGCACGATTATGGTTATAATATAATATAATATAATATAACTAGCTTACAACCCCGTGTATTACACGGGTTGAATGACGAAAAAAATGTAAATTATAAACTTGTATATGATCCTTATTAATGAAATGATTTATTTAGATAAAATAGTAAAACAAAAGAACAGTTATATTTTCGCTATTCAAAATAATTTTCGAACTTTTCACTTCTTTTTTGAAATACTACAATCCATTTCATTATATGTCTTAAAAAGGAGTAACACTAAAAAATAAAAAAAATAATGATAATAAAATTGTAAGTATTTTTAAAAATAATTATAAGTTATGAGGTTATGGTAAATGAATTGTAATTAAATTCTTTTATGTATATTAATGATATAATAAATACTTTGATATAAATACTATTTTTGGATATCTATGGATCATGAGACAAAATACGAATATCATCATTGTATAGAAAATATTACATATTAAAAAAATCATACTAAAAATAAAGTATACGTTTAAAAAAATAGGACTAAAGTTTTTTAAACTATAAATTTGAGCGTCTACAATAACCTTTTTAATTAGTAGTCGACATTTAAATATTCAAATTAATTTTTTTATAATATTATATAATGTCTTTATTTAGCATGATGATAAGTTGCGTAATATGATTGAAATTAACTTTAATATTTAGAACTCAATGTTATTAGGAAGTTTCACCATTTTTTTTAGATGAAAACAAATTGATATTAACATAAATTTAAAATTGGGAGAAAATATTGAACACGTGTATTACACGGCTTAAGTAAATATAATGTTATATACTTAATAGCAAAAAAATATGTTTTTTAAAAACCATTTAGTGTTCGCTTTAAAGATAATTTGGTACTTTATTTAGATAATCCGCTTGTAACTTTAGTCTTCTAAGTTATATACTATAAGTACGTGTACATGTGATTTGATACTTTATTAGTAATTATTGTTTATATCCAAATAATAGAATTTATCTTAACAAATATATATGGTTAGGGTAAAATGAAAACTTCTACGAGTTATGAGAATTTAGAGAACTCAGCCTTACAAAAGATTTTTTTAATTTTTTTACAGTGGGTGTGAATGAGCGGTTGGAGACTCAGGGCGTTAAACTTTTTGATTTTAAATTCAAATGGTTAAAACCAATAAAACATAGGGACTCAAAAAGTAATTTACTATTAATTAAATTTGAAATTATACGTTTGATCTCTAACTGTATTAAATAATATTGTACTTTATAGATAATTATTAATTAATTTTGAATTTATACGTTTATATCTAACTATATTAACTAATATTATATTACATTTGTGTATAAAAAGTAATATGTAATACTATTATTAAAAGGGAGGAGGCACCAGAGAGTGACACGTGTATAAAAAGATTTTTATTTATTAATATATAGGAAGTTGTATTATTAACTAATTTTTTGTTTAAAATTATTATTACTATTTAATATGATCATTATAAAAATAAACGTTTATATTCTTATCGAAATTTTTGTTTAAAATTATTATTATTATTATTATTATTATTATTATTGTTATTATTGTTATTATTATTTAATATGATCATAATAAAAACAAATGTTTATCCTTATCTAAATATATATTATTATCTAATATTTTTGTTGAAAATTATTATTATTATTATTTAGTATGAGAGATAAATAGGAAAATAATGTGAGAACGCAACATAAAGTTTTATCTTTATCTAAATATTTATTCTTATCTAATATTTTTGTTTAAAATTATTATTATTATTATGTAATATTTAATATGAAAGATAAACAGGAAATAAGGTGAGAAAGCACCAGAAAGTGACACGTGTCCAAAAAAGATTTTTATTTATTAGTATAGGAAGATTAGTTAAATATTATTGGTAATTATCATAAACATAATTAAAGCATATAGTAATATTTAATATATTAAAAAACGTTACTACATTCATGTAGATGATAGATTCATTTATCCTATAAAACCAATGGAGTGATGGTCTATTGGTTTGGGAGGAGTAGGTCTTGGATTTAAGTCCCACATACAATAGGATATAAAAGAAATTTGCTGTTAAAAAACGTGCTATACAACTTAGTCCAACTCGAATATATGAAACTCTAACTCGTTTATTGAATTAATACACATTCAAGCGCGAGTTCCAACTTTATTTCATTTAAGTTTCGGTTCGTTTCAAGTTTTCAACGAATCAAACTCAAGTAAGCCTTCAACGAGTCAAACTCAAATAACTCATTTCTTTCTAGCTTTCCATCCGTATTATTCATCTTTTTATATCCATAACTATTTTAATCCAAAGAAAAAAAAAAAAAAAAAAACCCATTTGCATTATATTAACAGAATCTCAGATAACCCACAAATTGAAAAAATCAATCAATCCAAAGAAAAGGACATTTCTTCTTCTAGTTTATCACATAATCCTCATTAACAAAAAGGTATATTAAACCGAGTATGACAGAGAATCATATTCATACCCCCCCTTCATCATAAAACAAAACCCCCACACAACACAACTTCACCCACCAAAACACCATGATGGATTTAATCTCATGTTCCAGCCAATACGCCGTTCAAGTCTCTTCATCTTCATCATGTTCTTCTTACACCCCTTCATCTTCCTGCATCCTCCCAAATCTAACCCCTTCCACCCAAACCACCGTCACTTGCCTCTACAAAACCACCCTCTCCACCACCAACCACCACCACTTCATCACCGTCACATGGCACCGCACCCCCACCACCCAAGGCCTCCAGATCACCTCCGGCGACGACCCCACCCCACCTTTCCGTTTAAACACCCATTCCGGCCTCTTCCGTAAGAAAAAAGGCGCCAAATCATTCCATATCAATAATACTAAATTCGATATTTACTACGATCTCTCATCGGCTCAGTACGGCTCCGGAGCCGAGCCGGAACAAGGGTACTATGTTGTAATCATGGTTGACTCCGAACTCGGGTTGTTGATCGGAGACATGACGGAGGAACCCACCGTGAAGAAGCTTAAAATGAGTAATCAGATCGGGAAATTCTGTTTGGTTTCCCGGAAAGAATACTTTTCCGGCAACACGTTGTATACAACGAAGGCGCGGTTTTCCGATGCCGGAAACTGGCATGATATTGTGATCCGGTGTACCGGAGAAAACGAGGGGTTGAAGTATCCGGTTCTACAAGTATCCATTGACAAACGGGTCGTGATTCGGGTCAAGAGGTTGCATTGGAATTTTAGAGGGAATCAGACGATTTTTTTGGATGGGTTGTTGGTGGATTTGATGTGGGATGTTTATGAGTGGTTTTTCGGTTTGGATACCGGGTCTGGGTCTGGATCCGGGTCGGGTCATGCAGTGTTTATGTTTAGAACAAGAAGTGGGTTGGATAGCAGGTTGTGGTTGGAAGAGAAGATTGTGAAGAGTGAAAATGATGATGATGATAAAAAAGGTTTTTCATTGTTAGTTTATGCTACCAAAAGCTGATTAATTTTACAATTTTATATTTTGGTTACATTTTATTGTGATTTTTTTTGTTAAATATAAATCAATTTTTTTTTTTTTTTTTGTTTAGATGAATTGATTGGTAGTGGAAGTTGTACATTGTTATTGAATATTGATTGAGTTTGGTTTATAGTTTTTCTGGGTTTGATTTTGATATGTTTTACTCAATCTTGAAGACCTTTTTTTTTGTTTATGTTTTTTATTTATTGTTTGATCAATTGAATAAGTAATGGGAAAGGGTCAAGAAAACAAGAAAATTTAATATTTCCATTAACTTGACACTAAGTTTATTATTTTAATTTTTAATTATTTAAGTCTATTTGTGTCCTGTGTCTATTTATGGTCGTGGTCGTTTGGTAACTTCTAACCACTCATATATTTTTTTCATCTTCGATGTAAGAATCTTACAATAGATGCGACGTGAACACATTTCATAAAAAGATGTATTGAATGAGACAGTCAACAAGGGTGTTTATAAACAATTGAAACATACTTAAGTATTGCATTGTCCTAACCATAATCGAAGTTGAGTAGGTTGAAATGTTTACAGTTCGATTTTAACAGGTTTATAGTTTTAAAGTTCGGTTTACCGTTTGGAACTTGAAACCAGCCCTTTTACTATTTATTATTTATCTTTTTTCAATTAAAGAAATGTTCTTGTGTATGTGTATTACATTCACGAAAATCACTAGAAAAATACATTTTCGATGAAAAACAATTAAAACTATCCGTAACAATCCAACGATTTATTGTTAATTCGTTTTCATCGAAACTGGATCATAAACACCCCATGTTTCAACATAGCATGAAATGTAAAATATGAAAATTTGCATCAATTGATAAACGATAAAGGTTTTCCATAACATATTTGAATAATTTTGGGTGGATTTTTTCGAGTATTAAAAGTGGATTGATTTCTTTTACTTTTGAGATTTCGTCTGCCATTTTCAAGAAAAGACTGTTATTTGGTGGTTAAAGTGAGAACAAGAAAGTAGAGAGGGGGGTGGGAGAATTTCGTTTCACGATGAATATTTGGCTTCAATAAGAAGCTTATTCAGTGATTGTCTTTTTTGCAGTTTGGTCCCTAGTTTACTTGAGACTTCATTCTGCCCACTCACTAATATTAATGAAACATGTTGATGTTGTGACTTGTGAGCCTCTTCACGTTTTGCATTGATGGAAACTACAGGCTCATGGTTTTGACTTTTGAGTATGGGGATATGAGCCGATTCGGTTATACTTTTTTGTTCATTTTAACGCATAGCGTTTTATAAATTGTGCAAAAAAAAAGTTAAAAAAAATTAACCATTCATCGGTATACCAATTAATAAAGACAGAGAAATTTCATTCAACAAATAAAAGTAATTGACTAACAGGCCTCTAGCGAGGAGCCATCGACACATGACACGTCCCAAGTATAAACATATAACATGAATAGTTAAGACAAGAATTACACCATTAGTGTAATTGGAGACTTGATGGGGTGTCTTAATCAGTTTACTCTAATTGGAGGCATCGACACATTACACATCCCACGGTGGCCATGGCGACAGTTTAAAGAATTTGGCTAGCAAGGAACTCAAACGTTTCCGAAGGCAATTTCATCCCAACTAGGAAGGCGATAGAGATTATAAAAGAAGATGATTTCTTATGGATTAGCATTCGGTCAAAATTGCCAACCCCAAAGTGGGAGAAATGGCTAGACTTCGATAATCGACTTGTAATCCATTCTGTTTTCTTTTTGGTGTCTATATTTTCTTCCCAGTTTCTTATTGGGCTCTTTATTTATATAAAGTGATTTGGCCGTACAAAAGAACACCATTAGGACTGCTCTAGATTATCCATTCTTGATCTATGTTTCACCCAAATATGACTAAGGGTCTTAACATCCTCGATAATTTATTGATAGAAGGAGAGTTGTTAAAAAAAATCTTTTCGTTTATTATTTTCCAATGGCACCAACACATTATCATCCCCTAGGAAGCCTTGTATTCTCTTTATGATAATCCAACAAGTCTCAAAGTGAGAAGGTGTATATGGAAGGGATTTTGCACCATTGACTAATAATTGAACACTGTATTAACAACCGGACATAAGACGAGTAAATGTTCCGCCATTTTGGGATATCATTCATACACCGGGCAAACGATATCACCACGTTCCATAATCGTGAAAACAAATATTATACATAAATCAGAACTAATTTTAAATGTGTTTCATAAAAGTGAAAGAAAAAACACATCACTTATTAAATACAAATGCACACATACATGTTAGAGGTAAAATGATTGAAAACGCAAGGTGGTCCCAAGCATGGTGGTTTGGTCTTTTTTGGATGAGACTAAACCTTAATGTCTATTTACATTGATTGGATCTTGGATGTAAGACTACACTTAACTTAATATCATTATATTGTTAAAGATGAAACATGTGTTTTCCATATACAATTACGCGACATAAAACATATATAGTTCATAGATCACCGATAAGGCAATAATCAAGAAATGTTTACATCTAAATCTCAAAGTAGTTGGATGAAGAAGACATGTCGAGTCCATCACCTTCATATGATAAAGAGAGTTAGATGCCACACAAAATTCCATACAAAGGTTAACTAACATGTGTCCATGAAAACCCTATCCCAAACAAACACTATTATGATCATGTAGTCTTTATGGGACAGACTCGTTACATTTTAAAGTAACTTGTGAGCTTGTGTACCTTTTTATACCTATTTCAATACGTATGTTATGATACAATAATACACCTTCAACCATAAAACAGTTGGAAACATATTTACAGGGTATGTGATGTGTTGCAAAACTAATAATCCTTTTTGCATCGATCATCTAATTGGATTATAAACACATAATCAAATTTTAATGATTAATAACTAGGAAGCCGTCTGTTTTACAATAAATACAAAAGTATATTAGAGAATCAAATTCTAGTCGTAGTTTTTTTTATTTATGATTCTGAGTACCAAATGTGATTAAATTCTAGTCTCAAGTCTACACGATATTGTCTACACCGATCAAAGAAGAAGAAATAAATCAGAAGTTAAAAAAAGTATTGTGTAAATCGGTGGAGTTAGATTTGAATTGCCATCAATCGTGATGACCTTCTTGATCTATTTTAAGGTTTTCCTCTAAATTCTTTAATCAAATTACTGGTTCATAATTTGCACCGAGGATGTAGAGTGAAATAGTTGCATTTTATATCCTTTTTCAACAGCGAATTTTTATCTTCCTTATGAGAACCAACCCAGTAGTTAATACAAACCAGTGATATTTCCCCGCGCTTTGCGGCGGGGATTAAGTCGGTATCAATTTGGTTTGTTACAGTACCTGTACTCGATAGAGTAATTGAAAGAGTAAGCACTGCATCGTTCGAAAACAAAAATACACATATTAATATGGTATCTATGTATGTTGTTCAGTTGATATCGGTTCGGTTCGCTTGTATTTTATGTTTATTTTATTGTTCCTGTTTGATAACGGGTACTTTGATCGTATCTTAAAAGTTATATGAGAGACCAAAATATACTTAAATCAATTAAAGTAATAAACCAATAAAATAATAAAACTTTAGAAAAAACAATATTGAAAAAAAATAAAAAACAATCGTTCCCCTCTTTTTATTTCAACATTACGATATATATTTTTTAAAATGGATATTGTGTCGTTATCGTACCATCAATAAAACCCAATTGAATAACATCTGTATCCGTATCAATATTTATTTTTAGTGTTTTTGCTTTCGATAGAATTAATATCGTATCGATACCATATCGTACTGAACAATATCGGTACCAGTATACATTAATTTTTATGATTTCTTGTTTGATAATCGTGTCTTAAAAGTTATATAAAAATATATGTTTAAATCAATTAAACTAATAAAACAATATCGTATCTTAATGATTATATAAAAGTATATGTTTAAAATCAATTAAACTAATAAAACAATATAATAATAAAAACCTATAAAAAAACAATATTAAAACAAATCAAAAAATATTGTTCATGATCTCTTTCTATTCATATGTATAATAACTAGGGTATTTCTTTGCGCGTTGCGGCGGTACCTTACCGTAAGCATTGGATGGGTATTTCTTTGATTCGTTATAGTACCACTATGATACATGCACTCGGTATCATGGTTATAAAAGTCCCGACTAGGCTCCGAGTACTCCCCAAGTACTCGCTACAAGGTAGGCTGCCGAGGCACGAGTACTGTTCTCCCAGGCCAATTATTCCTCGAGTAATCTCCGCCTAAGCCGAGTACTTCCCGAGTACTCCCGAATCCGACTAGGGAGCGCGTAGCGACTTTTGCAACCATGCTCGGTATATAAATTAATGTGCGCTTTTTTACATCGACCGAAAACAATAAAAACAAACACTAGTACCGGCACCAATGTTTGAACAGTATCAATCGGTTCAGATTGTCACAATATTGGTACATGTATTCATTTATGGCCGTAGACAGAGTTGTATAAATGAAATATTATCAAAACCGTAAATCATAAGAATGGATTTTGATACGGTACGATAGCAATATCATTGTAATCACGTTTTTTTTAATGAACTGAGTGTTTTATTCTTGTCTCATAAGAGTAAATAATATCAAAGAATATTTACACTGATATGATAACATTGGGTAACATCAAACTTATCTCACCATAATTATATAATATAAAAAAGATACAAAAGAAATATATTAATATTGTATAATTATATAATATAAAAAAGATACAAAAGAAATATATTAATTATATGTATTATTAAAGAAAACTAATAATAAAATATTGTGAAAATACGGTTACTGTTCATAACCAATTTGATTTAATAAGTATATAAGTATAATAATATAATAATAAGGGTAGGGATAGTGTACATTAGTTCAGAAGTGTGAGAAGTGAATTATAACACTATATGTAACACTATATGACACTATATAACACTATACATCTATCATAGACATGCTATCAGACAAACTATAGTGTTATATTTGTTATACAGTGTTATATAGTGTTACATAGTGTTATATGGTGTTACATATTGTTATACGGTGTTTATATGGTGTTATATAGTGTTATATATAGTGCTATAATACACTTCTCACACTTCTGGATTAATTTACAGGATCCTCTACCAGTATAATAATATTTCCTATTCCATAACTATTATAAATATTTCGTTTAACTATGATACACATTTTCTATAATTATGAGACACTAGGTTTATCATTTATAACCTAATGACGTGTATTGGGAACTAATTACAATACAAAAATATTGGTAAAGGCAAAGTCTTTAAAACACCTAGGTTGGGAAGGGAAAGTCTTGGGTTCAAGTCCCACAGACGACACAGGAGATTAAAGAAATTAGTCGTTCAAAAAAAATTACAATACTAAAATAGTGCATCATATTTATAGACTAAATATCAAATACAAATACCCTTATCATACAAAACGTACGAATAGGATGAAAAGGTAAAAAAACGCGGTGACATTTTTGTAATTATTCACTCGTAGAGTAATTATCAAAATTACCCTACAAATGATCTTGTAGGGTAATTTTGATCTTGTAGAGTAATTTGTAGTGTATCATAATATACTCTACAAATTATCTTGTAAGGTAATTTTGATCTTATAAGGTAATTTTTATCTCTTAGGGTAATTTTGTAGAGTATGGTAATTACTCTACAAATGACATTGTAGAGTAATTTTGATTTTTTCGGGTAATATTGAATTGTATGTTGTTTAATAAACTTATAGAGTAATTTTGATACACTTGTAGTGTAATTTTGATAATTACCCTACTTGATCATTTGTAGAGTAATTTTGATAATTACCATATGAGTAAAAAATTACGAAAATGTCACCGCGTTTTTTTACTTTTTATGCCTTTTATACGTTTTGTACGATAAGTCTCTTTGTACGTGAACTTAACTCCGTTGGTTCTATATTGGTAAATGTTATTTTCTAAGTATTATTCCGACAATTATGAATTTGATACATCAGCTATATAATATAAAGATTGCGTTTATCCAATATAAATTTTTACATGATAGTATTAAAAAAAGATGCAAAACTAGAAGTATATGCATCAACTCATTCAATTATTTCATCCAAATTTTCGTGTGTAATTTTTTTTTATAAACACGTGATTTGCTATTCTTTATTTTAAATGTTTGAAAAGCTATATAGAAAATTCTAAAAAGATAACCATAAAATATTATGCAACCACGCAAAAGTTTTTTTAAAACATTCTTCTTTATCTTATTGTAAAACAGCGTGGTTTTACCAGTTTTGGTAATGGTGAAATTAAATTGTTTAATTTCTATTATGCTGCATACAATCAAACGTAGAAGCCTATGTCATTATAGCCTAGTGGCATTTTAAGGTGAGATAAGACTTAGAGACCGACCACTAGGTCTTGGGTTCGATTCTTACAAATTTATTGGATTTCCTACTGAATTGGTGTATAGGCATTATTGCCTAACGGAAATGGATATGATCGGTTGATTCCGATAATGGCAAGATGATACTCCAATGACCGTCAGCGATCCAAATTTGCCATTAAAAAGAAAAGAATCAAACGTAGAAAACTTCCAAGTGAATGGTGGTGATAATAATGGTGGATGGCAATCGTAAGGTGGAGGCGAGTGAGAGAGAGGGGGATTTTACTAATATACAAGAGGACGAAGTATGAAAGATACGCTTGTCACCGTCACATTTTTTCACGTATTTTTAACAAATTTTTGTAACTTGACTTGTTCGAAGATAGATTAAAGTAACGAATTTCAACAACTTGGTCAATTTGGGATGAGAGAGGGAGAGTAGCTTTCCTATAGTTGGCACATGAATGGTTCATTTGTGTCTTCTAATAGGACAATATCCCGTGGCCAAAGATATATGGGTGTTTGGATTTTTCATACATTATTTGATTATGACCAATTGTACCTACCTTGTCGACAACAAAGTAACAATGCCACAAGTCACACCTTATGTTGGGAATATGACATTAAAGTACGTTTTGTTGAAAGAATTCGAAAACCAAGTCAAATGAACGAGAGTAATATGTTGAGATACGTTGGTTCCATTTTCTTTAAAAAAATAATCTTTATCCTTTCGTGGTGTTTTTAACATATGATGATATGATCTAATAAGTAATAAAATATTTAGATGATCTCTTAATAAAAAATCTTATGAATTAAATTCGATGTGTTATACAAAAAATGTATATGTTTTTAATATCCGTATAAGAATATCCATTTATGTTAGAAAAAGCGAAAGAAAATGTGTGTGATACGATCGATTTGAAACGTGGGGCACACATATTAGTGAAAGAGTCATGTTTGATGACGTGACTGATTATATTATTAATTTATATTTATAGTTATTTGTAAATGGCTAAGGTTATGTGTACTCGGTTACCGTTATCGTGTTAACGCCGGCCTGTCTCGACAATGAGGGGGGCGTTGCCTCCTCCACCATTGTGTTAACGAGCGCTAAAGAGAAATAAGTGGGCCCATGCTAGTTTCAACCAATTTTCCTTTTCTAAAACTTTTTTTATTTAATTAACTTTTAGTTATTCCATTACATTATAGTTATTGATTGATTCAGTTGTTGCCTACTGCTTACATGGTAGTGACGTGGTAACACTTTTTGAGATGTTTAGTTATGTTTCTTTAACCCTTATTTATTAGTGACTTATTTTACTAGATTTATTATGTAAGAAAATAAATTCTTTTGGAATATGTATATGATAATATTATTTATAACTTGTGTGGTGTGAAGTATATAAATAAAACTATATAAAATTATAATAATATGCATGTACTGTATATTTAAATTTATAATAGTTGTTATATAAATATAAACTATACAATAATTATAATAGTAAAAAAGAAATGTATTTGGAAATCCCAATCAGTATCTTTTAACAAATTAACAGGGATATGCGATACCCTACATGTATGCCTGATACAGGCGGGTATGGAACACAATTTTACAACGGGGTATAACTAGGATTGGTAGTTACTTGACCCATTAGAAAAACACAACTTGATAGATCAACGGTAACACACGAAGTTGCTACTGATGTAACTGAATAACACACGATCGTTAGTAATAAGTTATTCGTTAGTAATAAGTTATCACTCATCAGTAGTAAATAGGATTGGTAGTTACTTGGCCCATTAGTAGCAACTTGAGAGATCAACGATAACACACGGAATTCCTACTGGTGTAACTGAATAACTGCCGACAGTTATAACTGTCAACTGACACACTCTTTCATAAAAACTTGTGTTGTTTCAACCTAAACGTCATGATGGTTCCCTACATATAATGGGGAAGTCTTTGGTCGGTTTAAACACATGAATATGAACTTTATGCTTCTCACAAAATACATTCTCATTCTTATAGAACTTATTGTCTTATCCGATTAAGGTTTCGTACCATTAAACATTATAATGTGATAGTATGATTATACACGTCTTAGAAATTAATCTCGTCTATTAAGAAATGCGAAACTTAACATGAAAGTAAGTAAATATTTTATTTTAAATATTGGTATGAGAGGGAGGGAGAGAGTATAGTAAATATTTTATTTTAAATATTGGGTCGAATTAAAGTTATTAACCTTTTTTACCAACAAATTCAATAGCCCTTTAATCATACACTTAAATCTACACATTTGTTCACCATGAAACTTAAACCCTCAACCTCATGGGGAGGGACTTCTTCTATTCACACTTTGACACCGCCAAGCTACAACCCTTTGGTCGTGGAATTAATTAATTAAATGTCCTTCCATATCAGAGAGAAGGGTAGTTTTTGTCATTGTCATGTTCACTTGTTTTATTGATGGTTTGTTGTTAGTTGGCTAATTATATTGTAGTTAGTTTGCATGTTTTTTTTGAACATTAAAGCTTTCATACCACCAAAGGAAGGGAAAAAACCACACAGCAAGAAGCTGTGCAGCCCCCAAAACCAAACAAACAGAACAAACAGAGGAAAACAAAAATTACACTTCTGACAAGGTGAAGGGGTATGGTCCCAAAAAAGCCGCGCAAACCTTCGTCAAGGTTGCGCGCGGGACCATACTCCTTATTCAACAAGCTTCTTATCATGAGACTCGCGCGAGCTACATCATGTTCTATTTTACGTCGCGCGAGACCAAGCTTATAAGAAGCCCCAATAGCAGCACTTAGCATGCTGAAGGAGCACCCAGTCACCCAAACCCCGCGCGAGTTAGTTACGTGCCCAGCAAGAATCGCACAGGGAAGCAGCGCAAGGCTGTTCCAGATAGTACACAAGGTACAAGTGGCAGAAGAAAAAGAGCCAATCAACGTCCTTCTGGCTCTACTCAATCGTGCTCCACGATCATCTGACATGCAGGAGACAAAAAGTACTTAAGGACGCCTACATGGCACCACTCATAGGGCAGAGACAACTGCCCCACGATCTCCACTTACCTGTTGATGGCAGAAGGGCGGCCAGGCCGACAACAGTGACACGTGGCTCCAATCACATAGCGCCAGCTCCAGAAAGCTCCTAGAAGCCACTAACGGTCGACACCAGTGAGACAAGAAGCATATCCTCCATGTTGTCGCCTTCAGGCCCAAGGCCCATCAGCCCATATCCTCTTACACCTCTCCGGCTATAAATAGAGACCTCACTTCACAGGTTAAACATTCCATTCCCTCTACTCTCACTCTTAATACTTAATTATCATCCCAAAGCAGTCGCTTATTCTCACGCCGGAGCCCGGTTAAGAGGGAAACTGTTAGGATCTGAGGCTCTCATGATTGTGCTTGTTTGTGAGATTTGAACAAATCAAATAGATATGAGTAGTTTTAAGTGCAGCGGAAATGAATAACAAACTTTGTAAACACAATCAAAGGAGAATATAGTTTGATAAACAATTGTTTTTCATAGAGTCGAAAGATTACATCAAAAGCAAAAGGTTACAATGCAAGCTTACAGACTAAACTCCCCCTCAGCCTGATACTTCAGAATTGGTTGCACAAGATGAAAGGATTGGATTGAGGAGAAGGACTCACTCAAAACAGTTAAATATAACAGTACAGAGTACTGTCATATTTATAGGCAATCCAAACTACTGATGTACCTCAGCTGACATCACCATGATAGTGACATCTAACAGCCTAACAACCTATAAACACTGGTCTATACAAACTACTGATGTCTAACAACTGATTGATAATAAAATACAAAACAAGTTAAACACTGTTCACGTTCCACTGTTGTAGCCTAAGCACTGATTACTTGAACATCAGTGCTTTCTTCAAAAGGTGATCAGTATTTGAATGGCAGTGCTTGGGTCTTCAGCAGTACTTAAGAGACAGCAGTAGATAGAGCTCAGTGTTTGCCTTTAAGCAGTCTTTAGCTGTTTCATCAGTGTTTGGTTCATCAGTTGTTCTTCAGAGCAGTACTTAGAGTGTATCAGCAGATAGATAACCACTGTCAAGGGGAGAGCTTAGAGTAAACGTCTGCTTATTGTGAATCCACTGTTGTGACCAGGTTTTGGCTGTACATTATCTGTTCCTCTGGTAGGGTTCAATCCCAACAATCTCCCCCTGGAACAGATAATGCCAAAACCTGTCATTATTCTGGATTTTTATTCTTCATCAGAAGTTCCTTTGCTTTTCTTTTAAATTCTTCCTCAAACTCTTTGGAACTTGAATCAGCCTCATCCCTGCACAGTGTAAGCTCAAGGAGATCCTGTAGATCTTCAACACTCAGGCCTAGTGCTTGATTCCTTGATATATGCCTCACTTCTCCATTGATTCTGATCAGAGTCAATACGTGGGTCTTTTGATCAGAGGGCCACTTTAGTATTTTTAAACCAAATGGGTTTCTTGGGAGAGCTTTATTTGCTGATGAACTTGAGGTTTTTGGCCTTGAGAAAAACTGTAAAGCAGTATCTTGAACTTCAGACATTCTTTTAAAAGCTTCTTCTATGACTTTATTTGCTGCAGCTATATCTTCTGCAACTTCTTTGTCAAGCAGCTCCTGTTTCTGTTGTTGATCAAGCTCACTGTCTGTGATATCTGCTGATGATGGTTGGCTTAAGACCTTTTTGGTAAGGTCTTGCAGCTTTGCCAATTTTTCTTTATCTGGAGCTATTTTCTTGATAGCTTCTTCAAGATAATCAGTCTCTTTTTCTTTTTCTCCTCCAGCAGTCAGTTGTTCCCTCTTTTCTTCTCTCAACATTGTGACAGAGGTTTCTGCTGCTTTGATTTGTGTTTCAAGAGTCCTGATATGCTCCTTTAGTTTTTTGTGGTCAGACTTTTTAGGAGTGTCCCTCCTTTTCTTAAGCCTTTCATAAGCTTCATCTGTTTGCTGCTTAGTCCATTTTGCTATGGCATTTGCAGAATCCACCCTTGCATCCACCAGCTCCTGCTTCTTTCTTTTATATTCAGAAGTAAGATCAGCTATGAGCTTTCTGTATTTGTTCCAATTTGGAGCTGTCTTTTTCTTTCTTGGATCATTTTTAACCTTTTCAATTCTTTTAGCCTCATGCTTTAATGCAACTATTGGCCACTCTTTGAATTCTGTTTCTTCAGCAGGATAGAACTTTTCTTTCATTATGTATGCAAGATATTCTTTTCTCAATTCATTTCGTTGATCTGCTGTAGGAGATAGGCTTGACACTTCTTTGTTCAGATCACTTGCATATTCTTCTATTTGCTTGACTTTGTTGAGCAAGAACTCCCTTCTTTCCAAAATGGCTTCATCACCTTGATTCTTGCATTCAACTTTGGCTCTTATCCTTGCTTGTCTTGCTTTCATTTCGAGATATTCATCCATGTCTTCTGGAATTATGAAACCTATGAGAGAAGGAAATTTCCTTTTTGAAGGATCATCTTCAGTGTAAAATTGTTTCATCTCATTTTTCACAGCTTCTAATTCCAATGGATATTTAGCAGCAACAGGATCATACTTTTCATCAGTAGCCTGTGTTGTTTCTCTTTTTCTTTTGTGAGGTTTTGGAGGTTGTGGTGTAGGAATGATGAGATCAGTGGTGGATGTTTGACTAACAGTGGTTGAAACAACTGGTGTTTCAACCGTTGCTGTCATTACAACTGCTGATGTATCAGCAGATGTCATCTGCTTTTGAGCAGGGGATGGAAGATGTGAGGTAGTTTTTGATGGTGGTGATGGTGGTGGTGACTCATCATCAGGAATGAAAACCCTTCTCCTTTTTAATGTAGGAGAGGCTGATGATGTTTTGGGTGGATCAGTGGTTTGAGATTGAATGGCAGTGGTTTGTGATTGTGATTGACTAACAGTGGTTGAAACAACTGGTGTTTCAATCACTGTTGTCATTACAGCAGATGTTGTAACATCTGCTGTCTTCTGCTTTATGGCAGGAGGCAGAGGTGGTGATATGATTGTAGATGATGATGGTGGTGGAACAGTGGTTGTAATGGTGTGTGATAGAGTGGTGTGTGTTGAAGGTGTGTGTGTTGATGAAATGGCAGCTGTTTGGCTACTGACAGCAGTTTTTGTAACTACTGCTGTATCAGCTGTTTGACTAACAGGTTTTGAGACCTGCTTTTCTTTTTCTTTTTCTTTTTCAGGCTCAATATAAAGCCCATCTTCTATTCCTTTCTTTCTCAACTTGATTTTCTCCCCCTTTTTGGCATTATCTGCAAGGGGTGTATCCATGAAGAGGATGGAAGATGGAACTTTTCCACCATGGGCAGTCTTTTGTATGCTAGCCTTTATAGCCTTGATATCTGCTTGAGTGTCTTTAAACCTTGATTCCACCATGTTGGTCAGCATTTGTACTTGAATAGCATGCTTTTGATCAGCCATATGTTGCTGTTTTTCAAGCATGGGTTGAAAAATATTCCAAAGCTCATTTGCAGCAAATGCATGTTGTGCAGGTGCTTGAGTAGGAATAGCAGTGGTTTGTGCTTTTTGAGCTTTTAAGATCTCTTGCACCATATCTTTAATTTCAGCAACCGAATCTTCAAGTTTTTCAACTCTGTCCGTCACTTCCTGATATTTTGAATCATCACCTACTTTAGTAGGATCATCTGAATCCCCACCAGCAGTGGTTATATCAATGTGTGACTTAGGAACAGAGTCCCAAAAATCACCCATTGATGCCCCTTGTTCTTGGTACTGGGGACTTCTTTCTTCAGCACTTGATAATCCTTTAATGTTATTAGTGGTCAAAATAGGCTCACTAGTGGTTATCGATGGTGCTATAGCAGAAATTGCCTTCAAGGGAGTCTTACTTATGAAACAACTGTCCAACTGAAGATCTGTTGATCCATCAGTTGTAGTTGCTGCTCCACTTGAACTACCACCGAGAGTTACTTGTAACTCAGGGGGTGTAACCTCCTCAATTGTTGTTGGGATAGCAGGAGTAGTAGCATCAGACCCAGTCACTTGTGGAGGTATACTCTCAGTGATAGGTAATAGAGAGGAACTGGTTTGTGTCTGAGCTATAGCAGCTGCATGCAACAAGGGTAGCATGGATTGTGGCATTATGATTGGTGAGGGTATGGGTGTTGAAAGAGACATGTCCTTGGGATCAGGACTGTGGAAGATAGAGCCAAGTGGATCCAGAGCTTCATAATTTGGTGTCCCTGTGATTACAACCTGATCCTTTTGTGAGGACGCAGGAGGAGTTTTAGGCATGGGTTGAGATCTTTCTTCCAACTGCTGTGAGGAAGTAGCAGCAGTGGTTTATGGTGACTTTTGTGTTGTCACAGGCAGTTGCTCTGGGATCTCATCTTCTAGAGTTGCCTTTGTTTTGGGTTTGGTGGGTTTTCTGGATGTTTTTCTTTTGGTCTTTTTGGTGATGTCAGGTGTGGGTTTCAAAGCAGTGGTTGTGCTGCTCTGATCACCTGGAGCAGTGGGCTCAGTAGAAGTTGCCTGAGGATCAGTGGCAGTTTCTAAAGTCTGCTCAGGCACCTTTGCTTTGTACTTTATTGGTGCCATCATTCTTGAAAATGTTTCAATTGTTAAACCTTTTATTTGAAAATGGGCACCTTGTTTGGGCAAATTTTCATCCTCTTTTTCAAATTTTTGTTTAAGGTAATAGCTCAGAAATCTTGGAAAAAGAAGAAATGATTTGCTAACAACATTCTTTACCATGTCATTGAAGATCTCCTGGGAGTAGTTGTAATCTTTATTGTTTAAAATAGCATAGCCCAGGCATTGAATCTTCAATGGTATTTCGTTAAACGATGTTGTTTTATTAGAAACACAACTCAAAAGTGTGTGAAACAAAAATCTGGGTGCAGATGGGAAATAGCCCTTTTGTAGGGTATCTACCTTTGATTGTTCTGCATAACCCCTTTTCAGAAAATCAGCTTTTAACTCGTTTTTATCAAAAGAAGTTTTACCATTCTGATCGTCGAGTTTGAAGACTTCTGAAATTGTTTGCTGAGTGATTTGAATCACTTTACCCTGTATCGAGGAGTTTATGGCTATGACTTTGTCGTCTTGTTTTTCAAGCGTCGCCTTTTTCCAAAACTCGTTCTGGGTTTGTAAATAAATGGGAGCATCTGCAGTTAACAAAGTTTTGTACTTTGATGCAGATAATGTATCAATGATGGTGTCGAAGGTGTGATTATCAGTAGGTTTTGTGAGTAAACCCAGATAATTATGAGGAGATTTGTATGGTATCTCGTTGGATTCTTCGGCCGTTTGAGCGACCTCTTTTGAATGTGGTGGTGATTTTGGTTTTGATTTTGATTTCGACTTTGATTTAGTCATTTTTGCGGAGAAGAACGAAGAATGATTCTGAAGATTTTGAGAAGAAGGGTTGAAAACTGCTTTGAGAAGAGAATTTTGGAATTCAATTCGACAGTGTAAAACCCTGTTTGGGGTTTAGGGCAGGGTTTTATTTAGGAAAAAAAATGATCGCTGATGTGGCAGCGGTTATTACGATATGAGGGCTAAAAACTGACCACGTGTCAAACACTGATGAAATGGATGAAGAATGGAGACCAGTTGTTTCAAGGAGCCACTGATGTATCAAGCATCAGTAGTTACAACGGTAATAAAGTGAAAACAGTGGAGGATTTTTACTATCAGTGGATAGCATATCAGTGGATAAGACACTGATTTTGAGCATCAGTGCTTGTCTTAGCAAAATGAAAAATCAGTGGTTGACTTCCAGCAGTGGATAATATTTAGTGATCAGATGTATGAACAAAACATTGATTAGGGTAGTTGATACAGATTTGAAGAACAAATATTTCAGCAACTGTTTTGAGAATTTACCTTCAAGGTTTTTGCCACATGTCAATTTTGAAGAACAGTGGTTTAGTACCCCAGATGATGAGAACTATTTACTAAGACACCTCATTTTCGTTGAATATCCAATTAAAACATGAGTGCCCCAGTAATTTAATTACAGTTTGACAACCAACCTTTGACTATGTTTAAAAAACTAACCTGAGTATGTCATGATTTTGTACAATGTACCATTTCCTTTTGATCAATTCATGAGGAAAATAATACCAACAAAAATAAGGTACTATGTCCTGACAGGTAATTGAAACTTATGCCAACAAAAACAAGCAAAAGTTCAAAATATATTACTCAAAAAAAAAAAACAATGAATAATATATCCTGATTATTCAAGAGAATCCTTTATATAAAAAATTGTAAAGGATTTTCTGAGAACAGTATCAAAAAGGATCTGGTGTATTTTCAAAAGAAAACATAATCATAACATTCTCAAGTTTATAAAAATGGCCAGTGGTAGGAAATTTTGACTGTATTTTGACCACTGTTAGGAACCATTTTATTGTTA
The DNA here is from genome assembly GCA_030545235.1 of Helianthus tuberosus. NCBI lineage: Eukaryota > Viridiplantae > Streptophyta > Magnoliopsida > Asterales > Asteraceae > Helianthus > Helianthus tuberosus. The sequence goes on along the minus strand of CM060431.1, from coordinate 150,450,470 downwards.
GCTGGTTGCAAACATGGTCTTCTTTGAAGTTCATTCACCGGGATCAAAACCTTTATCTGAACAGATGAATGCACACAATTGCTTAATGACCATTATTACCCTAAACTTTGACTCATAAGTGTTTTATGTTTATACTCTTTTCTTTTGACATCAAAAGTTTTGAGATAAACACACTTCTGAGTTTTTGTGAATTTTCTTCTTCCCTTTTTACCCTTCCCAATCATAAGTATTGAAATACTTACTGAGGGGTATTTATCGAAGGAATACTTATTCCAGAATCATTTTGCAGTAATGTTTTGAGAGATTTGGTCATTTCTGCACATGCTTATGCCAATCTTCTCATTACCTATGATCTGGACATCTTTGACTCCTGATTTTCTTAATGTATTTTAACATAGTTGATTTTGTCCTTTTGAGGAACTTAACCTGTTTTCAACACATAAGATCTGAATGACTAAAGTTTTAATTTCCCTCTTTTTATGTTAGCAAAACATCAACGTTTTTATGAACATAGGTTTTGTTAATCTGAGGTTCATACTTTAGTATTTAATGAGAACACCACAGATTATACATCAACAATTGAAATCAATTTAGAGAATAAGAAATAATCTCATGATTTAACAGATATTGTTTTCAGATCTAGAAGTCATGAGTGTCTTGTGCATGAATTCACTTGTTGTGTGAAATTTGTGTGTCATATGACATCTTGGTTGATTTACAGAGTTTTTGATTAACCACTTTGAACATGATTTACTCGATACTCTGTTTTTCAACTAAATACAACCAACCTTAGTATCAATGAATTTTGAGCCGAACTGTTATGTCAAATTGATTGTTAGATCGAAATTTGACTGTCCAGGCTCTGATACCAATTGTTAGGATCTGAGGCTCTCATGATTGTGCTTGTTTGTGAGATTTGAACAAATCAAATAGATATGAGTAGTTTTAAGTGCAGCGGAAATGAATAACAAACTTTGTAAACACAATCAAAGGAGAATATAGTTTGATAAACAATTGCTTTTCATAGAGTCGAAAGATTACATCAAAAGCAAAAGGTTACAATGCAAGCTTACAGACTAAACTCCCCCTCAGCCTGATACTTCAGAATTGGTTGCACAAGATGAAAGGATTGGATTGAGGAGAAGGACTCACTCAAAACAGTCAAATATAACAGTACAGAGTACTGTTATATTTATAGGCAATCCAAACTACTGATGTACCTCAGCTGACGTCACCATTATAGTGACATCTAACAGCCTAACAACCTATAAACACTGGTCTATACAAACTACTGATGTCTAACAACTGATTGATAATAAAATACAAAACAAGTTAAACACTGTTCACGTTCCACTGTTGTAGCCTAAGCACTGATTACTTGAACATCAGTGCTTTCTTCAAAAGGTGACCATTCTTTGAATGAGCAGTGCTTGGGTCTTCAGCAGTACTTAAGAGACAACAGTAGATAGAGCTCAGTGTTTGCCTTTAAGCAGTCTTTAGCTGTTTCATCAGTGTTTGGTTCATCAGTTGTTCTTTAGAGCAGTACTTAGAGTGTATCAGCAGATAGATAACCACTGTCAAGGGGAGAGCTTAGAGTAAACGTCTGCTTATTGTGAATCCACTGTTGTGACCAGGTTTTGGCTTTACATTATCTGTTCCTCTGGTAGGGTTCAATCCCAACAGAAACCCCCACATTCCCCTCTTAACGAGTAACGGTGTTCTGTTTTGCAGGCTAATCCAATCATTAAGGAAGCTCCGGACAACATAAAGAAGATTAACCACTATGATAGGAACATAAACCAAACTGATTAGTCCCTTAATTAGTTCAGTGTGTCTTCATACCGGTTTTCTACAAATCACTTTCATCTTCTTTTTTCCTGAGTTTTTCGTGTTTTTTCCTTCGATTATGGCTGGTCAAGGAATCATTCCTGAGTTTGTTGGTTTTGGAGCAAACTCTAATGTAGCGTTGGGGGTGGATAATCAAAACGTCCAACCCCAACACATTGAAGAGATTGGCGAAATCGAAGTAACCAACACTGGGGGACCGCGCGGGAGCATCACCCGCATCACTGAGACGGTAACCCCAGGAAGCAATGGCGCTGGGCCTTCAAACCCAGCTCCACCCCAGAATGTTTCGGCGCTACTAGGGCTACAAGAGGGCGAAACTCTGGCCTCGTGGTACGCCAAGAATATTGCCACCATTAACGCGGCGTATCAATCCCTGATCGCACAGCAAGCAGTCTTAACGGCAGAACCGTCCTTGGTTACTCCTCAGGGACAGAGTCAGGGGGCGCGCCAGATACCCCCACAGTAAAACATCCAAGGCAGAAGTAATAGACCTCCCCCTACCAGAAGATTGAGCGTGCATGACACGCGCGATACACGGGGGGAAACAGAAAGCTATTACGACCATCCGTCAAACATCCAAAGAGGCCCAGTTCATAGTCGGCTCACGCCGCGCAACATGAACAATGAATGGGAAGATACTGACCCGAATGATCCAACTTGGGAGGACGATAAAGGATCTTCAGTCTTCAATCGTTTACAGAGAAACCATGAATACTACAAACCAAGACAACATGTTGGGTACACCGAAGAGGCTGAACAAGACTTTCGCCTCGCCTATCGACCAGCTGAAGCTGTGGAACATTCCAAGTTCATTCCAAAAATCGCACTGGCGCCACTTAAAATAGAGAAGTTACCTCCGACAGTCGGAAAGTTTAACGGATTGACTGATCCTGATGATCACGTCAGAGTTTTCACAAGCGTGGGCTGCATGGGAGGATGGAATATGCCCATGTGGTGCCATCTGTTTATTCAAACGCTTACAGGGGCTGCTCGCGCCTGGTTCGACATCCTTCCTCCGGGAAAGATAAAGTCATGGGTGGATTTCAGGACTCAGTTTTTTAGTCACTTCAGTCAACAAAGACGATACCAGCGCGACACAGCCGAGGTTGAAGACATCTGGCGCAGAGATAACGAGGGTTTGGAAGATTTCATCACTCGCTTTAACAAAGAGTGCTTGGAAATCGACGGCGTTAGTGAAAAACTCATGCGGTGCCACCTCAAGAAAGCTATCCGCTGTGATAGCCTAATTCGAACCATCACTGGGAAGGATGGAATGCCCAAGGAATGGGATAAACTCATGGAAGCCGCGAAGATAGTCGCGCAAACTGAAGAGTCACTCGCCAGAAACAAAAGTTATCGTACTGAAGATCGATTTTCTAAAGGAGGTCATTCGCGCGATGACAACAATCGGAACAAAGGCAAAAACCCTGGGTGGAAAGCCAACCACTCCAGCGGTTATGGTGAACGATCTAATATGAAGAACGGTTGCGCTACAGAGAAGATGCGCGAGACACTATTGATCGAATTGGGTATCAGAAGGCAGTCAGGGATGACAATCGAGAAAAGCACTGGACTCCGCTCATAAAAACACCGAAAAAGGTGCTGATGACGGAGAATCATGATTTCAAGGCTCCAAGGCCCATGACAAACAAAAAGGGGCAAGACCCCAACCTGTACTGCGACTTCCATAAAGATACGGGACACCTGACGGACGACTGTTACAGTTTACGTCAGGAGATCGAAAGAGCGCTAAAAAGCGGGAAGCTAAGCCACCTGGTGAAAAACGTGCGCAAAGAGACTCGACAGCTCCAACGACACGATGAGGGGAATCACAAGAAAGTTAGACGTATAGAAACCCATATGGTCAACGGACCAAGATACAGCGCAAAAGAGAAAGGCAAGAGCAACAAGTCATCTTCCCGGTAGTGCGCGGCGGTCCTCGCGCCACTCGGCCCGTCGTCATTACCGGTATTATCGGCCATTACAAAACAGAGTACGTATTCATTGACCCAGGAAGTACGGCGGATATCATCTATGAGCAGTGCTTTAATCAGTTTGATGAAGATGATAAAGCGAGACTTGAGCCAGTTGATTATCCATTGTCCGGATTCTGCAACGAAATGGTCTTCCCGCTAGGCCAAATCAGCTTCCCCGTCACACTCTCTGACGGGAAGCATTCAAGAACAACGAATGTTAACTTCATGGTGATGCCCGTCAAATCGAGGCATGATGTGTTGATTGGAAGAGAAACTCAAGGCGAACTAAACATGGTAACTTCCACACCCCACTCAGCGATAGGGTTTCCAACCAAAACGGGGGTGGTAATCATCTATGCTAAGAAAGAAGTAATGGCGGCAGAAGAGATGCGCCCGACAAAAGCGGCCAAGGTTTCAACAACCGAGCCAGAAAAATGGGTTTTAAACCGCAAGTACCTGGAGCAAACGGTGACGATAGGCCACGCAATCTCACCAAACATCAGAACTCATCTCAAGCAGCTCCTGTTCAAGAATATGGATATCTTCGCCTGGACCCCGGCCGACATGACCGGTGTCACGCGCGACAATACCAAGCATCATTTAAACACATACCCCTCTGTTGAGCCGAAAGTTCAAAGAAGGCGCAGCTTAGGGGCAGAAAAAACCAAAGCAATGAACGAGCAAGTATGTGAACTACTCAAAGCGGGAATCTTGCGGGAGGTCCGTTATCAAAGTTGGGTTGCGAACCCCGTGATGGTAGAGAAGTCTAGTGGAGGATGGCGAATGTGTGTTGACTACACCGATCTCAACAAGGCATGCCCTAAAGATTGCTACTCTTTGCCTGAGATCGATAAAAAGATAGACTCTCTCGCGCCATACAGATGGAAATGCTTCTTAGATTGCTATAAAGGGTACCATCAGGTTCAAATGAAGCTAGAAGATGAAGACAAGACAACTTTTCGAACCGATCTAGGGATCTTCTGCTACACAAAGATGCCTTTCGGCTTAAAAAATGCTGGCTCAACGTATCAACGCCTGATGGATAAGACCTTCGCTGGAGATATCGGGAAGCATATCGAGGTTTACATCGATGATCTGGTGATCAAAAGTCCCGAAGAGGACCAAATGTTGAAGGACATCGAAAAAACATTCAATTCATTGCGCAGCGTGAATATGAAGTTGAATCCAGCCAAGTGTTCTTTTGGCATGGAAGAAGGGAAGTTCTTAGGCTTCATAGTCACAAATGGCGGCTTTAAAGTAAATCCAGAAAAGGTCCAGGCAATAGAGCGAATGCCATCGCCACGAACAATCAAAGAGATGAAACGGTTGGCCGGCCGCCTAGCCGCGCTTAACCGCTTTCTATCAAATCACGCCGCGAAATCATACCCTTTTATCAGCACTCTGCGCAACTGTGTGAAGAAACAAGAGTTCAGGTGGACCCCTGAAGCAGAGAAGGCTTTTCAACAAATGAAGGAGTGTTTGATCGAACTCCCTACTCTGACTGCACCATTCGAAGAAGAGCCGCTCATTTTGTACTTGTCATCATCAGACAAGGCTGTGGGATCGGTATTGCTTGTAGAGAGAGATGGAGTTCAGACTCCTATCTATTACGTCAGTAGAGTGCTAACGGATCCAGAAACGAGATATTCCACGATGGAAAAATTGGTGCTAGCACTGCTACACGCCTCCCGAAGGCTGCGCAGATATTTTACAGGGCATGTGATCACCGTACTTACCAATTTCCACATTGGCACGATATTGCAAAAGCCAGAAACATCCGGGCGGTTAGCAAAATGGGCGATCGAGCTGGGGGGCCACAACATCTTGTACAGGCCACGCCTAGCCATCAAGGGTCAGGTGCTCCCCGACTTTATCACAGAAGTCCCACCAGAGAAAATTAAGGATTGCGAGATTGTTGAAGCTCCATTGAAAGATACATCTGATGAGTTGTGGTTGCTATACACCGACGGAGCCTGAAACGAGGATGGCGCAGGAGCTGGCCTGCGCCTAGTGAGCCCTGAAAAGCATGAATTTACTTACACCATCAAGTTGGATTTTAAGAATACCAACAATGAGGCGGAGTACGAGGCATTTCTGGCAGGCTTACGCCTCGCCATAAAAATGGGAGCTAAAAACCTACAAGCACACGTTGATTCACTCTTGATAGCCAGCCAAATCAATGGTATATACGATGCAAGGGGCGAAGTTATGGCCCTATATTTGGATCAGGCGAAAGAGTTGCTCCAAAAATTCAAGTCCTACAAGGTAGTGCACATCAACCGCTCTGAGAACAAACCAGCAGACGCTTTGAGCAAACTGGCTTCAACCTCCTTTCAACATCTCGCCAAAGATGTAAGGATTGAAGTACTAAAGAACCCATCAGTTCTGCTACGACAAGTCAACGTGATCGAAATGGGCCAGCCATCCTGGATGACCCCTATAATTCAGTATTTGCAAGAAGGAATACTCCCTGAGAGCAAGGCAGAGGCAAGGAAGATTCAGAACAAAGCTCTGCATTACGAAATGAATAGTGGTATCCTATACCGCAAGTCCTTCTTGGGGCCATTACTGTGCTGCGTGGACCCCCAAGATGCAAATTACTTGATCAGGGAGATCCACGAAGGGATCTGCGGCATCCATGCAGGACCACGCATGGTTGTCGCAAAGATTATGAACGCTGGATATTATTGGCCAGGGATGCACGTCGACGCCCTGAAGGAGTTGCGCAAATGCGACTCCTGTCAGCGACATTCTCCAAAAACCCTGCGCCTAAAAAACGATGTTATTCCCATATCCACTGCTTGGCCTTTTCAACAGCGGGGAATAGACATGGTGGGACCCTTCCCAGAAGCTCCAGGTGCCGTCAAATTCATAATTGTGGCCGTTGATTATTTTACTAAGTGGGTGGAGGCCAAAGCTCTCGCCTCAACCACTGCAATGATGGTGCGCAAGTTTATTTGGGAACACATCATTTGCAGGTTTGGTCTCCCACTCAAAATCGTCACAGACAACGGCACTAACTTTGCTTCTGAAGACCTCCAAAAGTGGATGAAGGAGATGAAGATCGAGCATACCTTCTCCTCCGTTGCACACCCCCAAGGCAACGGTCAAGTGGAAAGCGTCAACAAAAGTATCGTCGAGGGGATAAAAGCCCGACTGGGCACAAAGAGAAGAGGCTGGGTAGATGAGCTCCCAAGCATCCTGTGGGCTCATCGAACCATGCCGAAGACAAGCACCGGCGAAACTCCTTTCAGCCTAGTATACGGCTCGGAAGCAGTTATCCCGGCGGAAGTTGGACTCCCCTCACCGCGCTTGACAACAGTCAGCACGGTTGACAACGAAGCAGAGCGCCGTCTCGATTTGGATCTCTTGGAAGAAAGACGCGAGAATGCGCGTATTAAAGAAGCGAAGTACAAGACACAATTGGAAAGGTACTACAATGCGAGAGTCCGCATTTGTACCTTCACTCCAGGAGAGTACGTCTTTCGAGACAACGAAGCTTCAAATGCCGAACGCCCAGGAAAACTAGCACCCAAGTGGGAAGGCCCATACTTGGTTCATGAAGTGCTAGGAAAAGGGGCATACAAATTGCGCACCCTGGATGGACATATCATCCCGCGCACGTGGAATGCGCAACAACTGCGCAAGTGCTATATGTAACTATTCTAGGCCCTGCGCCTTTACCCACCCATGTTGGCCACGCGCCTTTTTAATTATGTCACACCCCGATTTCCACGTGTCACCGGTGGGGCCGGTGGGGGAGTATCGTGACGTGGTTGGCAACATAAAAGTCAAACAACACAATAATCAATATGCACAGCGGAAGCAAATTTAAAAGATATAATACAACCGAATTTAATATTGTAATATCAAATGTTACAATATTCGAAAGTTTATCCACAGATGGATCGAAAATAAAATGGAATTAATAGTTCAACAGACTTCAGGCATCTTAAGCTTGCGAGACTTCTATTGATGCTAAGGAGACAATCCAGCCAATTACGTTTAGTACCTACATTTAATCTTTTTGGGAAAATACGTCAGTTTACACTGGTAAATACATTCAACTGACTCATTTTGGAAAATGATTGAAAATTGGTTTGGATGCACATGGCATAAACATTTTATTTAACATGGGAGAATTATTTAATATTATAATCTTGTGAACGAATTACATGTTCCTTGTGCGTTCAGTAGCCCGGATCTTGTCCGGGTTAAAGATCAATAGACACACCACAATATTCTTTTGTGCACTGACGGGTGTACGCCTACACCCCGCGCTTAAGTCGTGGCCATTTCGTAAAATGATGCCAGGGATATCCGGGACATGGTCATTAACCCCCCAAAGGCTTTAAGTAACAAGACTGTTTAAACGAGCCGATCAAATTATTCAATTAACCACCCAACGATGGAAGATTTGATGCCCGATCAAGCGGTATTCTATATACCGTAACCCAAGCCCGTATAGGGAAAATAAGTTAAAAGTATTTACCTGAGCAATGTATAAATCACAATAAGCAAATTGCAATTAGCTTTTACTGGTTCTCCTAATCTGGAACGAAGGTTTATAATAACCTATTAGAATCCTAACGGGTCTTTAGTTAAGCTTAAGCTTAGACCGGTTAGTTTCAAAGATACGGTTCGTACGCACGATTAAGCGAAGACCGGATAGAATGTGATTTAGACCCGTCAAGTTCAAAGACTTGTTTAATATGGGTCCTTCATGCACATTCTGGATTTTGAGATAAAACCGATAAGGTTTGACCCGTGTCGGCTAATTTATGTAAACTAGTTACATAAACCGAACCGAACACGTAGTAAGCGTAACGGGTAATAATGAGAGCCATTTACAGGTTTCCTAAGTTAATATGCTCCAAATATGTTGTGACATCAGTAAGGTGTCTTTTATTATGCCCGAAACGAATTTAAACACAAACTATGCCCCGTAGGGGTAGTTTGGTCATTTTAAAGGTTGTAAAAGAGTTTAAGTGTTAACCTGAGTTACAGGCCTGATGTAATCAGAAAATATACTCAATTTGCTAAGTTCTATCAGTAGGTTAAAGTATATATGTGAATTTTATCAATTATAACCAAACTATGCCCCGTAGGGGTATTTTGGTAATTTCACATAAGCCAAAAAGCTCAAAAATAAGTCTGAGTTTAACAACCTTTGCTTACTGTTAGAATATTATAATTTGCCTCAAATATCAGTAGGTATCAACCGTTGTATGTTTAATATGGTTATAGCACATACTATGCGTTAAAAACGCTTAAAAGGCGATTAGAAGCCATTTCCGGGTTTGATACATAAAGCTGGTATTTTTATTATTCCAGGAGGCTTAAAATAATTTATTTATCATATGTGATCAGTAGCAAAAGGTTTGGAGTCGTTTAGATATGTAAAACTCATTTTATGGCCCGTAAGGGCAAAACCGACCATTACCGGATTAAGCCTACGACTATAAGTTATGCTCAGCCTAAAATTAATTAAAAATCTTTAAAAATCCCAAAATAATACATTACATCAGTGGGTAAAGAGATTGATATCAAAAGTATGTTTAAGTAGGCTATACGCTAAATACGCCGTTTAATTAACATAAAGCTTTAATTTTACGCTAACGAGCATAACTCTTGACCTACACCTCAAACTGATGTCAAATTTTGTATGCAAGTTTATATATCAGTAATTAAGGTTTCTACTCTTTTAAATTTCCAAAAATCACGTTTTAAGGTGAAAAGGGCATAATGGTCAACATATGAGCAATTAACGGAATCATGCATATTAATTGGATAACTAATGATCCGAGGTGTATAATCACAGAGAGTTATACTAGCATGTAACCTGGTCCAAATAAAGCTCTAAGGCATTTCTAAAACATACCATATCGGGTCAGAACTGAAAGTCAAAGTATATGTCAAACTATGCGACTTTCGGTTCCGAACTGGGTCTAAACATGAAATTGTCGGGTTGAACATGTTTAGACATGTCCTTACACTAATTACCATGTTATATTAATGATCAAACAGGTTGTATGTGTTCTGCATTGCTAATTATGCATAAATTGTAATTTACACATTCTGTTGACTTTTTAAATACAAGTTTGACCCGACATTTGACCTAGTTAGAGTGGGAATCAGGGGGAACCCTTTTGAGGGTTTATTACCCACATAATTACCAACTTATAACTACTTTTGATTCGACTAATCACTGGACCATTAGTGATTAATCTTAAATTCAACCGTTAATTACGACGGTTTGACTTTTAAGCTAATACTAAGCTAAAACTTAATTAAGAAGGGTTAGGCATACTTACTGAAGTCCTATGCTTGATTAGTGACCACTTGAGTCTGCTCTTAAGCTCCAGAAATCGATCAGAATGCTGAAGGAAGGTGTGAGCTCAAAGTTGAAATCTTGTGGCCTTTTATAGTGCTCATAAGCACTTAGATTATGGACAACAAGAGCTAGCAATGGTTTCTGATTATCAACACTTGTCCCTAAGATCCTAGGAGCCACTTAGGGGTCGCCTATGATGAGAAATATCTGTTTAAAGGTCGGTTACGCGCGTTTGCAGGCTGTTGTCTGATGTTGCTGATACTGTATGTCTGACGCGGCCCGCGTAAAGGTAGGTTAACCTTTACGCGGCCCGCCTTAACCCCGAAATCAGATTTTTACATTTTCCATTTTCCACATCTTGTCCCTTGGCTCTTCGAAAGGTCAACCAAGCTTATATTTTGCAATTTGACCCCTTATTATTTACCTACAAGGGCTTTAGGACTTATACCCACTTTGCCAAGTCCCTGGACACTTCCGGTTAACCCGAAAAGTCATAACTTTCAACGTTAACGCTTTAACCCCTCGCACACGAATTTGATCATAACTTTCTCATACGATAACGAAACTTTATGAAATTTATATCGCGCATTCTAGTGAGCATAATTATCAGTTACAAAGCTTCGGGTTTGTCAAAAGGTCACTCAGAGGTATAACTTAAACATGTTGACACATTTAACCTCTGTAGTTTGTAATCTCTCACTTTTAGCTTCGCATGATCCATGATTTAATCGTTTGATGCTATAAACATCATGTAGGGTTATTGTACAATATATTTATTCACTGTTGACATTTAGAACCCGTATATTCACATACTTTCCATGACTGTCAACTTTAGTCCTTTTATAACATTCTTTCACACGTTCAAACATATGACACGTGTCTACACATTATAGGACGTGAATTTTCGAGGTGTTACATCCTCACCCCCTTAAAATAAATCTCGACCTGAGATTTACTGAAATAAATAAGGGTACTTTTCTTTCATCGTGGATTCAACTTCCCACGTGTATTCGGGACTTCTACGGGCATCCCATTTGACCTTTACAATAGGTACATGCTTCCTTCGAAGCTTCTTAACCTGTCGATCTTCAATCGATAATGGTTTTTCCACAAATTTTAAGCTCTCATCTATATGCACATCTGTATGGGGTATAACCAGTGATTCATCAGCGAAGCACTTCTTCAGATTGCAGATGTGGAACACATTGTGAATTCCACTGAGCTCTTCTGGTAAGTTTAACTTATAGGCAACTGACCCGACATGTTCGATAACCTCGAAAGGTCCTATGTATCTCGGGCTTAGCTTGCCTTTCTTACCAAATCGCATCACTCCCTTCCAGGGTGATACTTTAAGCAACACTCTGTCGCCTACTTCGAAGTTAAAAGCTTTACGCTTTGGATCAGCGTAGCTCTTCTGCCTATCTCGGGCAGCTTTTAGACAGTCGCGAATCTGGACAATCTTGTCCGTCGTTTCGAACACTATCTCTGGTCCTGATAATTGGACATCTCCAACTTCCGCCCAACAAACTGGCGTTCTACACTTTCTACCGAATAAGGCCTCAAAAGGCGCATCCTTTATGCTGGTGTGGTAGCTATTGTTGTAGGAGAACTCAATTAGTGGTAGGTGCTTATCCCAACTACCACCTAAATCGATCACACATGCACGTAGCATGTCTTCCAACGTTTGAATAGTACGCTCACTCTGACCGTCTGTCTGAGGATGGTAAGCTGTACTGAAATTCAAACGCGTGCCCAAAGATTGTTGGAAACTCTTCCAAAAATGTGACGTGTATCTAGTATCTCTGTCAGAGATAATAGACACAGGTATGCCATGTAAGGCTACAATCTTATCCACGTATAACCGGGCTAACATGTCGGAGCTATAAGTCTCCTTGATGGGTAAGAAATGTGCTGACTTAGTCAGTCTATCAACTATAACCCATATTGTATCATTTCCTTTCCTGGTCTTAGGTAACTTGGTGATAAAATCCATAGTTACCATTTCCCACTTCCACGTAGGAAGTTCAGGCTGTTGTAGCAAACCTGACGGCTTTTGATGCTCGGCTTTGACTTGCGCACATGTCAAGCATTTAGCTACATAGGTGGCTACAGACGTTTTCAAGCCTATCCACCAATAATTTGCCCTTAGATCCTGGTACATCTTATCAGCTCCAGGATGAACGGAGTATCTGGAACTATGGGCTTCCTGGAGGATGACATCTCGAAGTCCTCCATAAATTGGAACCCATATGCGTCCATTTAATCTTAGAATTCCGTCCTTGCTAAGAGTTAACTGCTCCTCAGTTACCCCTAGCTTTTCATTAGGATAATTAGCTTCCAACACAGCTTCCCTTTGTGCAGCTAACAACCTTTTAGTCAAACTGTTCTTTATCTCCATGCGCTTGGCATTGATTCGGATGGGTTTCACCCTCTCCTTTCGACTCAAGGCATCGGCGACTACATTCGCGTTGCCGGGATGGTATCTGATTTCACAATCATAATCATTTAAAGTTTCCATCCAACGGCGTTGCCTCATGTTTAATTCCTTCTGATTAAACAGATGTTGAAGGCTCTTGTGATCAGAATAGATCACACACTTGATCCCATATAGATAATGCCTCCACAGTTTTAGTGCGAATACAACGGCACCCAACTCCAAGTCGTGGGTGGTGTAATTCTTTTCATGCACCTTTAACTGTCTTGAAGTATATGCAATAACCTTGCCTTTCTGCATAAGCACACACCCCATGCCAGTGTGCGATGCATCGCAGTAAACCACGAACTCTTCTATTCCATCTGGCAATGTCAGAACTGGGGCGTTGCTCAACTTTTGCTTCAGAATATCAAAGGACTCTTGCTGCTTAGGGCCCCAAATGAACTTTACTTTCTTCTTAGTCAAGGAAGTTAGGGGTGCAGCAATCCTTGAAAAATTTTCGATGAAACGCCTGTAATATCCTGCCAATCCCAGGAAGCTACGAATCTCTGTAGGCGTCTTCAGCTCTTGCCAGTTCATAACTGCTTCAACCTTAGCGGGATCCACTTGGATACCATGCTCACTAACCACATGTCCAAGGAATTGGACTTCTCGTAGCCAAAATTCACACTTAGAGAATTTGGCATAGAGCTTCTCCTTATGTAGAAGTTTGAGAATACATCGAAGGTGTTTCTCATGGTCAGCTTGGTTCTTAGAATAAATGAGAATGTCGTCGATGAAAACGATGACGAATTTATCTAAGTACGGCTTGCAAACGCGATTCATGAGATCCATGAACGCGGCCGGTGCATTAGTGAGCCCAAAAGGCATCACTAGGAACTCGTAATGACCATAACGAGTCCTAAATGCAGTTTTGTGTACGTCTACATCTCTGACCTTCAGCTGATGGTAGCCTGACCTCGAATCAATCTTCGAGAAATAACTTGCCCCTTGCAATTGATCGAACAAATCGTCGATTCTGGGCAGAGGATACCTATTCTTTATCGTGACTTTATTAAGCTCACGATAATCGATGCACAGACGCATCGATCCATCCTTCTTCTTCAAAAATAGGACTGGCGCTCCCCATGGAGACGAACTAGGTTTAATGAAACCTTTAGCTAGCAGTTCGTCCAGTTGTGTCCTCAATTCCTTCATTTCTGTGGGCGCCAACCTATAAGGTGCTCTAGCAACCGGTGCTGCTCTGGGGATGATATCAATCCTGAATTCCACTTGCCTATCTGGTGGCAAACCAGGTAGTTCTTCCGAAAAAACTTCTGGGTATTCAGAAATGACAGGGATGTCTTCTATCTTTGGTTTAGGCTCATCAATAATCACCTGTGCCATGTAGATGACACAACCCTTCTTTAAACACTTGGAAGCCTTGAGCATAGTCACTTGCTCAGGCAATCCATACTGGGTATCTCCCCGAATGGTAAGTGATTCACCAGACGGAGTCTTTATCACCACTTGCTTTCTGTTGCAGACAATTTGGGCCTGGTTATGAGATAACCAGTCCATACCCAAAACTATGTCAAAACCGGCCAATTTAAAGGGAAGTAGGGATAGAGGAAAAGAGTGGTTCTTAATGGATATAACACATCCATCTAACACAGTTGAGACGGCTTCTAAGGTGCCATCTGCTAACTCTACCTCATAATTTATACTCAAGGTTTTGACAGGTAATTTCAGCAATTTGCAAAATTTATGATCTACAAACGACTTATCAGCTCCTGAATCAAACAGTACTCTTGCATAGACATCATTTACAAGGAAAGTACCTGTAATAACGTTGTCGTCTAGAATCGCTTCCTTTGCGTCCATTCTGAAGACTCTAGCATTAGTCTTCTTGGCCTCTTCAGGCTTCTTGGTGTACTTAGGGCAGTTGGTTTTAATGTGCCCCTTTTCATTGCAACGGTAGCACGTTGCGTCCTTCATCTTCTTGCAATCCAAGGTTTTGTGATCCGTGGACTTGCATATTCCACATGCATAGGTTTTTGACTGAGTCTGTGAGTTCGACTCGAGTCTGCACTTTCCATAGTGCTGTTTCTTGCAAATTTTGCATTTGGGCTTCTCACCAGAATGATGCCCATCTTTCCTTGACTCCGATCCTTTCTTGATGTCACCGTTCCCACGGTGCTTCTTGTTCGATCTCCGTGAACTATCATCTTCACGTTTCCTCTTCTCAGCCTCCTTGTTCCTCAGCGATCTTTGCCTGACCGCATCCAAAGTGAGGGACAAGGATATGTCAGCTACAGAACTAAAAGTAGCTGGCCGAGAAGCCTTCACGCTTGCCTTGATTTCCGGGGCTAAACCACCGATAAAATGAGCTATTCTTTTTGGTTCCGGGGTCACTAGATAAGGAACCAACCGGGACATCGTGTTGAAGCTCGTAAGGTAAGCTTGACAGTCAAGGTTTGTCATCACCAATGATAGAAAATCAGATTCTATCTTCTCCACCTCATGCTGAGGGCAGTAATTTTCCCTGATAAGGGTAACAAATTGATCCCACGACTTGTTGTACAATGGGATTTTCCCGGTGGCTTGAATCAGTGATCTCCACCATGCTAAAGCTTCACCCTTGAAAGACTGCGACACAAACTTGACTATATCCCTCTCAGCGCATCCGCTGATATCCACAACTGTGTCCATCTCGTCCAGCCACGTCATACAGTCGATGGCTCCTTTCTCCCCAGTGAAATCCCGGGGTTTGCAGGAAACAAAATATTTATATGAGCAACCCTTGTCACGGGGTCCCTGGTTTAGTACAACCTGCTGAGATGGAGCACTGTGATGGTTCGAGGAGTGTCGATCATCATCTTTCTTTGGTTCGTCCTTCTTGGACGGTGGCTTTGAAGGCTGTGTAGATAGGGTACTACTACGAGTCCCACTATACTCTTCGTACTGCCGTTCCAATGCCTTTGTAACTGCGTCGTCGACCAACGCTTTTAATTCAGCACCCGTTAGATTAATCCAGGCGTTATCAATGTTCTCCACTGGATGGCTATTAATTTCATCTGAGTTAGCCATTTTAATTGAACTGTTATAGAAAACAAGGACAATAGTTTATTTGGGAGTTTATTATGGAATTGCCCCTTAGGGTAATTCATTAACCATGGTAAACAGAGACCATATTTGGTTAATTTATTAATCGTATTTTATTAGGATTTCAATTAAAATTTTATCCTAATTATAAACAATAACAATATATATTAGCACATAAGGCTTAGTCACATGGACAATTTAAATTATAAGCCATGATTTCAGAGAGTCAAGGCCTTTAAGGTATACTGGCGCAACAGGCCTAGTCACAAGGACATTTATAAATCATAAGCTATGATTTCAGAGAATCAAAGCATGAAGGTATATTGGCACAACAGGCCTAGTCACTAGGACATTTATAAATTATAGGTTATGATTTCAGAGAATCAAAGCATGAAGGTTTGAACCTAGTTCATTACCTTTATCTGATAGGGAGTCATCGCTACCACTGTCTTTTGGCTCATATGGAAATGAGCAGGGCCCGTAGGCACTATATTACCACGTATGGTAAAAATATGATCATCCTAATTGATGATCTAAACCCATGATTCAGAGATCATTAAATTGGGTTAGGAATCTTTTGAAGAATCCTATAATGACGTGTGTGATTTTTAATGAGTCACGTCTGCCAGGAGTGTTAACATGTTCTCAGATGTTAACAGGGATTCGAATCTTTTAAACAGGTCTTACCATCATGGCCAGGTCTTTATAATGACACTCAGGCTAGGTTTCACTCTTAAGATTCTTATTCAATATTTAAATAGGCAGATTATTATTAAAAGGAATGATTTTTATTTATTTATTTCATATATAATATTTATGCATATAATAGCAAGATGAAATTTATAAACATAACATTCCATTAATTATCAAAAGAGTACATGTTGCCCTATTCGGGACTTTTCAACAAACAACTTACCCACGCAGGGGTTTAAACAAGTACTTACCCACGCAGGGGCTTAATAACATACATACCCACGCAGGGGCTTAATAACATAATAGTCCACGTAGGGACTTACACAAATAACATACCCTCGTAGGGGTTTACAGAAAGATAGACCCACGCAGGGGTCAAAACAAACAAGCATACTCACGTAGGGGTTTATACAGCAAGACTGGCCCACGCAGGGGCTCAGCAACAAATGGAAGGATTCAGTGGTCCTTCTTGCTCTTCCCTTTAATTAGGCTCGTTAATCCTTGGAAGAAAGTTTGTCGCTCCCTTCGTTCCCTGTGAAACTCTCGCTCTACATGGTCCAACCTTTGCAGAATTTCTTCACGCTCTGGTGGGGAGAACCTTGGTGGTTGCGATTGTTGCCTGATAATAGGTCTTGCAGGAATTTGGTACCCGTGTGTTGGGTACCCTACTCCCCATGGATCTCCATAGGGTCCTTGGGTGTTGTAGTTAGCCGCTACCATGTAGGGGTCGGCCTCTGCGTAACCATAATTGTGGTGAGTCGGCGGTTCAAACGGGTTATACGCCCTGGAACCCGTGTATGCTGGAATTGGGTTATCAAAACCCATCGGCGGTGGCTGTGGTACAGCTGGGTTAGAAGGTCCACCCATTTGTGGGTCCTCCTGATGTGGCGGATAGTCACTGCCACTGGATTGACGAGGAGAGCTGAAATGAAAGTCTCCTGCTCGCGCAGACATACGCGCTCCGGATCTCCTACGCCTTGGCGGTTGTGGAGGTGCCGGTTGAACTGGTGGAGGTGGTGGCGTGACTGCCACAAATCTTGAATCCACAGAGGGATCCTGTTGCTGCTGTTGCTGCTGCTGAGGCGGTGAATGGCGAGGAGGTGTATAGTACCATTCGTGCCTGGTAAACATAGCTTGAAAACTATCTGGACCAACATAGGGTGATCCGTGGAAAGAAGATCCGTCAGAGATCTCTATCGGGTGGTTTGGTGTACCACTTGCAGGTTCGACGGGGTCCGTATCCTCGTCCATATCGTCCGCGTGATCTCCCGAGAAATGCTCCTCCGGCCCCAATGGGTTAAAACCCACTGGTTCTGCTATGTAGTTTGCCGGGTTAAACCGGCCCCTAAAAACTGGTGTAGGGTCACTAAAAGAATTATGCGATAAAGATCGCTGCAACGGTATGTAGGAAGGTTGCGGGTTGTTGGGCTCGTACTCCGGTTGTGGCCCATAAGGGTTTTGGACAGGAGGTGTGGAGCTGTGTGAGACCGACCGTCTAGCCGGTTCAAAGAGGTTCCTCCGGTTTTGCCGGGGATCGTCACTCTCAGTGGTGGAAGGAGCTCGCACATTCGACGGTCCTGCCTCGTTGTCATTGGGGGCGGTGATAGGCCCCTTTCCGCGTCCTCTTCTCCTGAAGAATCTTGGCGGCATTTTGTTAATCCTGTCAATACAATATGAGATAACGACAAGAATATATATAAAGTAAAGGACAAAATAAAAACCAAACAAGGTAGAATTTGTCCTATGTTATTTGTCTAGACTTGAAAGTTTAGATATGTGCAATTGTGTAACTGAGATTAAACACAAAAGGCTAGTGTTTAATTCACTCAGTGTTGGCTCTGATACCAACCTGTCACACCCCGATTTCCACGTGTCACCGGTGGGCCCGGTGGGGGAGTATCGTGACGTGGTTGGCAACATAATAGTCAAACAACACAATAATCAATATGCACAGCGGAAGCAAATTTAAAAGATACAATACAACCGAATTTAATATTGTAATATCAAATGTCACAATATTCGGAAGTTTATCCACAGATGGATCGAAAATAAAATGGAATTAATAGTTCAACAGACTTCAGGCATCTTAAGCTTGAGAGACTTCTATTGATGCTAAGGAGACAATCCAGCCAATTACGTTTAGTACCTGCATTTAATCTTTTTGGGAAAATACGTCAGTTTACACTGGTAAATACATTCAACTGACTCATTTTGGAAAATGATTGAAAATTGGTTTGGATGCACGTGGCATAAACATTTTATTTAACTTGGGAGAATTATTTAATATTATAATCTTGTGAACGAATTACATGTTCCTTGTGAGTTCAGTAGCCCGGATCTTGTCCGGGTTAAAGATCAATAGACACACCACAATATTCTTTTGTGCACTGACGGGTGTACGCCTACACCCCGCGCTTAAGTCGTGGCCATTTCGTAAAATGATGCCAGGGATATCTGGGACATGGTCATTAACCCCCCAAAGGCTTTAAGTAACAAGACTGTTTAAACGAGCTGATCAAATTATTCAATTAACCACCCAACGATGGAAGATTTGATGCCCGATCAAGCGGTATTCTATATACCGTAACCCAAGCCCGTATAGGGAAAATAAGTTAAAAGTATTTACCTGAGCAATGTATAAATCACAATAAGCAAATTGCAAGTAGCTTTTACTGGTTCTCCTAATCTGGAACGAAGGTTTATAATAACCTATTAGAATCCTAACGGGTCTTTAGTTAAGCTTAAGCTTAGACCGGTTAGTTTCAAAGATACGGTTCGTACGCACGATTAAGCGAAGACCGGATAGAATGTGATTTAGACCCGTCAAGTTCAGAGACTTGTTTAATATGGGTCCTTCATGCACATTCTGGATTTTGAGATAAAACCGATAAGGTTTGACCCGTGTCGGCTAATTTATGTAAACTAGTTACATAAACCGAACCGAACGCGTAGTAAGCGTAACGGGTAATAATGAGAGCCATTTACAGGTTTCCTAAGTTAATATGCTCCAAATATGTTGTGACATCAGTAAGGTGTCTTTTATTATGCCCGAAACGAATTTAAACACAAACTATGCCCCGTAGGGGTAGTTTGGTCATTTTAAAGGTTGTAAAAGAGTTTAAGTGTTAACCTGAGTTACAGGCCTGATGTAATCAGCAAATATACTCAATTTGCTAAGTTCTATCAGTAGGTTAAAGTATATATGTGAATTTTATCAATTATAACCAAACTATGCCCCGTAGGGGTATTTTGGTAATTTCACATAAGCCGAAAAGCTCAAAACTAAAGTCTGAGTTTAACAACCTTTGCTTACTATTAGAATATTATAATTTGCCTCAAATATCAGTAGGTATCAACCCTTGTATGTTTAATATGGTTATAGCACATACTATGCGTTAAAAACGCTTAAAAGGCGATTAGAAGCCATTTCCGGGTTTGATACATAAAGCTGATATTTTTATTATTCCAGGAGGCTTAAAATAATTTATTTATCATATGTGATCAGTAGCAAAAGGTTTGGAGTCGTTTAGATATGTAAAACTCATTTTATGGCCCGTAAGGGCAAAACCGACCATTACCGGATTAAGCCTACGACTATAAGTTATGCTCAGCCTAAAATTAATTAAAAATCTTTAAAAATCCCAAAATAATACATTACATCAGTGGGTAAAGAGATTGATATCAAAAGTATGTTTAAGTAGGCTATACGCTAAATACGCCGTTTAATTAACAAAAAGCTTTAATTTTACGCTAACGAGCATAACTCTTAGCCTACACCTCAAACTGATGTCAAATTTTGTATGCAAGTTTATATATCAGTAATTAAGGTTTCTACTCTTTTAAATTTCCAAAAATCATGTTTTAAGGTGAAAAGGGCATAATGGTCAACATATGAGCAATTAACGGAATCATGCATATTAATTGGATAACTAATGATCCGAGGTGTATAATCACAGAGGGTTATACTAGCATGTAACCTGGTCCAAATAAAGCTCTAAGGAATTTCTAAAACATACCATATCGGGTCAGAACTGAAAGTCAAAGTATATGTCAAACTATGCGACTTTCGGTTCCGAACCGGGTCTAAACATGAAATTGTCGGGTTGAACATGTTTAGACATGTCCTTACACTAATTACCATGTTATATTAATGATCAAACAGGTTGTATGTGTTCTGCATTGCTAATTATGCATAAATTGTAATTTACACATTCTGTTGACTTTTTAAATACAAGTTTGACCCGACATTTGACCTAGTTAGAGTGGGAATCATGGGGAACCCTTTTGAGGGTTTATTACCCACATAATTACCAACTTATAACTACTTTTGATTCGACTAATCACTGGACCATTAGTGATTAATCTTAAAGTCAACCGTTAATTACGACGGTTTGACTTTTAAGCTAATACTAAGCTAAAACTTAATTAAGAAGGGTTAGGCATACTTACTGAAGTCCTATGCTTGATTAGTGACCACTTGAGTATGCTCTTAAGCTCCAGAAATCGATCAGAATGCTGAAGGAAGGTGTGAGCTCAAAGTTGAAATCTTGTGGCCTTTTATAGTGCTCATAAGCACTTAGATTATGGACAACAAGAGCTAGCAATGGTTCCTGATCATCAACACTTGTCCCTAAGATCCTAGGAGCCACTTAGGGGTCGCCCATGATGAGAAATATCTGTTTAAAGGTCGGTTACGCGCGTTTGCAGGCTGTTGTCTGATGTTGCTGATACTGTATGTCTGACGCGGCCCGCGTAAAGGTAGGTTAACCTTTACGCGGCCCGCCTTAACCCCGAAATCAGATTTTTACATTTTCCATTTTCCACATCTTGTCCCTTGGCTCTTCGAAAGGTCAACCAAGCTTATATTTTGCAATTTGACCCCTTATTATTTACCTACATGGGCTTTAGGACTTATACCCACTTTGCCAAGTCCCTGGACACTTCCGGTTAACCCGAAAAGTCATAACTTTCAACGTTAACGCTTTAACCCCTCGCACACGAATTTGATCATAACTTTCTCATACGATAACGAAACTTTATGAAATCTATATCGCGCATTCTAGTGAGCATAATTATCAGTTACAAAGCTTCGGGTTTGTCAAAAGGTCACTCAGAGGTATAACTTAAACATGTTGACACATTTAACCCCTGTAGTTTGTAATCTCTCACTTTTAGCTTCGCATGATCCATGATTTAATCGTTTGATGCTATAAACATCATGTAGGGTTATTGTACAATATATTTATTCACTGTTGACATTTAGAACCCGTATATTCACATACTTTCCATGACTGTCAACTTTAGTCCTTTTATAACATTCTTTCACACGTTCAAACATATGACACGTGTCTACACATTATAGGACGTGAATTTTCGAGGTGTTACAAATTACCTATGTTGGCTAAGCGCCTATTTTGCTACTTATGCGATGTATGTTGGCCCAAGCGCCTGTTTCCCAAGCAATGAAAGCATACGACATGTTTTCTTTTACGATGACTCCTTTCGTTACAAATGCATGTTAAACTTTTGATTAGCACGAAAACACTCCAGTTCACTCGCACGAGCCACTCTTACATTTATTCGCGCTAACTTAACCAAAGATCCTAACAACAGTGCAATAATTGTAACGGGAAAGGATAAACAAACATCATATTTAAACAAGCGTGACCGCGCAACAATTACATGAAAACA
Organism: Helianthus tuberosus; assembly: GCA_030545235.1. Classification (NCBI taxonomy): domain Eukaryota; kingdom Viridiplantae; phylum Streptophyta; class Magnoliopsida; order Asterales; family Asteraceae; genus Helianthus; species Helianthus tuberosus. The sequence goes on along the minus strand of CM060431.1, from coordinate 150,428,410 downwards.
AAATGTCATTCATTCGACCCAAAACAAGCGCAACCGCGCAACTACTAGCATTGAAAAGATTAAAAGAAAATTACAAGGCACAAAGCCTGTCAATACTACCTACTCAAAACCATCACCAGCTTCATCATCATCGTGCTTGTCGCCACCATCATCGCCTTCATCACCACCATCATCGCCCGCAATCTCCTCTTCATCTGATAATTCAACTGTTACAGGTGGATCAAGGATGGCTTTTAACCGATGACACCAATCATCATGCTTCAGCGCTTCAGCAACCAAGTCCATCACGGGCAGCGATAAGTGATCATAAGCATTTTCAGCACGTGTCAACTCGGCACTAGCCTGGTCAGTCACTGAGCCATGACTAGTGTCAAACTCCTGCCCGAATACCTCTTCAACGTGCTGCGCACATTCCAGATAGCCTCCACGATGACCAACGGCGCGCGCGGCATCTGTCAGAGCAGCAACAGCACGATCCAGTTCCCCAGCGTTAAGGACAGAGTTGGCAACCTACATCGAAGACTATATTAAAAACAACTTTTAACAAATAAAACTTTTAAGAGAGAGAATTAAGCATACCGGCACTACTCCGCGGCCGCGCATCCACTCGGCCTCAGAGAAAAGCGTATCGACGATGCCCTGAGCCTCAAAATAGTTAGTCTGCGCTACATTGAGGGCCGTGGCACTAACATCACGCGCTTCTTCAGCTCTCTGCTTGGCCTCCTCAGCAGTTGCGGCCTTAACTTTCTCCGCCTCAAGGTCGATTTCCAAGGATTCGCATTTGTCAACCTGCTCTTCCAAGCGGCGCTTCAGCTCAGCGATTTCGACATCCTTGGCAATCAAATCCTTGTCCCTACTTGACAGCTGCACCTTCACCTCAGCCAGCTCAACCTGCAAGGGATAAAAGACTCAGTTAACCTGCTAAACAAAAGTATATAGACGGAATAAGAAGTTTCTCGAACCTCAGCCTGCTCTTTAGCAGCTTGCGCATCCTCGACCTTCGCTGTCAACTCAGCAACCTTGGCTTCAAGGTCGACAATCTTGTTACGAGCCGCGAACGCGCGCTCATTGTCTTTCTCACATATGCGCTTGAATTCAGCTTTCTCCTTAGCCAACTGCTGTTCAGCAGCTTGAAGCTTGCTTTTCAGGCCCTCGCGCCCCCATTCCTCCGTTTTTTTGTCAGCCTCAAACTTTGCCTTCTCTTCCTCAAACTTGGCATTGGCCTTCTCAAACTCCTTAACTTGCCTGACAAGTCGCTCGCGGTAGTTCTCCCAATCCGACCGCTCCCTAACCATTGTCCGCCACTCACGAACGATTTGATGGTTGGCAGCGCGGGTATTGGCCTCCCCGATCAAATAAGTGCGATATAGCCCTTCATGAGTCTTCGCCTTCTGCCGATTAACCTCACCAGGAGGAAAGGAGTTTAAGAACCAGTCGCGGCAAGGGCCGAACTCTTGAAAGGTGTCCTTTTGCTTCAAACCCCAGGGAGCCTGGTGGGGGGCATTACCACGTTCCTCTTCAGTATAAGTTTTATAATAGATATCACCAAGGGTATCCTTCGCCCCGATAACTTGTGGATTATAACCCCCAGCGCCACCAGAGCTCGCGCCTCCAGAGACGTACGGACCCGATCCCCCAGTAGATCCCTTGAAGCGATGGGAGGCATCAGGCCGCGTAGGGTGGGTAGGCTTTTCAGGAGCCTTTTCCTTTTCCTTTTCCTTCTCAACATCGGTAATAGGCTTTTCAACAGCCCGTTTCTCTCTCTCCTGCTCAGCCCGCCTCTTCCTCTCCTCGTCAGCCTTTTTCTTCTTATCCTCCTCAGTTTTCTTCCTGTGCTCCTCAACAGCCTTCTTCTTCCTGTCCTCTTCAGCTCTCTTCTCCTCAGCCTTTTTCTCCTCTTCAGCAGTTTTCTCCTTATTCCCCTCAGTAGCTTGCTTATCCTTCCCAGACTCCACTCCAGCAGTCTGAGAAGCTTTGATAGTAATCTTGGGCCTTTTTTGCGCCAGCCCCAAGGGCTTAGTAAACGCAACACCTTTCTTTTCAGGGGTCGTCTTCTTGGCCTTTGCCAAAAAAAAAGTGTCAAAAAGAGGAAACAGAGAATTGAGAAGCTAAGGAAAACTAACCAGGAGAAAACCGATAAAGGGAGCGCAAATTGCTCGTTTTCCCGATCAAGGGAACCGCACCAGCAATCGGCGCAGCAACCACACCAGCTGTGGTCTCGCTTCTATTTCTTTTTCTGCTGATCAACTTTTCAGCAGCCTCCTCTTCTTCTTCTTCTTCCTCCTCATGCGCAACAGAGGAAGGAGTAGCACCAGCATCCTGGTTGCGAGAACCCGCGCTACCTGAACTTTTTGAGCCACCTGCTCCAGCTTTCTCGCCTGCGCGCGACAAGCCTTCAAGTGAGTCACTAATTATCACATAATCTTTCAAGTCACTTTGACGGAGGCGAAGACTACCTTTGTCAGCAGCGCTAGCGGTTGCGCGACTACTCCCAGCTCCCTTGCTGGTCACCTCAGATTCCAAGGTGATAACCTTCTTCTTTCTCACATGCTTTTTCTTCTTGTCTTCAGGGTCAATCCCCAAGTCGCGCAACACACCTGCAAAGATGTTAGACCACGGACTTAGCTCTCCATTTGATGATCCCACAGACTCCTCGCTGGAAAGATAGACAATCTCTTTCCCAGCAGAAGTTACAGAGCGCAAGGGTCGAGGATTAGGTATATGCGCACCTTCGGTTGCAGTAGGCGGCGAAGCGAATGCATCAGCAACCGGGTACATGAAATTACCCTTGATCTGCTCATACCAGTACTCCTCTCCAGCCTGGAGCGGGCGCACGCTCATGGAGCCACCAAAGGTGGCGAGGGCAGCTTGATATAGATGCACCTCTACACGACAGTATAAAAATAAACACAAGTACGAAACTGGAAATGAACAAAATTAAGAATTACTAACCTCTTTCGTCGATCATCAGAACGGGAACTTCCTTGCTGTCAGGCAGCCATTGGTCACTCATCCGCGCCGCCACCAAGACGTTCTCACCAAACACTCGGTTTGGGGTGGCAGTAAGCGTCCTATACCAAGCCTCAGTCTTGGGGATCGCCAGATCTTCTTTAACAATCGCTTCAGTCCAGGCGCGAAATGTCATGGCGATCGGAATCACCTCCTCGCGAATATAAAAAATTTCGGTTTCCAGTCATGGAAACTCTTGGGAGGGTAAAGAAGTATCTTCTTCGCAGCCCCTCGGCTAGCAAACGAGAAGAATCCCATGTTCCGGATCAACTGATAAAAGACTCTGAATCTTTCCACAGTTGGCTCTATGCCATGAGATCGGCAGAGGAACTCGAAGTGTCGAACCCGGACCATCCCGGGAGGGCTCATCTGCGATATATGAAAACCATAAAACTGAAGAATATGGGCCAGAAATTTCGTCGCCGGCAACCGGAAGTTGCCTTGATGGAAGAAGTCTTCAAATAACGTTATATAACCCGGCGGCGCATCGGCGGCCGTCTGGTTTTGACCGGGGTACCTGGCATCCCATTCCGGTGGAAACCGGAAACCCCGTACTATATGCTCAAACAACCCTAAATCCCACCGGAGAACGGGAACAGGGCCTTCTTCTCCGGGATTATCTTCGTGATGTTCTTCAGCCATTGATAATCGACTAAGAAGCCTTGAATATTCTGGAAACAGACTTGAAGATCTGCTACGATGTTCTTCAAAGTCTTGAAGATTCAGAGCAACTTGAGAGCAAAATAGGAAAAGAGTGCAACAGAAAAGGAGAAGTGGTTTCTCCTCTCCGACTCATCGGATATATATACCCATCGCATTTAATGCGATGGGTAAACGTGCCGGGATCGCCGCGCACGTGACCAATCAGAGGACGACACGTAAGGCGAGAATCCCGGAGTGACGGTTACCACGCGCGCGTGGAGCTCACTCTCCTGACGGAATGACCAACCGTCAGAGACAACTTGATGACAGCCGTGTAACTGGTCACCTCAAACGTCACCATCAATGACGTTTCTCACTAACTTGTCATTCAAATTTCGAAGGTTTTCCCGCCAAATATTACTACAGACCTCATACAAAAGCTACTAGGGTCGCGCAGTTTTAACAATGACTTGATAACCCTGCGCGCCTACACCCAAAGGCAATACCCCACCTGGAACCAAACCTGGTAGTCGCGCCGTAGTAATCAATAAGAATTTACACGCGCCCCGTCTACCAAAGTCAAAGAAGCACTTTCCACAACTTTTATTTTTTCTAAGTCCAGAGCTCCAACCACTTGTCTCGCGCATGGTGCAGCACTGGACTGGGGGGACTTGAAGGGGTATGGTCCCAAAAAAGCCGCGCAAACCTCCGTCAAGGTTGCGCGCGGGACCATACTCCTTATTCAACAAGCTTCTTATCATGAGACTCGCGCGAGCTACATCATGTTCTATTTTACGTCGCGCGAGACCAAGCTTATAAGAAGCCCCAATAGCAGCACTTAGCATGCTGAAGGAGCACTCAGTCACCCAAACCCCGCGCGAGTTAGTTACGTGCCCAGCAAGAATCGCACAGGGAAGCAGCGCAAGGCTGTTCCAGATAGTACACAAGGTACAAGTGGCAGAAGAAAAAGAGCCAATCAACGTCCTTCTGGCTCTGCTCAATCGTCCTCCACGATCATCTGACATGCATGAGACAAAAAGTACTTAAGGACGCCTACATGGCACCACTCATAGGGCAGAGACAACTGCCCCACGATCTCCACTTACCTGCTGATGGAAGAAGGGCGGCCAGGCCGATAACAGTGACACGTGGCTCCAATCACATAGCGCCAGCTCCAGAAAGCTCCTAGAAGCCACTAACGGTCGACACCAGTGAGACAAGAAGCATATCCTCCATGTTGTCGCCTTCAGGCCCAAGGCCCATCAGCCCATATCCTCTTACACCTCTCCGGCTATAAATAGAGACCTCACTTCACAGGTTAAACATTCCATTCCCTCTACTCTCACTCTTAATACTTAATTATCATCCCAAAGCAGTCGCTTATTCTCACGCCGGAGCCCGGTTAAGAGGGAAACCCCCACATTCCCCTCTTAACGAGTAACGGTGTTCTGTTTTGCAGGCTAATCCAATCATTAAGGAAGCTCCGGAAAACATAAAGAAGATTAACCACTATGATAGGAACATAAACCAAACTGATTAGTCCCTTAATTAGTTCGGTGTTTCTTCACAAGGGGAAATTCAAGCAGTTAATCCGGGCCTCTCTGGGCACTTTCACACGGTTAGTGATGAAGAAATTAATCTTGAATTAGGAGATAAAAATAAAAAAAGAGTTTTAGATAATTCTTGGTGAATTATTTTAGGAATAACTATTAGTTTCAATTAGATAGGTTTATCTAGTTGGTTAGTTTATTTAATTAAATAGAGTTCGAGTCGGGTTAGGACTAGAATGAGTATTAGTATAAATAGAGGATTAAGGTTATTGTAATTGGTGTGCTCTCATCGATAATATTAAAAGAGTCGAACAGTTCGTTCAAGTATCGTGTTTGTTTATTCGATTAAGGGTCTGATTTCCAACAAGTGACCCAAAAAACGCTTCATCTTTAATACCCTGCACTACCATTAAAGTCGATGTCATTCTGCCATTGAACGTTTTATCATTACGCCGCAACCAGATCTTCCAACACGCATCATATATAATCTTCAACAACAACTTTCTAATATTCTTCACTGGGCTCCAATCCGAATTAACCCGTTTAGGTCCCCTTCTATTTATGTTTTTATTGTAAGAGTAACGTAACTAGATACTTTATTATAATGCCTCCCCTTCTTTGGCAATTTTGTCACAGTGACTTTCGTTCTTTATTGACCAAGAATGAAGCAACCTTCTTTCTTAAATTTGACCATTCCTTCCACCTTGGATCCTCTAAGAGTCTAGACTCTAGAGATTTGAGATCCTCATTCCTCACTCGCATTTGTCCTTTTTTATCTTCATATTATACAAGTAAAACAACAATAATTATAAATAAAGAAATAAATAAAAGCTTGCTAAACAGTAAACACAATCTCACTTTAAAACTTTCGAAATGCCACTCAAGTATCAAAGATATAGAAATCGCAATATGTTAGATAATTGTAATCTCAATCTCATACATGCTTATTAAACCATGTACCATACCTGGTCTCATACTCGTCAGAGTACAAACTACTTGTTATCCATTAATTGGGTTCTTAACTCTCAAGTACCCGATATACTCGTTTATAGTCTTACATGGTAAAAAAAATCCTCATATACTCGGTCTCACCTTGAAAGCCAACTTTAAATATGAAAAATACTCAACTACGCTTCTAAGAATTCTGTAATTTTATTATGTAAAAGTTTTTAGCAATTCAACGGATTTTCAGAATCAGACATTTATCACCTAATACAACACTTGTCTAAAACATGTTTTAACTGAATCCCATACCAGTCATATACCCAAATATACGTTCAGAATATTTTGAGTTCCCTATTAGTTTTTATTTTCTCATCTGTATAATATTACATAAGCATATACTAATTGAACTAACCAATGGCCCTCAATTTTTTATGTATTCTGCGGTTACTAATTGGTATTTGTTACGCGGTTTCTTCAAAGATGACGAGGTACAAACCAATTTTGGTTTTAGCAGTTCTGATGTTGTCTTCGCCATCTCCAATAGCTTTGGCACCTCTTATTCTCGTACTCGTACCAGTAAGAAACCCCTACCCTATTTTATGGGCGGCCTTTATGGTGTACGTGAAAGACCATTGCACATGGCCTGTGATTTTGAGGGGTACATGTTTTTTTTTAAATATGATATAGGCCCATTTACAAATTAGTTTTATTGTTTAGAAGTGAGCCCATTAGCATTAAGTTTAATGAGCCATTTTTATGGTTTAAATATTAATTTCATTGTTTATCGTTAAGGCACAAGCATAAGGATACATTTTTTTTCAAACAGGGTACATAAATTTTTAGAGACGTCACTTCACTTTTTCATCACTTAACATCGTCATTGTGAAAATAAACTGAAATTGCAAAGATGTTTTTCAATGCTTTTAAATTGTTATTTTTTACCAAATTGTCATCTTCTTATTCCTTTTTATGTTTATTATGTCATCGTTACTTTAAAAAAAACATTTTTCTTTAACCGAATTGCATATTAAACAGGGGCGGACCTAAGCCCATCCCTAGGTGGGCGGGCGTACCCCCGGGAAAAAGAAATTTAGTGCTAAGTTCTGTCGAAAATCTCGTCCGCACCCCTTGGAATTTTTCGTCCGCACCCCTTAGGTAAAAAGTGTTATCAATTAATATTTTAAAAATATTCTTTAGTAAACTCTTATTTTATAAAAAATACTATCTAAATTATATTACTTTTAATACCTAAATAACTAAACCCAAATACCAATACATTTAACTAGCTCACTACTAAGTCTTAGCCCAATAAATAAACCCAACAAATCAACAATATTTCAAGCTAAAATAAAATAAACAAGCCCAAAACCCTTACATATTTTGTCTTGCTCTCTTTATCGTCCTGCACGCCAGCGATCAGAACATCAAGAGCGACAACAGTGAACAGTCAGTAGCCGCATACCACCGTAATCAGCCACCATACCACCGCTGATCAAACACGGGTAAGTTTCTTTGTTATTTTTGATGATTTTTTGTTGATATTATCCACCTCCAGTAGCCTATTATAGCCGTATACTAACCATAGTAGACATGTGCTTCGTTTTGTTTTCATTGTGTTATGGTGGGTTATATCTTGTTAGTGATAATATTTTGCATGTTTTTATAGCCGCATACCACAGTATGTTTGGCTTTTTTTAGTGAAGAATGGTTGGCTTTTTTTTATGGTGTATATGTTGTTTAGATGATTTTTAGGGTGATTTACATTATGATATTTAGGGCTTGAATAGTTGATACATTATGTAATAATTAATATGTTATGGAGTGATAGCCGATAAGAACAATGAGCAGGGACGCTATGGCGCGATTTCTCAAGGGGAAAGTTGATACGTCTTCCGGATTCGTTGATGTGGATACTTGCGTAATAGGATTGGCGATGAGAATTTAAGTGAAGGTTGTATATGTTATATAGAGAAAGAGTTGCTTAAGAAAGTAGGTTTATATGATGTTTATAACAAGGTTTGACGTGTTTTGGATAGATTTAAAAAAATGAAAACCCGTAGGACGACGTTTTAATTATGTTTGTAACAAGGTTTGACGTGTTTTTGATGATTATATAAATTTAGTTCTTTTGTTTTACATGACCCGACTCGATCCGAACCGACCCGATACGAACCAATTTTTTATTTATATACCTTGGGGCCTAAAATTTTTAAAAATGTTCCGCACCAAATGGAAAAATTCCTGGGTCCGCCACTGATATTAAATTGAAATAGATCTATATAGGATTTACACATTAATTTCCCATGTGTGTAAGTAGGGGTGAGCGTATAACCGAAATAACCGAACCGAAACCGAAATAACCGAAATTACCGAACCGAAAATAACCGAACCGAGCCTTAACCGACGGTTCGGTTATCCGTTTTTATAATAACCGAAAAAATCGGTTCGGTTACGGTTAACCCATTTTACCGAACCGATTTATCCATAACCGAACCGATGCTTAGGCCCAATGCATATTTTTGTGATTATATTTATATAAAGTCCAAGTTTTTAAGAAGCCCATTGTTTTTAGACCCAAGTTACTAAGCTCATTTTACATTAATAACAAATAAATGTCAAACAAATAAAAGTGAAAACCAATTCAAACCCTAGAGATAATACGTATCGTCATTCTCATTCTGGTTCTCCCGCTCAAAGACGACGACGCTCCAACGACGACGATCTCGATGGACGCTGCTTCTCTGCTCGGCGCTGCTTCTCTGCTCGACGCTGCTTCTCTGCTCGACGTCGCTTCTCTACTGGACGATTGAAACTTATCAACTGGTTAGTATAATTTGTTCTGATAAAAATGGTTTACTTATATACGGTTACTGGTCGATTGAAACTTATATACGGTTACTGGTTAGCATAATTTGTTCTGTTCTATACATATGGTTGTAAAAGGGTGCGAGACTTTATTGATGGAAATTCTTAAATGGAAATTCACTTTGATTTTTGATGAAAGTTCATATGGTTTACTTATATACGGTTCTGTTGATCTGTTCTATACATATGAAAATTTTAACTATTTAAATGCTTATAAGGGTATTGGTTTTGTAAATCTGTGTAAATGTAGATGGAAGAATCGAGTAGCGCGACACCTGATGTTGATGTAACTAAAGAAACATTGAACGAACCAGTTGATAGTGTTGACGAGCAAAACACGGAACAAGAGAACAATGAAGGTGGTAAAAAAAGATCATTCGTGTGGGATCATTTTACATTTGATAAAGTTTCTCAGAAAGCAAAATGTTGTTATTGTTTAAAATGGATGGCAGCCGGTTCTAAAACAAATGGTACGAGTCCCTTGCGGTATCATTTGTTGAGAGTATGCCACAAGTCACCACTTTATAAGAAGGCTGATTTAAAACAATCTAAATTGAGCTTTAAGCCTAAAAGTTCGGGGGAAGGCATTGGTAGCTTGGCTTCTCATTCTTTCAGCCAAGAAAAATGTAAAATCTCTCTTGCTCGTATGTGCATAAAAGATAATCAACCGTTTAGTATAGTTGATGATGAGGGATTTAGAGAATTCGTATGGGATTTAAATCCTATGTTTAAGTTTCCTTCTAGATGGACAGTAGCTAGGGTTTGCTTGTCGGTGTACCAAGAAGAGAAAAAGAAACTAAAACAAGTTTTAAGAGGTCAAACTGTATCTCTTACAACCGACACATGGACGTCCTTTCAAAACTTTAATTACATGTGTCTTACCACACATTGGGTTGATGAAGATTGGGTTTTGAGGAAGAAAATTCTAAATTTTTGTCAAATAGCAAATCATAAGGGTGAGACAATAGGAAAACTTGTTTATCGTTGCTTACAAGATTGGGGCATTGATAGGGTTTTTACGGTAACCGTTGATAATGCTTCATCAAATGATGGAGCAATTAAGTTTTTAAAAAGAATGCTTAAAGGTCCTCATTCCGTGTTAGATGGAAAATATATGCATTTGAGATGCAATGCTCATATCATTAATCTTGTTGTCAAGGATGGTTTAGAAGAACAAGTTGATTCCATAGCTAGGATTCGAAATGCGGTAAGATATATAAGATCATCTCCTTCTAGGTTTCTAACCTTCAAAGATTGTGTTGAGAACGAAAAGATTGATTCTAAAAGGAAACCATGTCTTGATGTGGATACTCGATGGAATTCAACTTTCTTAATGTTGGAAACGGCACTTAAGTTTTCAAACGCATTTGATAGGTATTTTTTAATATTTTGTCGCAAAATTTTATTTGCTTTGTCTGATACTAATTATCTAATATCTTATGATGCTATATGTTTTTTTTGTTAATAGGCTTCAAGATGTGGATATCAATTATAGAACATATTTTCATAGTGAAGTCGCCGATGAAGAGACGAGTACAAGGAAAAGAAAAAAAAGTGATAGAGTTTTGGGGGCACCCGATGAAGAAGATTGGGAAAATGCGAGGTAGGGTGATTGATAAATATAGGAGCTCTCTTACTCCTAAAACTGCAGAGGGATTGATTTGTGCCCAAGATTGGTTACGGTCTACACCAAAAGATTTGCAAGATCTTTACGTGCATGGTGAACAACTAGAGGTGTTGGTTGATGCTTTGGAGAATATGGAAATTGGTAATAACATTTTTAATTTACATGTTCTTATTTTTACTTAGATATTAATATATTTATGTGTGCTTTTGTAGATTGCATACCCGGAAAGAAAACGCCCAAAGACTCGATTGTTGAAGATGATGAAGATGAAGATTGGGACTAACGTCTAGAAGTAGAACTTTTAGCATTTTTGGTTTAAAACTTTGTTAACTTTAAAACTCTAGCCACTTTTTTGTACTGTTGTGGCTTCACGTAACACGTGCCTACTTTAGATTTTCGGGTTAACATTATGATGCTATTTTGTTGGATTTAAACCCTTATGTTAGTGGATTGGGTTGCATTTTGTTAATGGTTTAAGTTGCATTTTGTTTATGCTTTAATTGTTAATGAAGATCCTTATTACTTTCATGTGGGCTGTTAGTTTTTTTGAATTGTATTTGTATCATTCACACCTTCCCAACAAGTCAACAACAACTTACACAAACTATAAAAAAAAAAAAAAAAAAAAAAAAAAAAAAAAAACGGTTATTTAACCGTAACCGAACATTAACCGAATTATCCGGAACCGAAATAACCGAACCGATCGGTTAAGGATATGTAATGACCGATCATATCGGTTTCGGTTACGGTTACGGCTCAAAACCGAACCGAACCGTGCACACCCCTATGTGTAAGAGTAAATTTGGCAGTCATGCCGAAACACCCCTACAAGTTCCATAAAGATGGTTGACATTGCTAAAAGGTAAAAATAATGCAACTTGCTTAAGAGAATTTATTTTAAAAATAAACGTGTGGTTATTAAATAACGGATAGTAATATAAATATGTCATTCATACATTATCGAAATAATATATCAATACCATGATAATTAATTTACTGTAAAGAATCTCAACACGTGGTAGTCATACTTATATGAGATGATAATGAATTGATTTCCTTCTAGACAATGCATTTTTTATTTTTATTTTTTTTTGCTCCTTAACGCGTTTTACTATAGATTTAGTGCACATTATGTTTTTCAATCAAATATTTATGATGTCTAAAATAAAATCTTATTCCTCAACCAACTTTGGCGACGTGATATGAGAGTTGTATACTTAAGTTGTATTAAATATCTTTATTTACATACCAACATTTAGATTTTGTAATTTCAACTCACGTTTATACAAAAGTAAAATTCAAATTGTAATTTAACGATGACATGTAAAATAAAAGTAACAAAATAGTGCCTACTAATGCTTCTATATATCTTTTTTAGTATTCTATCATAGAAAGCTATCAACAATATTTGTTGTATTTCAGTCATTTGTACTTTTTATTTGAAAAGATAACCCCTAATTGGGCCGATCCAACATGTTTGGGCCAACTCATATGGATCCACAAGGGCTTTAACGTAACTGTCTTTGCGTATACATGGAGTTCAATACCCATTAGTAATTTGCCTTTCAAAAATAAAATAAAAAATTAAAGGATCTTTTCCATTTGTGATTTCATTCATTAAGAAACCTGCTCTATAACTTCTTTCCAGTTTAATCTCATACTCTCATATTTTTATACGTTTCGATTAATATGAATACTGTCTATACTGACTTGAGCGTTGGAGGATGGTTTGAAGACTTCGGTCTCTAACCCGTTTTAGGTGTCCATGTTATTTTGCTGCCATTCGGAGTGGATCAGAGAAGACAAATATGATCAATCCATCCTTTTAAGTTGTTTAATGATAAATTTGTTTATTTTAACGACAAAGAATCTCACATGTAAACCCACCCTGCTCAGGGCTATGTCCAAGGTCGACTCCTCGACTGTCATGAGACCATGCCCCTTGATGCGTGGGAACCGGATAAAATCCGTAAACCCTCACCCCCGTCAGGTTCGAACCCGGGATTAAAGTCCCAATTCGTCCCTTCACTCAGACGTCCCTCGAAAATGGCCCAAACGAAAATCGAACTTACGTCTCCACTAGGGAGGGCAAACCATTGACCGCTAAACCAAACATCTCAGGATGATAAATTTGTTTTTTTGTTAATTGTTTGGATGTTCGGCCAGTTGAGATACTATTACAATTAGTAAATTATAATATAAACTTTTAAAAATGAAAAATTGTTCTTTACTTTTCACCTGACTACAACTTGTTGATTATTCTAGAAGTAGATAATGGCCCAAAATGAAGTCCATAAGCCCACTTCAATTATTCATATATTGTTTCTCCACCATTCTCGAATCATCGTGTCCATTCTCCACTGTGGTTTTTGATTCTCCAAATCTGCTCCTACGTGAAATTTCTTATCGTTTTCAATACACTCGTAACGTAAGACTTCTTCTTCTTCTTCTTCTTCTTCTTCTTCTTCTTCTTCTTCTCATATATTCTCAAATTCATTAATACTGCTTATTGATCTTACAGACTTGTAGTTGAAATTGTGATCATCTCTGATTTGAATTTGAGATAATCAATTCAATATACTGATCGTTGAAATTGTAAATTACTCACTTAAGTTGTTTATTCACCTTTCAATGTTGAAATTCTTCTTCATTTAGATCTTAACTGCAAACTGTAAATGATATCGACTGAGTTCTTATGAATTCAAACTAAATGTAGTTTTTAAAACAATTAGTTAGTGGCATTGTTTGTTGCCCGTTTGCCTTCTATTTCGGTGTAATTTCCCTTTAGATTTGCAGTTTAATTACATAAATGAGATCATGCATGATAGATCGATCTTTTTTCCTTGGTAGGATGGTAGAGGAACCGCCGTTTAGGCCAAGAGAGAAGCTGATCGAGAAGCAAAAAATGTTTCAAACCATCCATAAACCCACCTATCTGAAAGGTCCCATGGACAAAATTACTTCTATTGCTATTCCTATTGCATTAGCAGGATCTTCCATATATCTCATTGTGAGTCCACTCTATGTCTTATATTAGATAGCAACTTCAACACATTTACATATAAAGCGGTTTGTAAATCATTCCTATACTTTTACAGGGGCGCGGTATCTATAACATGTCCCATGGGATCGGAAAGAAAGAATAAGTGCGTGTATACGGTTATGATCTCCATCTCCTTGTGTTGCATCTATCTTATCAAGTTTCTAGTTTTGTGAAAGCTTAGTGTGATTTACTTGTGTCTTACGCTACTGCTAATGTATAATAGATCATACTTACTATGTAATAAGTGAAGGTTTATAAGTGAAAGTTTGATTCTAAAGGAAATCAGGCTAATCCAGGTAATCAACGATTTCATTATTTTTGTGTGTTAATGGGATCATACAACATACATCTATATATAAATCAACTAGATAACTAACAGTTATGACAGCTCATGCCAGCTGTCATAACTAACTAACTAACTAACAAACTAACTAGCTCCAACACATAATAGAGTCGTCGAATAATAGGTATTTGCTAGAGGCATTCAAGCGCTTATCAAAGCACAACACAAGGATTATCAAATGAAAATTGCAATACCTTTAGCGTTTTGCCGTTTTCATAATTGAATATCGGTAGATTATCATATTAAAAAAAGTTGATATTATTTAATATGGAGGTGATGTTGGTTCAGTTCTGTTTAATCATGAGGGAAAACAGTAAAATACATACCTGTCACAGCAGAAAGTCCAGTGGAGAATCCAGTAATGGAGTTCGACATGCTTGTCATCTTGATCTGGTTCCTCCTTAGGGTCCTGACTGATGATGGGGCTTAGAGAACCGAAAAGGGTATCGGTTAGGAGATGGAGGACGAATTTGATGTTATGCTTATGGGGTGTGTAACTGAGTAACCCTTTAACCTCCACATAATTCTCCTTATATAAGCACCTAGGAGGAAACCTAATTAGCTACTAAGGGTAATATAGTCCATCAACAATTACCAACTAATTTAAATAATAGGTTATTATATATTTTGATCTTTATTATGTAAATGATTATAATGGCTATAGATTAAATATTAATACATAATATATTTAATCTTACATTCTCCCACTTAGCCGAGTAATCATTTACTATGAGTATTAGATAAGCCTGATCAGGAGTTAACACTCATTTTAGCCTTAAACAAGTACTATAGCAGAGAAATACAGCCGTTGAATCATTATGCGACTCAGGACCCCCATTAATCATACTATAGCCTTAATTTAAAACCTAATCATCATGATCAAAATACGCGTAAGCCCTTTGTTTGATTTGTAACTTTATTTGTCAATATGCCATTATACCGGTTGAACATATTCTAAGAGACATACAAAATCAAACTGAGGAAATTTCATTAACATAAAACATAAGCTAGTACAATATGCTCAAATAAGGTCTTTACAAAATCCCATATTACGAACATGTTCTTCATAAACCTTAGGAGGGAGACCTTTAGTCATCGGATCCGCAAGCATATCCTTAGTACTAATATACTCAATACAAAGATTATTTTCCTCAACTCGTTCTCTTACGAACATATATTTTGTATCGAGATATAAACCAGCTCCAGTCGAACTGTTACTGTTCGAGAAACTAACGGCAGCTGAATTATCACAGTAAAGCTTCAATGGTCTAGAAATGGAATTTACGATTTTGAGTCCAGTGATCAGATTTCTAAGCAACATTCCATGACAGGTTGCGTTATAAACAGCAATGTACTCTGCCATCATTGTGGAAGTTGTGGTCAACTGTTGTTTATGACTCTTCCATGAGATAGGGCCGCCTGCTAACATAAAGATATAGCCCGAAGTGGATTTCTTGTCATCTTTGCACTTTGCAAAGTCAGAATCAGAATAGCCCACCACTTCTAAATGATCACTTCTTCTATAAGTCAGTTTATAGTCTTTCGTCCCTTGCAGATATCGAAGTACCTTCTTAGCTGCTTTCCAGTGATCTAGGCCAGGATTAGTCTGATAACGGCCTAGCATTCCAGCAATATAAGCAATATCTGGGCGAGTACAGACTTGAGCATACATCAAGCTCCCGACTACTGACTCGTAAGGTATCTGGCTCATTTGCTCCTTCTCAACCTCTGTTGTCGGACACTGGAATGAACCGAAAATATCTCCCTTAACTACTGGAGCGACGGAGGGTTTGCACTGTTGCATGTTATATCGTGTAAGGACACGATCTATGTAAGCCTTCTGGGACAATCCTAAGATCCCTTTGTGTCTATCTCGGTGAATTTCGATGCCAATGACGTAAGAAGCCTCTCCGAGATCCTTCATGTCGAAGTTATGCGAAAGTAACCGCTTCGACTCATGCAACATGTCTAAACTATTACTTGCCAATAGAATATCATCTACGTAAAGGACAAGTATAGTAAAGTTGCTCCCACTCATCTTGAGGTAGGTGCATTGATCCACTTGATTCTTCATAAAACCTTGCTTCTTCATGACTTCATCAAACTTAAGGTACCATTGACGTGATGCTTGTTTTAACCCGTAAATGGATTTCTTCAGCTTACAGACTAGATGCTCCTGACCTTCAGGTTTAAAGCCTTCAAGTTGTTTCATGTAAACATCTTCGTCCAAATCTCCGTTAAGGAAAGCGGTTTTAACGTCCATCTGATGCAGCTCTAAATCGAAATGAGCTACTAGGGCCATGACGATCCTTAATGAATCTTTACGAGAGACAGGTGAAAACGTCTCTTGATAATCAATTCCCTCTTTCTGAGTGTAGCCCTTTGCAACCAATCTCGTTTTGTAGCGTTCAACGTTCCCATTCGGATCCAGTTTTGTTTTGAATACCCATTTACATCCTACGGGTTTGGCTCCGTTGGGTAATTCTACCAAATCCCAAACGTCATTTTTCTTCATGGATTCAAGCTCATCAATCATCGCTTTATTCCATTCAGAAGACTGATCACTGCTAATGGCTTCATTGTAAGAGATAGGATCATTGAGCTTTCCAGCATCCATTTCAGTCAGGTAGGTAACATAATCATCCCAATTAGTAGGCCTTCTTTGCCTAGATGACCTCCTGAGTGGATTATCGGGTTCAGCGTTGTCTTGGTTTTGAGCGTTTGATGTGCCTTCGTCATGAGGTATAATGGGTTCTGATTGTAGAGGTGAATTTGGAGTTGGTGCAGTAGCTTCAGGTACAGTAGTTGCATTGGGTACAAGAGGAGTAATCGGAGTAATGGTAAGCGACGAGTCTCTCCCCCCCGCGTCTTGTACTTCTTGCAATTCTTCGTAAGGGTTGGTACTGCTCCCACTGACCTTGAAATCCTCCAGGAACGCGGCACGCTTGGTTTCAACAATACGGGTGACATGGGAAGGACAATAGAAACGATAACCCTTAGAGTTCTCAGGATACCCGATAAAGAAACAGGTAACTGTTTTAGGGTCAAGTTTCTTTAGGAAAGGATTGTAAAGTTTCGCTTCAGCAATGCAGCCCCATACTTTCATATATTTAAGACTCGGTTTCCTTCCTGTCCAAAGTTCATAAGGAGTTTTAGGGACAGACTTAGAAGGAACTCTATTGAGTATATGAACAGCTGCTTTTAATGCTTCAGTCCAGAGGAATAATGGTAAATTAGTGTTGGCTAACATACTGCGCACCATGTTCATAAGGGTACGGTTTCTTCTTTCAGCGACACCGTTCTGCTGAGGTGTACCAGGCATGGTGTATTGGTTCACAATCCCCTGGCCCTTACAAAACTCATAAAATGGACCAGGAGCTTGACCCACATCAGTATGTCTTCCATAATATTCACCGCCTCTATCTGATCTCACAACTTTAATCTGACGATCTAATTGCTTTTCAACTTCAGCCTTATAATCTTTAAAAGTTGTTAGAGATTCAGACTTTTCCTTAATTAGATACAAGTACATGTAACGAGAATAATCATCAATAAAAGTGATAAATGAAGTATGTCCTGTTATGCCAGCGATTTGGTAGGGACCACTAATGTCAGTATGAATGAGTTCTAATAAATTAGAGCTCCTAGTGGCACCTTTCTTATTCGCTAATGTCATTTTACCCTTAAGACATTTGACACATGTTCCAAAATCAGAGAAATCGAGTGGAGGTAAGACTTCATCCTTTACGAGACGATTTAATCGTTCTCTTGAGATGTGGCCTAAACGCTGATGCCACAACATGGATGAAGTTTCTAAGTCTCGTTTCTCTTCCATCTTTGTGAGTGATTCATTAATGTTATATGACAACAAAGATTTGGAAAAGTTATCTTCTAGTTCTAATCTATAGAGACCACCATCCAGAATACCAGTACCATAAAGAACAGAATCATAAAGGATAGAGAGTTTGCGATGACCATGGGAAACAATAAAACCGTCCATGTCTAACTTTGGTCCTGATACAAGGTTCCGAGTTACCTCAGGAACATATAAGGTATCATAAAGTTTAATACATAAACCAGTTTTCATAACTAATTGTAATGTTCCAATGGCCTTCACTTCTAATTCTCGATCATCCCCAACCTTAAGCGTTCTTTGGTTTCTTTCCAGCTTCCGGATTGAAAGGAATCCCTGAGTAGAATTGGTAACATGAACCATAGAACCAGAATCAAACCACCAAGAATTAGCAGGAACACTTAAATTATAGGACTCAAGTATCATAAAATAATCGTTACCTTTCTTAGCCAGCCACTCCTTGAAGTCAGGGCACTCCTTCTGCATGTGTCCTGTCTTCTTACAGAACTTGCAGCGGATACTGCCTAAGGAGTTCTTAGAGCTGGAAGGTGCACTTGTATTGGGATGAGGGTTAGGCCTTTGGACTTTTGAAGCATCCTTCCTCTGATGATTGTTCTTCCTCTTCTTAGAGTTGGAGGTAGTGAAGTTGGCAACATCAGTATGGCGATCCATCCTCATACGCTCTTCCTCCTGTACACACATGGCGACCAGCTCACTCATCGTCCATTTGTCCTTCTGAGTGTTGTAATTGATCTTGAATGCTTCAAAGGACGAAGGAAGCGAAGTAATGATGAAATGAACAAGGAAACCATCACTGATTTCCATTTCCAGCCCCTTCAGCTTATTGGCCATGTCATTCATCATCATGATGTGCTCGTGAATGCCGCTCCTCCCATTATACTTAGTTGTCACCAGCTTGAGAATAAGAGTACTAGCGTTTGCTTTAGACGTCCCCTTGAACTGAGCCTCCACATGTTCCAAGTAGGTTTTAGCATCTTCAGAATCAGGAATGGCTCCCCTGATTGCATTGCTTATGGACTGCTTCATAAACATGAGAGACATGCGGTTACACCTAGTCCACTTGTCATGAGTTAACTGCTCAGCAGCAGTACTATTAGTGGTAAGGTCCGCTGACTTATTCTCTCTTAGAGCATAATCAAAGTCCAGCAGCCCAAGAGTAAGCATGAGAGCATCCTTCCATGCAGCAAAGTTATCACCAGTCAAAGGTGGAATCCCGCAATTGGGCGCTGATAGTGGAAATAAGATGAGCAAGTTATGATACTAATGAAGAAATCCTAATGTGATCTAAGGGCACGTTAAACTAAGGCAGGCATAAATAATGACCATTTTACATTATGAAGCTGTGATATTGTCTATTACTAACATCAAAATAATAGACTTAGCTAAAAAATTCTACTTAAACGAAAACAAAACAGCTTTGGGCAGAAGTGTAATCATTTAAGCATATGTGCAAAGTGGTTGTAACAAATCAGCTTTGGCCAGAAATTGAAACAATCACTTTAGTTATGCACTTGTTGAGTATGCCATCTATGAATGAATTAAATCAGCTTTGGCCAGAAATTAAGACATTCATGCTTATGATGCACACACAACATAGCTTTCGTAATACTTGAACGATAAGTAGATGTATCAAGTCAGCTTTGGGCAGAAATGATATATCAAAAGCTCATTCAAGTTAAGCTATTCTGGTTTTGCAAAACATTATCTGATTCTGATTAAATTAACTAAGTAAATTACAAAACCATTTATTTAATAGCAAACCACCCGTTAGCGTGGATCGAACTATCGCTGGGAGGTGCGGGGGGCAGCGCGCCCCCTCCCGGGGTTCGGGGCGGGAGCCCCGAAAATTTTTTTAGTTCACATTAAACAGCTTAAAAAAAATAATGAGGTTTCGAGTCACAGCCTTGTTGTCTCGAGTCGAGACCTTTGTCTCGAGTTGACACGTTATGGTCTCGAGTCGAGACCTCTGTCTCGAGTTATGAAGGTTTAATGGCCTTAGTCGAATCCTCAGTGGTCTCGAGTTGACACGTTATGGTCTCGAGTCGAGATCTTTGTCTCGTGTTGAAAACTTTTGAGAGCCCTTATAATTTCGAGTCGAGACCTTGTGGTCTCGAGTCGAGATCTTGGTCTCGAGTCGAAACCTGATGGTCTCGAGTCCACTGTTGATAGCTGTTTCTTGTGATAACATAACTGAAATTCGAAATCTAAGGGATTATGAGATATTGTTTCCTGTTTTAAGATGATCTAATTTTATCAACATATTTCGAAAATTATGATATGTTTATCTAATAACAGTTTTTCGAAAATCTATTGAGGACAAAACAGATCAAAACAGAAAAAACACTTCATAATCCAAATCATATTCCAAATCATAACTGAATTTTCGAATTTCCTAAGAACATGTGATGAACCCTAAACATAAAATAAAATTCTGGAACCCGAAACCTGAATTTTAAAGCCTTTCTTAAACAGATTTCGGTTATAATATTACCCAGTTTATTTCGAACGAACATATAATTGATCTTTTACCCGAAAACAGAGATCTCGAGTCGATCTTCATGACTCGAAAACGGCTGTTATAGTTTTAAAGTTACAAAAAAAAATCCGTTTTCCAAGTTTCAATCCCAGAATTATGGATACGAAAACAGAACTGACTAATCAACATATGCTCTGATACCACATGTTGGTTCAGTTCTGTTTAATCATGAGGGAAAACAGTAAAATACATACCTGTCACAGCAGAAAGTCCAGTGGAGAATCCAGTAATGGAGTTCGACATGCTTGTCATCTTGATCTGGTTCCTCCTTAGGGTGCTGACTGATGATGGGGCTTAGAGAACCGAAAAGGGTATCGGTTAGGAGATGGAGGACGAATTTGATGTTATGCTTATGGGGTGTGTAACTGAGTAACCCTTTAACCTCCACATAATTCTCCTTATATAAGCACCCAGGAGGAAACCTAATTAGTTACTAAGGGTAATATAGTCCATCAACAATTACCAACTAATTTAAATAATAGGTTATTATATATTTTGATCTTTATTATGTAAATGATTATAATGGCTATAGATTAAATATTAATACATAATATATTTAATCTTACAGGTGACACCTCTATGGTTGGCCCAAAATCATATTATTAGAGCATGTTGTATTGTAAGATTTAGTATTTAAAACCATAGAGGTGTCGCTGTCTAATAATATGTTGTATGCTTTAGTATAATCTTCAATAAATGTTTTATGGTTGCTAATACGATAACTAAATCTAGAATGTTTATTTTTATGGTTCATTGACTGTTTGTGTAAATATAAATATGCATCCTAGTTTGACACAAACATTATAGGTTACAGTGATTTTATCTATATTATAAAACGTTCCCCATCTTATAATTTTCTTCGACAACTAACAAAACCTACTTTTAAATTTATAATAATATCATCGGTGCTAAAACTCTCAAACACTAAAACGAACAACTACACGTAGCCCATTTTTTTTAAATGGGATGCCATGTACTTTTCATAATTTAAAAGGCCTAGGTTGCAAAAATATAATAATTATTCAACCCCGTTAGATAACATCACGATTCATTTCAGAAATCTGCTGGAATATGGGGGGATTGCTTATTTTCAACCTCTCTCTCTCTTTTTGGAATGACAAATGCTACCTCTACTCTACTTTACGCTAATAATCCTAAAATACTCTCTCTTGCCAACGTTTGAACCTAAGACATCGCCTCTAAGAGGCATGTGCCTCTATCAAGTAGGTTAGCCCCACAATTGCTCAACTTCTCTTTTAACAATTGTATCTGACTTCAGTTGGAAATATCAGACAATGCCGGTGATTTCAAAGTATTTTCATAAAGTTGAGGCGTTTTTCATATCGTGATCTAAAAACTTGCTATTAACTAGAGGTACACAAAGAAAACGAGTTTCAGAACCAAAACCAATAAAAACCTGGAACCGGTATTGCTAGGAACCGGTACCATTCCCTATGATTTGAAACTGGTTCCAACCCGATTATACCCATCCCGAACAGGTCAAACCTCGGAAAAGAAGGGGAACCGAAACTGAACCGATTACTTCCGCCTACAACAACCAGTTTAATACCAGAACAGTTCCACCAATACCTGATCATCGACTCGTTGATTGGAACCCGATTTAAACCAAAAGAAAAAAAAAACTCGGTTTTGTGCACCCCTACCAACTACAAGGCCCACTTACACCAAGAGATAGCAAGCCTTACCCTTTGGACAACCTGGCCTATACCTGTTTGGGGGCCCAAATAACACATCAATAGATTCTACTTATAGATTGTTTCTACTTTCTATGCAAAACAAAAAAACAAAACAAACAGGAGATGAAAACCTAAGCTGTTAATAGTACATAGTACATAACTACAATATATATATATATATATATATATATATATGGCTGCCCAACTTCTTGTATTACGTCCATCATGACATCATGTACACTATACATCTAATGTACTATATTTATTCATGTGTTACAACATTACTCAAATTCCACCTGTAAAAACACATTTCCCCCCTTTGCTAAAACAAGTCAAACACTAAATTCTCACTTCGACCTGCACTCCCCACATCACATGGTTTAGGCATCTCGGGCGGTACTGCACACCGTATCAAAGCCCAATTCAACCCCTCGAAGAACGCGTGCTGTTTAATCTCCGCAGCCCCTTTCGACGAACCCAGCCTAATTTCCGGCTGTTTTTGTAACAAACTTTTAATTAAATCTCTAGCATGAAAACTAACAATCGGACAGTTTGGAAACTCGAGACCTTGAGATACCACATTTGCTAACGTATCATCGTCCCCTGTACCTTTAAAGGGTGTCCTACCGTATAAAAGCTCGTATAATAATATCCCAAACGTCCACCAGTCCACCGAACTCCCATGTCCGTCACCTTTTATAATCTCGGGAGCTAAGTACTCGTGGGTCCCAACAAATGAGTTGGATCGGGCCCCACTGGGCTCCACTACTAGCTGTGGCAGAGGGCTGGCGTGAACAATGACATCCGATTTCACCTTTGGTTTGAGCAATTTTGGAGTGAAACACGGGACTTGCCATGACGACTGGAGACAAAACGGGTCAATGCAGCTTGACTCTGTGTCTTTAGGCCGGTCAACGGATGGTGACAGTGGTTTGACCAGCATTGGGTTTGGATCACATCTAAGTGACAAATCAAAATCCGTTAACATTATATGACCGTCTTCTCGTACCAATATGTTTTCTGGTTTCAAGTCACGATATACGACGCCAAGCATATGCAAGTATTCTAAAGCAAGAAGGATTTCAGCAACATAAAACCTACATTCAGAACCCAAAACGAAAATTATCATATAACGAAAAATCGAAAGTCGAAACAAAGAAAACCTTAAATTGTTACCTGGCTGCTTGTTCAGAGAAACATTTGTTCGGCTGTTTTTGTCGGAGCACGTGTAAATCACCACCGGGACAATACTCAATAACCAAACACGAGTATTTATCTGTCGTAAAATGCGAAAATAAAGTAGGAAGAAACGGGTGATCAAGATTTTGCAAAATCTCTCTTTCGGTTTGAGCCCGTGTAGCTTTTTTCTTGAGGCCCAATAACTCATTATCCAGAATTTTCAAAGCAAAAAAGCAATTCGAGTCGATAAGTTCAGCAAGATAAACGGTTCCGATATCTCCACCGCCAATTTTCTTGATTAACTTAAAGTTTCTTATATTTAGGCTTCCGTATTGCTTCTTAGCCTTATAAACAGCTTCCCATCTCAAATCTTTCGACATGTGGGGCCTACTAACACTACTTACGTTGCTGTCGCAACTAAAACTTGTACTACTACTGCATTCACCAACGCTGCTCTTCGAACTCTGTGAGATCTCGCCTTTTTCTCGTGTTCTTAATTTTCCTTCAGGTTTCTTTTTAACTTCAACCAACACAGGTTTAATTTCATCAACCACAGGGAGTTTTCTTCCAATGCGAGTGGATAAAGAAGAAAGTTTCAGCTTTAAGTTTCTGCTCTGCACCGATTCCATTGCTGAAATTGTCGATGATCTTTCTGGAACAACAGATACTTCCACCATATTATGATTATTTACTTTATCATTAACCTCAACTCCTGCAGCTATCTGTGACCGTTTGACCGGTCCACCTTGAAAACCTTTTGATAACCTCTTCATGGCT
Organism: Helianthus tuberosus; assembly: GCA_030545235.1. Lineage (NCBI taxonomy): Eukaryota > Viridiplantae > Streptophyta > Magnoliopsida > Asterales > Asteraceae > Helianthus > Helianthus tuberosus. The sequence goes on along the minus strand of CM060431.1, from coordinate 150,404,323 downwards.
GCCATTTCTGATGCTTGAGAGATGGTTAATCCTCTTAACGCCTGCTTTAAATTAACGGGCTCCGAAATTCCGATCTGTGGTGACTGATACGGGCTAACTCTCATGGGCCGCTTCATGGATTTCTTTTGTTTGTCTTTAAGAGCTTGTGGTAAACCCATCGTCTTGGCTGATATCCTAACCGACTCAAAAAGACTATTAATGTCATCCTCCACGTAGAATCTTTTTTGAGATTTATTCGATTGAAAATCCGAACTTTCTTCTAGTTCAACGATTTCGCCAGTGTTATAAAAAGCCCCCATGTTAATATCCATGTTTTAATAGGCCTTTTGAGTGAATGTTATTAACATGTATTGGTATCAGATATATCATTGGTCATCCTTGTGCCACTGAAATTTGAAAGTTATATGCATTCTGTCAAAAGATTCAGAACTAATAAGAAAAAGCGAAAAACAATGTAATTTTTTACAAATGTTGCTTCTATTATTGCAAGATACAACCCTAAAGAATAATACTATAATTGTATATAAAATATCATAAACCTCCAAAATCTACAGTCATATCGAAAGGGTCAATTGGCCGTATACATTAAAAAAATGTGTTCTTAAGAAAACATAAGAAAAATAATGGCCCATCAAACACATTTCAGGCACCGACATTCAACAACGTTTTGTTGTATACTAAAACCCGTCTCAAGATACACTAAGGTTTATTAATTTTGATTCATTTTAATATCGTCATTTCATTCGATCTACTTACATGGTGCCGGAAAATTAAAACATGTGGGTCCTGTTTACTTAATACTAGAACAGATGAAAATTAGGACCATGAACAGGATGAACATGAACTCATAACTAACAAGTGGTTGAGTTTTAAATTCATTTAATATCACTTAAGGCTAGAATTCCACCTATCCTCGGTGTGGAGGAGGGTAGTCCTCAAAGGATGCTCCGCCACGTAGGTGTCCACGTAAGCAGGTGTGAGGACGAACTGAGCCTATAGTGGATGGACCTAGGGTGTGAAGGATGGGCCTAAATATATATGTGTGTGTGTGGGGGGGGGGGGGGGGGGGGAGGTGGTGCGGCGCCGGAGGACGACGGGCAGGGGACGGCGCCCGTACCGTCTAGCCTAACAAACCAAATTCCAGCACATAACTTCAGATGACTTCATAAATCAACTTAAACTCTAATTAAAGTATCAAATCGGAAAAGAAAAAAATCAGGTAATATTGTATAAATATCAGCAGCACCTATAACTAACATAATAAATTATAATAATCACAAATCAGATACAGCAGCACCTATAACTAACATAATAAATTATAATTAAACAACAAAATTAAACTTGTACGGACAGTTACAGGTTCATGTTCATCCCCCATGTAACCTAAAAAAAAAAATAACAAATCAACAAACGAAATTACATAACTCTGTGAGTAAATTACATATATGCATATGGAATTAGGGATGAAACGGTGATGAAGTGTGAAGAAATGGAGGAAAAAAGGGAGATGAATTACCTGAAACGAACAGTGAATTGGGGGGAGAAGAAAAGCTAGGGTTTATGAGGGAGAGAGAGAGAGAGGGGTAAGTGTAACAGTAGAAATGAGAATTAAATGGAGAAAACGGATGAAAAAATCACGAGAAATATCACTGTTGGTTTGCTCCTGCCAAATTGGCGGATGACATAAATGGGTTTACTGAATTTTTTGTGTTTTGCTTTTGCTTTCTTTTATGACGGATAACGAGGGTTTCTTTTTTTGTTTTTTATTGTCAATATTAATAAAATCAACACCATATATATATATATTGTATTAACATAATAGGTACATGACACATTAGTCGTGTGGTTCTTTAATAAATAGGTTGTTTCCTTAAAAGAATTGTACAAGAGTTTATCTATTTAGCTTGGTTAATCAAGTGGATTGTGTTTTGAGTTTTTTTTTTTTTTTTTTGAAAAATAAATTTCATACAGCAAAACGCCACAAACGGCCCTCAAAACAAGGACCCCCGGGCAGAAAACGACCTTACATCAAATCCAACGGATAATTACACCAAACATTCCAATCTATTCCTTCCAAACTAGATCTATACCGAATCCAAAAGTACGACGTGGATTGTGTTTTGAGTTAATATGTTTAACGTTTTTAAACGTTTTTAATTATATGAGATGTGTATGGTTTGAGTGTTTAACCGATTTAACAAAACATATCAACTTGTAAACTCATTAAATCAAATAGGTCAACTTGTCAATCTGTTTTACGATTCGATCAATAAATTTATTACAATTTTCCAACTTGTTTAGAAGAGTTGACTCACCTAACATTTTAAGTAGTTTAGATGCAAGTATGTGCAGGTTACGGCTATTGTTAGAGATGAGCAAATAGTACCGTGTATCGGTACTGAACCAATATCGGTATCGAATTTCCCAAACCGAAATATATTCGACATCGACATTTAGCATTTTCGGTATCGGTATTTACCGCTTTTTTTCAGTACTGGTACCCATTTTTTGTACCAGTTGGTACCGAGCTCATACCTAATTATTGTGTTTGAGACGAATAATCATAAGTCATGTTTAAATATACACTAAATTTTTTTTAAAGGGGTGCGTCCGTCCACCCAGACCTCTCTACCTAGGTCCCCTCTTCCTCTTGACTCAATACTTAAAAGTCCATAAAAACCTTGGAATTCGAAAATAATGGCATACTTGGCAGATTTAGGTGTTTCTAATTACCATCGTTGACATTGTTTTAATGGAACCACCTAAACAAAGATATTCAAGTACTTAGTTATTTGTACCTAAGACTGATTTCATTATAAAAATAATTACATATTATTCAAGTACTTTAAGTTATTTGTACGTAAGAATGATTTCATTATATAAAGAATTACATATAAATCTATATCTATACTACTATATAATACATATTAGACGGGCAACAAGGTAATTTAACTTCATTTGAGGAGGGCATCATTGTAATTTACCCCAAAACTTAAGACACATTAATACATTATTTAATAAACTTCTAATTAAATACACTAAATGCATTTAAAGTTCCTTATTGTTATAAAAATTGGACATCATGTACAAGCTTTAGAACAACATGTACAAGAAAATGAAAGAGGAAAAATTTGTATATTCACCAAAGTTTAAGACACAGGGGTAAAATTGAGAAATACTTCTCCCGCACGCATTTAACATCCAGAGTCCGTTTCTTTCTTCATCTGGCGCATCATCTTCCTCCCTTTAACCCTACGACGCAAACCGGAAGCAAGTGAGACATCAACCGCCACCCATTAAATCCAATCCATTTAATCTTCTGTTTCTTTATATTGGTATGGCCACGATGATATCAGACGAAGGGAGATGATAGAAGCCCTAGCCGCCGCCTCCGGCAAATGGCGGACAGGGTACCGGCGACTGCGAGTTATTCAGGTAAGATGTTTCAAGTTACATGTTGGATTATCCATTTTTAATGCTCTAGATGACTTGTGTTTTGGCTAATTGTGGCTGATATTTCTATATGTTGATGATGGTAGGTCGGCGGCGTTTGACATGGGGAAGCATATTGTTGTATCGATTTGCATACCGGAAGATAATTACGATAGTTAACGGTCTTGCTAAAGTTGAAGGAGCATCGAATCGAATGATAATTTGGGGAATAAGGTACCGTTTTTCCGATTATAATTTTCCCTTTAAGTTTTATTCGACTATTTCTGTTACAGTGATCATTGGTATAATGCTTCTTCTTCCATTATGTATTGTTATATTCTTGTTTTCTGGTTATCAAGTTTAGTTGTATCTCACATGGAGTTGTTGGTCTTAACATGACTGATACATGGGAACCACTACAGGAGGACTTACTTGGTAAGATCATCTTGTGCTTTTATATATTAAAAAGAATGGTCTTTGTCGTTGCTATAATATGACGGTGGCAAATGTGTGCCATATCATAAAAATATGATTATGGTTTTTTTTATTTAAGTTTTGTGTTTTTGCAGTCTAGAAACTGCCATGCATATATCAGTGATCACTATAACTCTCTCTAAGGACGGAACTGAATACATCAGTTATTGGGTGAGTTGGTTTATTATTGTTGAATGTTCTTTTTTAGTTATAGTTTTGCAGTAATGATTATTTTTAAAAATATATGTGTTAGTGTCAAATGGATCAAATAAAAATGTTCGCGAAAAGGGAAACAAGACAAGTGGGTGAAATGGGTTGAAATAAGCAGGGGCGAAGCTTGAATTTTTCGGGCGGGGGGCGAAAACGTATATACCCAAAAATTTCTATAGAACCGGGGGGGGTGAAAACGTATATACCCACAAATTTCTATAAAAACTACATATATAACACTACTGAGCGAAAAATTCGGGGGGGCGGGCGCCCCCTCCCCGCCCCTCTTATCCTTCGCCCTTGGAAATAAGAATATACTCAAAGGGCAAAGGGGATTGTTTAAATGGGTCGAACGGGTTGAAAGTATTCCAAAGTCTATTTTAGTTGCCTATAGACGTCTGCGTTGTTTGATTCAGTTTAGCATACTAACATTCTTGTACATGTTAAACATAGTAATTTTTATAATTTTTTTTAGAATATTTTTCATTCATATTTGATCGTGGAAAAGGGAATGGGCGTTGGTGATGTCATCTCTCTTTTGTGGTTTAAACGTAGTCTTCCCCGTTACTGCACACAATTCATTGAGGTTGGTCAATGTTGACTTTTTTATTATGCAAAATAATCCACCTGTTCTGTGGAAATTGAGTTGTTTGAATAGTTTCAGAGGGAGTTTTAATATATGCATTAGGTGATAGTATTTTTTGACCAGAAAAAAAAAGCATTAGATATAAAAGAGATGCTTAAAATTTTCTATAATTTCGATAAATGGTAATCAGATGAAGTGTCTTTAGTTTTGACCATGTTGACTTTTACTGCCATCAAGGTTGAAATTTACCAAATTATTTTAAGTTTGAGGACTCTTTTCTGGAAAATAAAGGTCGTCTTATGCAAGTTATCCGTTTGTCAGTTAACGGTATGATCATAAAATATGGGAATATTGTGACCAAATATGCTATTGGCAAAAAGACCATTCTACCCTTCTCACATGCTTGTTCTTGGTAGACAATGCAGTGCCTTTGTGGAATTGAATTCATGTTTAATTAGTAGTATTGAATTAATGTGTCTAGAGGTGGGATCAAGGCATTTGGTTTTGGATTTATTTTATCAGGACGAATTTTACATCCTAAAGCATGGATACAGTTTAATTCAATTTTTAGTCCCGCCGCAACGCGCGGGTTACCTACTAGTATATTTTATATCTCTTTAATTGCAGAGTCTTTAAATTCCCTAACAATGAAACCTAACTCCCAGTCAATAATAGTTTTGAGGAAAAAATAATAATTGTATGGCATTTGAATTAATTTTTGGTCAATATGGGTGTACCCAAATTTAAAGTCAGTTGAACACTTGAACCATTCCTATTTAAAGATACCAAGGCAGGGCTGACAATGAACGTGGTTCGTAACAGTAATGGCTTAAGAGTTTGTTATTACAACACTATAAATAAGCAACATGTTGTTGCTTCATATGCTTGTACTTTATGCATAGGGTGTTTCTCAAAAAAAAAACTTAATTTTTCACTTTCAACCTATAAGTTTTTTATCTTTTACATCTTAACCTTTTTTAATTTTTTTTACTTTTAACCTTAAAACTTTTCATCTTTTACAATTTAACACAAACACTTTTTTCTGTTCAACTTTAGTCCCTCATACTTTTATCTTTCACGAGTTTTTCGTTTTATTGCGAGTCAACACGCCGCAACGTGCATGGTGGTTCAATGTTTTTTCGTCTATTATTTTTAGTTTGATAGGTCCCGTCGCAACGCGTCTATTTTCCTCCGTTTGACAAGTTTATCGCAACACAGAGGTCCCAGATGGACTTAGTTATTCTTTTCTACGTTTCACATTACGTCTAAATTTTGCATTAACATGACGCAATGGGTGTGCGTGGTTCAACAATTTACGTATGTTTTTCGTTCGATGTTATTTATTCTTTTTTTATTTATTTTATTTTTACGAGCTTTTCTGATGTTGGTGGTTGCTGGCAATGGTGTGGCATTAGTGCTACCTGGCATGATTTTACGAATGTATTTAACCATTAAGCTTTCTATTAATAATTTATTTCGAGTTTACCCCTATACCTCCTTTACTTAAAAAAATATATTTTTTTACGTGCACATTTTTTATGTATGTGTTGGTATGAATTCAATTTGCTCTACGTTTTGACGTAAACTTTTTTCTGAAAACGAGTTAGGTCAAATATAATACGTTTTCCTATAAGAAACCCATTTTTAGGTACATATTTTTATGTACGTTTCGGTATAAATCCAAGTTGGTGTATCTTCTGACGTAAACTAATTTGGGAAACGAGTCAGGTCAAATATAATATGTTTTCGTGCTTATTTTATGAATGCTTTGTAAAATTTGTTTCGAATCGAGTGGAGTCAAATCAGAGTTTCTTTTTTCCGTTTTTTTTCAAAAGCTCTAATTAATATATTTTAATTATACGTGTCAACTTTTCTGTTACATGTGTTACGTTTTCTATGTATGAGTCGGGTCACATATAATACGTTATGATTGTACGGTATAAATTTGATTTACTTTATGTTTTGATCCAATCACAATGCTTATATAGGTTACATTGAGTTCAATCGGAAATGTCGAAACACGCGTTTTCATATGATTAACGCATCACATAACGTATGGACTAATCCATTCGATGTTTGCGACGTACCCGCGCGGCAACGCGCGCGGGTCTTATTCCTAGTTAATATTATTTTATAACGTATTAGACCATGAATTATGTTGTGATAATTGTTGTTGATTATTTAAGTGGCGTGTTTTAAAGGCTCAAGTGATACTTATTAATGTTTTATAACATGCTAGAATTTGAATTTTGTTGTGATAATTGTTGTTGATTCTTTAATGGCGTGTTTTAAGGGCCTAAGTGTAAAGTGATACTTATTAATGTTTTATAACGTATTAGAACACGAATTTTGTTGTATAACTGTTGTTGATTCTTTAAGTGACATGTTTTAAGGGCTTAAGTGTTACTTATTAATGTTTTATAACGTATTAGAACAAGAATTATGTTGTGATAATTGTTGTTGATTCTCTAAGTGGCGGGTTTTAAGGGCTTAAGTGTTAGTTATTAATCTTTTATAACGTATTAAAACATGAATTTATTTGTAATAATGGTTGTTGATTATTTAAGTGCTGTGTTTTTAGCCGGGTAACATATATTTGTTTAGGGTTATTGGATTTTAATAATACTAAGTTTCACCAGTTGGCCGATAATAATCCAAACTTTAAAAATTCTCTTCAATAATCCCAACTTGTAAAAGTTTGGCCGACATTGATCATTTTCTAACATAGGCGCACTTAAATCAATTAAGGAGTCTCTAGGTGTAATTGAATCTATTGAGTAGACCAAATTCTTATAAGTTTGAAAAGGATCAATGGTGGCCAAACTTTTACAAGTTGGGATTATTGGAGGGAATTTTTAAAGTTGGGATTATTATCGGCCAACTGGTGAAACTTAGGATTATTCAAATCCAATAACCCATTTGTTTAAATCATATGAAAGATGTGTTGGTTTGGTTATGGATTGACAGAATCAAATACGCTACATACTATCATTTTCCACGTAAAAAAGGACTAAGGGTGTAATAAAAAAAATATCAAAAATATATTCATGTTTTTAAGCTTTAAAATGTGTAGTTTTACTATGTAAATAACTAAATAAACGAAAAAGACTTACTTTTAGTAATCCTTATTCAAATACCAACAATTGTATGTTATTAAATTTCTATGAAGATTAGGTCTTATTGCAACTCATGTTGCTATAAAAAAACGAGGAGTCTTGATAACATTGTTGAAATCTAGATACTAGACTGATTAGGTTCACTGAGTATAGTCAGACCTACATAGGTAATAATCGTTAGCCTCGTCACAATGAGAGATCGAAGGTTCTTTTTGTGACCTGACTTCACCATGAAGATAAGTATTTACGTGAGTAGCTTTGGAGATGGAGAGTAGTTGAGTGAATTAACGTATAGCATCCTCTCAGAGTCTCGATAAATGAGTATCTCATGGGTTACTTGTTGTTGACACCCCATGTCTCGGCTAAGGGTCAAAACCAGCATTCTTCGTCCGTAGGTTCGCTACTTTACACGAGGGTAATGTGTTTTCCATAGGTTCATTTAGCATGATTGACTTCCCAGATATTTTTACTATTGAGATATTCTATACCGTTTCTTAGAAAATATTTCAATTATAAAATTAGACTCAACTACCGTTTGGCTTTTGGATTAACATGTCTTCCAACTTTGTCTTGCAGAGAGCCCATGCTTATGCCATTTGTCGCCCCATGATCTGCCCGACTTAATTTGGTTTTGGTTGGGTTGCTCTAACGTTTGGGTGATATGGTTGTCTAATGCTAGCGTGACTCAGTTTTGTATGGCAAGGGTGCACGGAAATTCGGATATCCAAAAATTTCGGATAACTAATTTTACTATCCGAAAATTCAGATATCCGAATTCGAAATTTTGGATACAGATTCGGATAGTGAACCGGATATCCATAATTCTAAAATAAAAATTTAAAATAAATGTTTAAACAATCATCCATCTTTCTAATGCAACAAATTTAACATCAGATGTTAAAAAAACATCATCATCATCATCGTACTCAGTATATCCCACCTATAGCAAAGCTAAGGTAGGGTCTGAGGAGGGTGGGATGTAGACAGCCTTACCTCTACCCCGTAGAAATAGAGAGGCTGCTTCCAATGAGACCCCCGGCTCGATTGTGGTTTTGCATCAAGCCTTGGACATAAGGCACATAACACTCAGCAATTGAGACAAACGCCAATTGGTGCATGTACCCCCTTGTCTTTCGGCTATCAACGCCACCACATGATGCTTGATTAACGATCCCCTCTTTTTAACGTTATTTTCACGAAATTAGTAAAATAACGTTAAAAATTAGTGCACTTTTGCTTTTGCCCCCCCGAGCGCCCACACATATATTACATTATATGAGCAGACCGCAAGCGGGGCTCCAGATGTTAAAAAAACAAATACATAAAATCCATCGTTGCAAAATAAACATGATCCATTGCTTTTGTAATCATTCTGCAACGGCGAACATATTAAAATGGTATAAATGTCTCAAAGTTGCTTCCAATCCATCTTTCTGTCAACAGTAGTGAATTGTCAACAGTTGTGTTTAGTGTGACACTTTTCTTGACTTAGTCATCTAATGACGCATGACAATTGTACGTGCCAAAAATTTGGTGTTACTTTACCTTTGTTGTATGTTATTCAGTATTGTTCGGTCTTGTATTATACCTATATTATGCTTTCTACTTGTTGGATCATCTAAGAGGGGTGTTACCTATCATACCAAAGTTCCTTAAGTTTAGTTTTTTACCTTATATTTAGACAATAAACTAACCCCCCTTAAACACCATAACTCATTTCACCTTTTATTTTCTACATGTTCCATATTTGTTTTCCAACCCATCTTTACAAAACCCTTACTTTTCATCAATCATGTTTACTCTTTTCTTTAACGACCATAATATACTAAAACTCAACAGGTTGGTTGCTAAGACAAAACAACATCATCAGACTCCTATATAGTAAGTAATTAGTTCATGTAAGATTAAATATATATTATTTTATATTTAATCTAGTAGCCATTATAATCATTTACATTATATGGATCAAAATATATAACAACCTATTAAATAATTAGTTGGTAATTGTTGATGGGCCTAATTACCCTTATTAACTAATTAGGGTTTCCTCTTGGGTGCATATATATGGAGACTTATGTAGAGGTTCTAAGGTTAGACACATAACTAACTAATTCACATAACATCACCATCGGCCTCCTCTCCATAACCGAACTCCCTTATTCGGTTTTCTTCATCACCATCATTAGATTGCACCCTAAGGAGGAACCAGATCAATCTGACATTCATGTCAAACACTGTTGTTGCGTCTCCATCTGGATTCTTTGCTGGCCTGTACTGATGCAATAAAAGGTATGTTTTCATGTTTTCCATTATGTCTAAACAGAACTGATCAACATGTGGTATCAGATGATATGTTGATTAATCAGTTCTGTTTTCGTATCCATTATTCTGGGATTGAAATCAGGAAAACAGAAATTTTGAAAGCCTAATAAAATTAACAGCCATGTTTCGGGTCATTGTTCTCGAAATTACTGTTTCGAGACCTAATAAAATTCCGAAAACACTGATTCTCGAAAATCTGAAAAAAAAGGATGGTTTATGAATAACTCGAAATCAAATTGGTTAATTTTTATGTCCGAAATCTGTATAAAAACATTAATTTTCAGGTTTCGGGTTCCAGAATTATGTTTTATTTTTTAGGGTTCATCATATGTTCTTAGAAAATTCGAAAAATTCCTTTATGTTTTGGAATGTAATTAGGATTATTGAGTGTTTTTCCCGTTTTGATCCAATTTTATCATCTAAGTTTATTCGAAAACTGTCAATTGATAATCAGATAAAATTTTCGAAATATTTTGATAAAATTAGATCATCACTAAAACAGGAAACCGTATCTCAGAATCCCTTAAAATTCGAATTTTCAGTTATGCTTTTACATTAACAGCAGTTAACAGAAAGTTTCGAGATCCATTTAATGAGCCGAGACCAAGATCTCGACTCGAGACCATAAGGTCTCGACTCGAAATCATAAGTGTTCTCAAATCTTCACAACTCGAGACAACGATTTCGACTCGAGACCACAGGGTCTCGAATCGAGACTACTGAGGTTTCGACCAAGGGCTTCAATCTTCATCACTCGAGACCATGGTTGCGACTCGAGATCTCATCAAGCACTCGAGATCTCATAAAACACAGTAGTTGATGTGTGCAAAATGCAACATATAAATTACATCAATTATGGCATAAAACTAACCCTTTTTTAGTACTAATGTTGGAAAAAGTGTGCTTTTGTCTTCCTTTTGTATTTTCAGGATCAAATGAGCTCAAATTAACAAAAGAAGCAAAAAGACAGCAAAATCTAACATAAATACAAGAAAAGGAACAAACGTGACATGCCCGACCCCACGACAGCATCTTCCCAAGCAAAACAAGAAGACAGAAGGCTGAACACACCCCGTGCTCAGCCAGCACGGGGGCGTGCCCAAGTGTCAGCAGAAAAGACAAAGTGGTAGAAGCTTCTATTGCCCACCACGGGGCCGTGCTCAGCGGGCACGGGGCCGTGGTCAACTATAAGATTCGCACAATCCAGGCAAATCTTCATAGTACAAAGATTCTTCTGCACACGGGGTCGTGCTCAGCGGACACGGGGGCGTGGTCAACTAATAAAGACAAGCTGCATTAAATGAAGAAAGAGAGGATGTGGACACGGGGCCGTGCCCACTGGACACGGGGCCGTGCCCGAGCTTCTGTTCAGCCTATAAATAGGAGTGTTTGGCTCAAGCTCAAATCATCCCTTGGCACACCACCTCTCTCACACTTCATGTAACGCCCCGAAAACGGGTTTGGTAATCAAACCACGTTAATACTACAGGACGGGTAAAATACAGTTAGTGGTAAAACTTACCCCGTAAATTTTAGGATTTAAATAAATAAATCTAATATTTATTAAAAGGATGAGAAATACTTTGAGAAAGCAAAGTATATAAAAAGGGCCCGAGATTTAACGGGACTTAAAATAAAACGGGTTGTGAACAAGATAAAGTAACTAGGAAATAAATAACCTAGTTAATTACAAGTCTTGTAGTTATGAGAAACCTTGGTTAAAACATGTTATATGCAACAAGGGTAAAGGAGAGGGACTAAAGGTGATAAGCTGGAAACTAGTTTTTATTTAATAAAACATCAACACCAAAACACACACTCTAAGTGTGTGTTCTGGTCGTGACAATCACATGAGCCAAGGGGGTTCCCTTACTCAAACCCTAACAAGCACAAAATCAACAAATTGGAAGGGGAAATCGAACCCAAATCGAAATCCGAGCACAAACTAGTGATCACCTCAGTGAAGGGATCATAAGGTATGTCAAAATTCCCACTTTGGTTCCATCTCAAATTTGGATGAACACATGAGATTTGAGATTTGAGCTTGCATGATCGTTATTTGGGTGAAATAGTAATGAAATCATGTCTAGGAGTAAACCCTAGTCATTAGTTTGTTGAATTAATGTTTAAACTATGAAATTCATGATCATCCACCATGTGTGTGTAGTGGGTTTTGTAGAAACAAGGTGAACACTAGAACCATGATGAGTAAATTAGTGTTATTTGAATCCTATGAGGTTAATTTTGATATTGAACTATAAATTAGATGATTGCCTTGTAAAAGATGTTAAAATCTTGGTAAAAATAACAAGTTATGAACTTGATTATAAATATGTAAAAGTATGCACATTAGGTGTTTGTTAAAATGCCTAAATAAGAACCAAAGTGTTGAAATTTAAAGTGAAACGCGCAATTGAATGATATAACAAATTATGCGTAATATGAAGCAATAGGGGTTCTAAACATCATGTTGATTTAGACTAACTATGTAAAATCATGTGATTAAAAGTAGTTAGCTTTTGATAAGTTGAACAAATAAATGATGAAGTCGAATAGTAGACTCAACATAGATTTCGTAAGATGGAATAGTCGTGTGTGATAATGACTAGTCTAACCATCTTACTAATTATGATTATAGTTTGATGCTTGACAATCTAGGTGAAGGCTTGGGAAGGAAGCGGGTCAAACGAATCAAGTGTAAAGGAAAAACGAGTTTCGGATGCAAGGTAAGTAAGACTTACACCCACTTGTAGTATACGTGTTTATTTTATAGGCGATAAATACGACAAAGGATTAGGTTCGAATTATGGGTTCCGACACGAAACGAATTGGGTCGGAATGAATAAAAACGTTTTAAACCATGATTAATGGCGAAAGAGGCAAAAATGGAAATTTAGTCAAGTATCGACTAAAGTAAATTAAAGTTCAAAGGACACCCATAGCGTAAGCCGAATGGGTTAAAAATATAAGAAGTGACTTTAGGAGAAAAAGGGATCTAGTGAGAAAATCCGAAATGGGTCGGATGTGTGATTGGTAATTAAAAACCATGTTTCGTTACATATGAAAATGTTGGGTTTTATAGGCCGAACGGGTCAAATGGTGGGGATAACACCATTTGACGAAATCAACTAATGTGGTGGTCAAGTCATGTGTTACAGGAGCGAATAGTAATTTGGATAATTGCGTCGCCATAGAATATCGGTAATAAAAACAAGGTGTCGAAACGGGTCACTAGGTTGACTCGAGCCAGGTACGTATAAATACGATTGTGGTTAAACATACATTTTTGGGTCAAATTATTAGCAAATGCCCTTCGTCGTAAATGGGGGCTAAAGTTGACTAAAATGCCCTTGATGGGAAAATCGGGTAAACAACCTTTAAAGGTTGTTAGAAATAAGTGTTTTGATAGATTAAATCCTTAGGATAAGTATAAAAATGGATGATATGGGACCTTAGTGTCCAACGAGTTGAAACGAGTATTTTCCGTTAAATGACATATCTGAGGGATAGATCTAGGAATAAATAGTCTATCACATTAAACCCACCACAATCATAGTTGTGGTGGAAAACCAATTAATATGGATGGGTGGAATTACGATGCATACAAGGAACGGACGTAAATTAAGTTTAAAAAGTGCATAAATGCCCTTAACGGGTCAAACTAGAAGTATTAGCGAAACGGGTTAAGAATGTGTAATAACCCGTGATTTGAACCTTGTACAATAGGAAATAATCATAATAATATGTTTACAAAAGAAACAAGGGCCACAAACAAGTTTGTTAGATGAAACCACGAACGGGTCAAAAAGTGTCATAATTGAACTTCAAGCCGAGAGCTTGAAGTCTAAAATTTTGTGAAGTTAGATGTTGTATTTTAACTCCATATGATGGAGAATTAAATTACGGACGCGTAGGAAAAAGAATCGCATAAAACGGATCAATAACGAAGAAGTTATGGCCATTTCCGTGAAATCGGGTCATGCTGAGAATATGCAGCAACATAAATAAAACTTTCTGCCAAAAAGGGGGCTAGGTGGGGCGTCTAGCCCCTAGGCGTGACGCCTAGCCCCCCCTGAACCTGAAAAACGTTTAATTTTGTTTGTTTGACCCATATAACTTGTTTAAACTTGTTATTTAACTATCAAAACTAACTTTTAAGTTGGTTTTGATCATAGGTGATTGCCAAGAGTGCCCGGATGAAGATCAAGCTCGAAGAAGAACCGAACACGATAAAGTTAAAAGCTTCTGCACGGCGTTTCGTCGTATCTTTTAAACGACGAATTCAATTACATTAAGTTGTTCTAAACTTTTAAATTGTAAAAGTTTTAGTAAACTCGTATTGACATACTTACGTGGAATCGTATAAACATGCATTTTTACGAATCTTATATAAAATATTGTATTAAACAAGCAAGGGTGTTACACTTCACCCACCACCCACCACCATCATCCACCACCATCATCCATTGTCCATCATAGAGTGTGTGAGTCATCTCGGGATCCAAGAATGATCGTAAGAGTTCTTGACAATCAATGCCATGTTTGCCTAAGTCTCTTACATCACTTGGTGAAGACAAGTGTCTAGTGTAATACTTTTTATTTTTAATCTTTTCGCACTTTTTACTTGGTTTTGTATTAATGACTTTAAAAACTAGTTTCTTTTGTTGAAGGTGATTCTTCCTTATCGTTTGTCCGTGGTGTCTTGACATTATTTTACTGTCTATATAAAATAAAAGATTTTCACCATTCATATCTCCACGGTTTATATGGAGGTATGTTGGCTACCTGGTCGGGGGTTAAGGGAATGGTTTGGTAAGAGTCTTGCCATTGTTCAGCGTTTAGAGGTCCTGCAATGGACCTGGGTCAAATTTAGTAGGAACTCCTTCAATACTTAACGGTATTGGATGGCGGGGGTCCAAACTCTTTGATCCCCTCATAAGTTAAACTACTATTAATACTATAACCCGGCTATTTAGGGCTGTATCCCTGCTGACTCAGACTACTTAGTCGAGGGTAACGTCACCTCCAAAAGAGGGGCCTACCATAATTTGCATTAATAACTTAATTAATTATCTTTCAATAATCCGACCCTTTAGGATTGTATCCTTGCTGACTCAAACTACTGGGTTGAGGGTAACGTCACCTCCAAAAGAGGGGCCTACTACAATAACTAAGATAATCTCTTAAACAAGTGCAAAAGTGCGGAAATAATCAAAGGTTACACTATACACGAGTCGGAACCAAGTGATTCATCTTGTCTATCTGTTTTTATTTTTATTTTTATTTTCAGCATTTTAGTTAGTTTTTATTTTTCTTAATTTAAAACCATTTTTCTAAACTTTTTGATTTGATTAGACGTTGAGGATAAACCGGTACTAAAAGCTCTTGTGTCCTTGGACGACCTCGGTATCTTACCAACACTATACTACGCTCACGATGGGTGCACTTGCCCATATGTGTGTTTAGTGTTAGTAAATATCGTGTTTTATAAATTTAAAACTTGGCTAAAGAAAGTGTAAAAGGGCTTAAAATATACTTAAACCTACATATACACTTAACGCACATCAAGTTTTTGGCGCCGTTGCCGGGGACACAAGGATTTTAAGAAAGTTAGGAATCAACGGCCTAATCGTTTTTTCTTATTTTTCAATTTTTTTAGGATTTTTTCTTAGTTTTTCAGTTTCTGCAGAGCTCAGCACGGGCCGTGCCTGGTCGGACACGGGCCGTACCCAGCATTATCACTTGCAGTTTTTATTTTCCGAGTGACAGAGAGCTGAGCACGGGGCCGTGTCGGTGCAACACGGGGCCGTGTCCAACTCACAGTAACAGGGATCCGGAGAACAATTACTGTAACTTTGACCACGGGCCGTGTTCACTGAGCACGGGGCCGTGGTGAACTTTCTGACCAACATTCTTTTCTGTTTTTATCGCAGGACTTGGAACCTTGGCGCCACATTTGAACTTCCTACGTAGTGCATGAGCTCCAGTTCTAGTAGAGACATAAAAGAACCTCTAGAAGAACCCGAACGCTTTCTCAGAAAAAGACTTAAAGCTAAAAATCAAGAGAAAGTTTCGGGGGACCAACTTCCAATGGCGGATAAACGTACCCTCATGGATTACCTACGGCCCACCGTAGGTAATCTCGGCGCCGCTATCAATGCACCGAATGTCGAAGCCAATAACTTCGAACTTCGACCGCATTTGATACAAATGCTTCAAAACTCCGCAACTTTTCATGGGCTTGCGGACGAGGATCCCCATCTACATATTACTAATTTCTTAGAAATATGTGATACCTTTCGGATCAATGGAGCATCGAATGATGCCATCCGCCTTCGAATGTTTCCATTTTCACTAAAAGACCGAGCTAAGGCTTGGCTTAACACCCTCCCAGTTGGCTCGGTAAACACCTGGGATGAACTAGCACAAAAGTTTCTATATAAGTATTTCCCTCCTGCTAAAACGGCTAAATTAATGACTGAAATTAATACATATTCACAAGAGGATGGGGAATCCTTATATGAAACTTGGGAAAGGTTCAAGGAGCTACTAAGAAAGTGTCCTCATCACGGTCTTGCGGTATGGCAACAAGTATCCACTTTCTACAATGGGTTGTTGCCACACACAAGACAAACACTTGATTCTAGCTCCGGGGGACTTCTAGGTAATCGTCGCCCAAATGAAATATATAATCAAATTGAGGAAATTGCGCAAACCAATTTTCAGTGGTACACTCCCCGAGGCAATAAATCTATTGCCCCGGGCGCCCATAAGGTTGATGAAATCACTTTTTTACAAGCCCAAATCGAGGCCCTTTCTTCAAAAATAAAAAAAAATAGAAATGGCAAAAACGGCATCGGTTATGGCTTGTGAAGGGTGTGTTGGACCACATGAAAATTGGAGTTGTATGAAAGAAGTAGATGATCAAACGGAAACAGTAAACTACATTGATAATAGACCTAGGCCGTCGGGTCCACCAACGGGTACCTACAACCAAGGATGGCGTAACCACCCTAACCTTGGTTGGAGAGATCCCGGCAATAGTAGTAACCAACAAAACCAACGAACTAACTTTCAACAACCACAAAATTTTTCTCAACAACAAGGTGGAAGAGAAAGGCTTGAAGATACTGTATCTCGCCTCATCTCCGACACCGAAAAGAAAAACTCGGATCGATATCAACAATTGGAATCGAATTTTAGAAATCAACAAGCTAGCATTCAAAACATTGAAAAACAATTAAATCAAATAGCTCAAAATTTCTCCGAGAGACCACAAGGCGCATTACCTAGCAATACCGAAACCAACCCAAAAGCACAAGTACATCTCATCACGTTGAGAAATCGAACCGTGGGTCCCGAGGAGGCTCCATTACCGTCAGATGAAAGAAGCCAGTCCAGCCAAACCACGACTCCACCCGCACCCCAACCAGAAAAGGCTTCTTTACCAAATCAAGAGCCCACCAAGACTCCTCCAATTCCATATCCCGGTAGGTTAAATCGTCAAAAGACCGATGAGCAATTCGCAAAGTTCGAAAATTTACTAAAACAATTGCATGTTAATATTCCTTTTATCGAGGTACTTACCCAAATGCCTAAATATGCAAAATTTATGAGGGACTTCCTCACTCATAAAAGGAAAATTGAATCATTGCAATTAGTTAACTTAGGCGAAGAATGCTCCGCCTTAGTACTCAACAAACTTCCACAAAAGAAAATCGATCCCGGAAGCTTCACAATTCCTTGCTCGATTGGGGAATCCCCCGTTCGTAATGCATTAGCCGATCTTGGGGCTAGCGTTAACCTCATGCCCACATCGATGTTCAAACGACTCGGTCTAGGAACAACGAGTCCTACAAAGATGAGCATACAACTCGCCGACAGATCCGTCAAAATTCCACAAGGTGTCGCTGAAAACCTATTGGTTAAAGTTGACAATTTCGTTTTCCCAACCGACTTTGTCATCCTAGACATGGAAGAAGACGTCGATGTTCCTCTCATCCTCGGGAGGCCATTTCTAGCCACCGCCCAAGCAGTGGTTGACATGAATAACGGAACACTAACATTGAAGTTTGGGTACGAGGAAGTAAAGTTTGGAGTTGGAAAGAGAGTAGAAGACGAAAACCCGGTCGACTACATGAAGGTCATAGACTCAAGCTTGGATGACGCTCTCCGACGGTGCAACATGGGATGCGAAACATCCCACTTGAGTGACATATGACCAGGCTTTGGGTCTAGCCAAGGACCCTTATAAACGTGGCGCACCACGGAGGCATTCCGCGGAACTATCCTTAGTTTAGTTTAGATTAATTTTTATGTTTTCTAGTTAGTTTAATTTTCAGGAATAAAACACACTTGAGATGGCAAAGGATACAAGGGAAACTTGAACCAGCACCCCATGCAGGAAAACAGGACCATCCGACAAAATTTCTTCGTTTACAGTAAGTTCGGCACGGGCCGTGTCCGCCCAACACGGCCCCGTGCTGCACAGTCTGCAGAAATACCCAGTTCAGGTAAACTGGACACGGGCCGTGTTCACCCAACACGCCCCCGTGTCCAGGCTTCTGTTTCTCTTGATTTAATTTTGTTACTGGCACTTGAACACGGGGCCGTGCCCGGACAACTCGGGGCCGTGTTCAGCGCCCAGTAACACAAAATTTTTGCTTTTTACACATTCAATCAACCTAAAAACTTATTTTTAGGACACATTGAGGACAATGTGTAATTTAAGTGTGGGGGGATGCTAAAACCTTGAATCTTGCAAGTCCTAAATACAAGCCTTACACAAAACTCTATTGGAACCGCTAATCACCCCAATTTTTTTCAAAAAATTTTCATTTTTTTTACTTGTCTAGGTTTAACTTGGGAAATTCAAGTTCTAAAAAGGTTATATTTTTACGAATTTACAACCGATAGCGTCGTGATAAAAAGAACCAACATAAGAAAATTATGAAAAGGCATGGCAAGCTTAGTTAAAATCTATTATATATAATAAACGAAAAAAATATGGGACACATGTCGCAATATTAGGGCCTCTCAGGTGTGGTTTTGGCGGGAAAGTGAGAGCGTGTTTTTCTTTCTACACGGTTCCGAAACTGGGTCAAACCTGACGTTATATTCGGATCTTATAAAAACACCACATCCTAATTTCCTGAAACCCTAAACTATCATACGCTTCTTCTAAGTTCTACCTGCATCTCATTTTCTCTGAAACCTAGGTATCGATTGTGCTTGAATTGCCTGATAAAGCATCCTAAAATCAAGCTGATTCACTTCCAGGTAAATCGATATTGATTTATACTTTTTTTCGTTTCATCACCTCAATTTTTTTCTAAAATCTTGACGGTTTCATCGGCTATGAGGAATATGATGATGGTAGTGGTGGCCTGAAGTGGAACGATGACAACGACATGGTTTGATTTAGGCTTTCTTCAGTAGTGGTGGTCTTATGATGTTTGTGGTTTAACGCAACGACGAAATGGCAGCGGCTAGGGTTCCACCAGCACATAAATCTGACCAGTTGTGGTTTCGGCCGCTATCGGTAAGTTGTTGATGCTTTTTGTCCGATTGGAATTAGGGTTCTTAAGAATGTATATCCTTCATATTTCAATTTCATTAATTGTTAAAAAGTTGTGGTTTCGGCCGAGATGCTTATGTCTTTGAATTTGTTTTCACATGGCAAGCGGTTTTGTTTCCGTTTAACCTGAGATGCTTTTGAGATTACAGGTTGTGTGTGTAGATTGTTGACATTTCTGAACCTCATAGTTTATATATGAAGATGAGTTTCATTGTTTTTTGTTCCTATTTTAATCTTGTTGACATATGAAATAATGGTCGGTCGATTTGTAGACTTATGATATTGTAGCCGAGATGATAATTTGTTTGACTTTGTTTCAACATGGTAGCGATGATTTTCTATTTTCGGCCTCATACTCTGGCAATTCTGATTTATTTTTGGTGGTGGCAACGTTGATGTGGTCGCCGGACTGATTATTCACGGGCATGGTTGTAAAAGTCCCGCCTAGGCTCCGAGTACTCCCCGAGTACTCGCTACAAGGTAGGCTGCCGAGGCACGAGTACTCTCCTCCCAGGCCAATTACTCCCCGAGTAATCCCCGCCTAAGCCGAGTACTTCCCGAGTACTCCCGAATCCGACTAGGGAGCGTCTAGCGACTTTTGCAACCATGTTCACGGGTGATTCTTTATCGGCCTTTTATTGCATGTTCGTGTGTTATTCTTTCTGTTTGGCGGTTGTCAGGTGTTTGACACGTTGATAATCAAACACTTTCAACTGTTTTTGGGCATTTTGGTAATTTACTAGTTGTTACTCCGCATGCATAGTTGATTTATTTGGTTCCCTAGAACGGTGAAGCTTGTGGTATTGTCACCGGTTTGCCGGTGGGGGGGGGGGGGTTTAACTCAGAGGAATTGATGTTTGTAAAAAATAGGGTTTGTGATTGATTTTTGGGTGTGGATTTGATGTCCTCAAAAGGTTAATGTGATATTTAATTATTTATTGTAGAGATGGGAATCTGGGATTCCACTTTTTTTACACTAGAAGCCCACAGACACACTTCACTTACTGCCTTTTTTTAATGTAAGAACTTTACACATATTATTATTGGTTTTTAAATTGCATTTTGAGATAGAATAGAAGGCATATATACTATATCATGACTTCTCATTGATGGAGTGACCAGGTCAAGTTGTTGCACTGTTGAGTTTAAGTGTATGTTCTCTTTTTTGTGTTCATGTTTATGTGTATGTTTTGCATATGATCGACACAAATATTCCCCCATCGTATGCTTTGAATTTTCTACTTGGTGATGTGTGTCGGTGTATGAACAAGAGGGATTTATCGTCTTACCATTTGTTTACTCTACAAAATAAGTGTTAATTTACAATTAGCTTTTAGTTTTGGTTTCGTTAATTGATCTTCAATGTGGCTCAAGTTAATCGCGAGTAGAATAGCATCCGTGTAAATTTAAATTTTTTATTAGCAAACCTATGTTCAAAATGTATCTCATACCAAAGTTGTTTTGGGGAAGGTATCGAAACCATGATTCTTGAATGACGTGTTGTTATTGTCTCACTTTTGCAAAAAAACATGTTCCTCTTTTTTTTTATTTCTTTATATTGAGTTGAGACAAATGCCACTATAAAGCAAGAAGGAAAGTGAGTGTTATTAAGTTAGAGTTTCTATGTATTTTAAAGGGGCATGGTTATGTGTTGATTAATTTTGCTTGCTTATGCGCATATTTATCTCACTTTTATAAATGAAACTGGAAGCGTAAGCATTGGCATGCTGAATTGATAAGTTAGAGTTTGGCTTTTAGGTTATGTAATACATTCCTTTGTATGATATCTTCATCTTTTCATCTTGTGGCTTCCTTTTTTTCTTATAAAAGTCAGTTAATAGTTTATAATTTGGCCCCTTTAGTATTCTTAATCACCCGATTTAATGTTGTTAGTGCCTTTAAGATTTCATATTAATCAGCACTTTTTAGCTTCACCAAAACTTTCTTTTCTTTCAGTAGTGAAACAAAAGAAAATATATAAACGCAGATAAAAGTTAACATTATATGTTACTTGCTTTACACAGATAAAAGCTAAAATCATATAGACATTTTCAATTTTGTTTTTAATTTCCAGCCAATCTATCTTTTTGATCAGGTTACAATTAGCATTCATGGATTTTTGTAATTTGGGTTCTTTGATCTAACTGGAACAGACTATATTGAATGGGCAATCTAATTAACGGTGTAAATCAGCTGTCATATCCAGCAAAATGTGTGCACGCTAGCTGGACTATTGAATTGTCCAAGCTCAAGGCAAAGATTGGAATTGTCCAAAAGATCATCATCACTTATGGAGGTATGCATTCTCTAATCTATAACTTTTACTTCACTTTTAGGATTAAAATAGGAAATAAAAGGAAGAACTAAAATCGTGGTTAGCAGTGGTTGGAGATGAAGATATGATAATAGTGATGGTTTTCGGTGACCGAGCGGTCGGAATGAAAGCGGTGGTGATTGTCAAACTAAGAAGCAGATTAGCTATCTAAATGGTTTAATTCAAACACATTAACTGGAAAGTATGCAAAGTTGGGTTACCTATGGTTGATAATGGGTTAATCATATCTTATTTTGAAATATCGTTTAGTTACTTTATAAATCTTCAATAATATTTAGTGTATCTTTAACTCAACCGGTGTAATACACGGGTTCATCATGTTATTTTGTTAGTGTTTATTTTGTTTATAGACTTATGATTAATGTAATTAATTTTCTCTATTGATTTGTATTTATAGACGTCGTTTATGAAAGCATCGACAGAAACAGAGAACGACCGTCGTGGAAGTTAACGAAATCAAGCGACTTCATGAAGGTGAACTGTTGTGAATTTCAAAAGATTTGCGCAATGTTTTAAAATCCGGATTTTATACGGAACCGATTTGGGCTCAGAAACGGTTTAACTGGTTCTATTGGACGGTACAACCGGCCAGTTTGAGCCGGTTTTTAAAACATTGGATTCACGAACTGGATACGGCTGAAAAAAATTTATATCTATTTTGTATTGTGCTGAAAAAATATCTCTCCGGAAAGTTGTATATGTGCACTGAACTTTTCACCCAACATGACTATTTTTTTCGGTTTTTTAGTTCCATCATATCTCTTGCTATCTCTTATAAGTTATAACCCTACTCATGATATCATATGACATTGTAGATTGGGAGACCAACTGTGTATGGGTTGGCCGCAAAATGGAGTTAGAAGAAATGTTGAAGGATAAACTTGAGCTCAAATGGCTCTTTCTGGCTGTCCCATCTCAATGATATATGGATGTCACTTTCTTTATGATTCATGAAGTGACTTCAAGGATATCAAATTTTAGGTGTTTGTTAAATCAAAGAGGACTTGCATCTATAACGTTAGATGTGGCAGGGCGTGCTACACCAACGAGACTGAGCTCATATTACTTTTAGTAAATTGTAAATGAAACATTATTTGTCTTTTTCTTGATATTTTTGTACACGGCTTATAAAAAAAACTTCATACCTAATGATAAAATCCACTTTGTTACTAATTTATGTAATGTCACTTTATTTGCATTACTTTTATTGATACACTTATGATTAATGTAAGTTAAATGTTCCTGCCCGGGTTGCCACCTGGGTGATAACCTAGTTTAATTATATATACTTGATCACATAAAAACCCTTTCCCACAAAAGTGAGTTTTGAGCCTTTATTGAGCATACAAATATATATCTTTAAATTAAATGCTCATTTTTCGTTTCTTGTTTGAATAGCCGCTTGGTTCTTACGACTCTAGAACTTGCTACGATGATACATTCCCGGTCCTTACCAACTTAAACCCGAGTAAGTAAATGATGGAGGTATTAGGACTAACCCTTTTTATTTCTACACCATTATTTTCTTTTTTTTACCACCTACCCAAAATCCCCCTAGTTAGCCCATTTGAGCCTAAACCTTTTCATTTCATAACCCAAACCAAACACCCTTTCACCCACCAAAACCTTTTTCATTTTTAACCCTTTGTTTTAGTAACTAGCTCGGTTTTTCGTATGACTTTTAAAAAATAAATGTGTTGATGATGAAGCAAAAGAAAATAAACAAACAAGTTCATCAAAAATAACTTTGTTTGAATAATAGCTTCATCAAAATAAAAGTTACAAAAATAGAAAGTCTTACGAAAACCGACGTTTGTTACGTTTTTCGCCCTTTTTCTACTAACCACTAACCCAACCACCTACCTTTAACCCAAGCCTAACCCTTCACCCAAAAAGTCCTCTTGATATTTACAAAGGTATATAAGTTAAAAAGGAGGAGGATTGATTGCTTGGCAAGCCTATGGTAGGAGTAAGTTCCATGCCGTTCTCGAGTGATCCACAAAAATACATTTTCGGCCGAGTGTTGAGTGATCTCCCGTGAGGTATGTGAACTTGTATATAAATAGAATTTTAAAGAGGCATGTTATGCCCTAATAAGTAATTTATCTTATGAAAAGTTTTAAATAAATCATGACGAATAGGATTGTAAATAAATAAAAATAAAACTAAATAAAGAATCTTGGAAATCCCGACACTCTATGACAAGCCCGAAAACCTTCTCCTCTACCCATTCCATTTGGGAGTGTAAAGCCACATTATAAAGAGTTTTGCTTGAGGACAAGCAAAGATTCAAGTGTGGGGGTATTTGATGTGTGCAAAATGCAACATATAAATTACATCAATTGTGGCATAAAAATAACCCTTTTTTAGTACTAATGTTGGAAAAAATGTGCTTTTGTCTTCCTTTTGTATTTTCAGGATTAAATGAGCTCAAATTAACAAAAGAAGCAAAAAGACAGCAAAATCTAACATAAATACAAGAAAAGGAACAAACGTGACATGCCCGACCCCACGACAGCATCTTCTCAAGCAAAACAAGAAGACAGAAGGCTGAACACGCCCCATGCTCAGCCAGCACGGGGGCGTGCCCAAGTGTCAGCAGAAAAGACAAAGTGGTAGAAGCTTCTATTGCCCACCACGGGGCCGTGATCAGCGGGCACGAGGCCGTGGTCAACTATAAGATCCGCACAATCCAGGCAAATCTTCATAGTACAAAGATTCTTCTGCACATGGGGTCGTGCTCAGCGGACACGGGGGCGTGGTCAACTAATAAAGACAAGTTGCATTAAATGAAGAAAGAGAGGATGTGGACACGGGGCCGTGCCCACTGGACACGGGGCCGTGCCCGAGCTTCTGTTCAGCCTATAAATAGGAGTGCTTGGCTCAAGCTCAAACCATCCCTTGGCACACCACCTCTCTCACACTTCACCCACCACCCACCACCACCATAACACCATCATCCACCACCATCATCCATTGTCCATCATAGAGTGTGTGAGTCGTCTCGGGATCCAAGATTGATCGTAAGAGTTCTTGACAATCAAGGCCATGTTTGCCTAAGTCTCTTACATCACTTGGTGAAGACAAGTGTCTAGTGTAATACTTTTTATTTTTAATCTTTTCGCACTTTTTACTTTGTTTTGTATTAATGACTTTAATAACTAGTTTCTTATGTTGAAGGTGATTCTTCCTTATCGTTTGTCCGTGGTGTCTTGACATTATTTTACTGTCTATATAAAATAAAAGATTTTCACCATTCATATCTCCACGGTCTATATGGAGGTATGTTGGCTACCTGGTCGGGGGTTAAGGGAATGGTTTGGTAAGAGTCTTGCCATTGTTCAGCGTTTAGAGGTCCTGCAATGGACCTGGGTCAAATTTAGTAGGAACTCCTTCAATACTTAACGGTATTGGATGGCGGGGGTCCAAACTCTTTGATCCCCTCATAAGTTAAACTACTATTAATACTATAACCCGGCTATTTAGGGCTGTATCCCTGCTGACTCAGACTACTTAGTCGAGAGTAACGTCACCTCCAAAAGAGGGGCCTACCATAATTTGCATTAATAACTTAATTAATTATCTTTCAATAATCCGACCCTTTAGGATTGTATCCTTGCTGACTCAAACTACTGGGTTGAGGGTAACGTCACCTCCAAAAGAGGGGCCTACTACAATAACTAAGATAATCTCTTAAACAAGTGCAAAAGTGCGGAAATAATCAAAGGTTACACTATACACGAGTCGGAACCAAGTGATTCATCTTGTCTATCTGTTTTGATTTTTATTTTTATTTTCAGCATTTTAGTTAGTTTTTATTTTTCTTAATTTAAAACCATTTTTCTAAACTTTTTGATTTGATTAGACGTTGAGGATAAACCGGTACTAAAAGCTCTTGTGTCCTTGGACGACCTCGGTATCTTACCAACACTATACTACGCTCACGATGGGTGCACTTGCCCATATGTGTGTTTAGTGTTAGTAAATATCGTGTTTTATAAATTTAAAACTTGGCTAAAGAAAGTGTAAAAGGGCTTAAAATATACTTAAACCTACATATACACTTAACGCACATCAGTAGTCGAGACCATGATTACGACTCGAGACTGAGGTTGCGACTCGAGACCTCATAACTGAGTCGAGATCTCACTCGAAACCTCATTATTTTAGGCTGTTTAATGTGAACTAAGACTTAGCTCGGGGCTCCGTCCCGAACCCCGTGTGGGGGCACCCTGTCCCCCTGCAACCCCAGCGAACTCACCGCGGAGTTCGATCCGCGCTAACAGGTGGTTTGCTACTAAATAATTGGTTTTTGTAATTACTTAGTTAATTAATAAGGATCAAATAATGTTTTACAAAACCAAAATGGCTTTACTTGAATGAGCTTCTGATGTATCATTTCTGGCCAAAGCTGATTTGATACATCTACTTATCATCCAAGTATTACGAAAGCTATGTTAAGTGTGCATCATAAACATGAATGTCTTAATATCTGGCCAAAGCTGATTTAATTCCTTCATAGATGGCATACTTAACAAGTGCATAACTAAAGTGATTGTCTCAATTTCTGGCCAAAGCTGATTTGTTACAACCACTTTGCACACATGCTTAAATGATTACACTTCTGGCCAAAGTTGATTTGTCTTCGTTTAAGTAGAACTTTAAATGAGTCTATTATTTTGATGTTAGTAATAGACATATCACAACCTCTTCACATAATGATCCTTATATTAATGATCCTTCATTAATTTTATGATAATTTCGTCTGCCTTATCTTTTAGTACCCATAATTTTACTCACTGTAAATTTCTTCTATAAATCTATATCTCATCCACTCTAATTCCTAAATCTAATATGTTTTGCTTTACTTAAAGTTTCTATAAGAATTAGCTCTTAAATTGAATCCTTGTTTATCTATTAAGACACGATAATCCTACTGCTCTCTTCTACAGAAGAAAAAATTGGAGCATGATGAATAGGACAAATCGAGCATGATGTCTCTTATGATAATCAATAACTCTCTAACATAAATGTTATCACTAAAGTTATTCCAGATTAAGTCTTTCCTAAGACTAATCTATTATCTATGGAATAATTACAAGAATTTCTAAGATGCATGCCTTCATTTAAAATTCTAAACTATAAAGTTAAGTGGTATATGTGAATACATTATAATGTACAATACCATGACCCATAAAGTTAAGGGTTTGCGCATGGAAATAAGTATATTTTCTAGTACATTACATACTAAGATTTTCACTTGTACAATTTGATGCCTTATAAATCAACTATAACACTCAAAAGTACCAAAGTATAATTAGTGTGTTGATAAGCAACATATGTACAAAATACATAAAAATCCATAAACACTCAAAAGTACCATGCAAAATACACTCTTTATGTAAATCCATAAAAATCCTAGTAGTAATTAGTTCAACCATGCAAAATACACTCTTTATGTAAATCCATAAAAATCCTAGTAGGGAAAATAGCTTATATTTCTCTTTCACTTGAATTTTATAGAAAACTTTAAAAAAATCTACTAGATGTGTAAGTAAATGAAAGTTAGACAAAGATTAGCACATGATGTATGCTAGTTCGGTAAATGCTAGCAACTTTACCTGATGCCCACTACTCGATCTTCAACCGATAATTTGTCTTTTTAGCGTCTCTATAATAGTAGGTAGATACCATCTTGTACATGCTATTTTTCTAAATACTCGGTGTGGTTCCAACCGAAGAAATAAATAAGACATCGTACAAACTATGGCCTGCAAAGGCTACAAATTAACTTATCTTATTGAAGAGTTTGGGGTTGCGAAATCCACGTACAGAGTGAAGTTGTAAGAAAACTTGAACATGTAGCAACCAAGTCCATTTTGCGGATAACCAACAAATTTAATAGGTTATTATTTCTACAATCTCACCAAGAAGTAAGTGTGTATTGCTTACTACTTTTCTAGAAAAGAAGTTTTATCAAAAGGAACAAGTGGAAGCAATGTAGAACTCAAATAAATTTGAGAGCCACCAGACACATCACCTAAAACTGGTGCTAATAATCAACACATGGTTGTTAAACATGCGAAAGCGGTTGTTGGCGTACATTTTAAACGAAAAAGTGTTCACATAATTGGTTGAGTTCGTCATGGACTTGTGGATGTGGATTTCTTACAAATTATGACAACTTCATTGTTGAATCAAGGTGATCTTCTTGTCTACTAAGAGGTTGCTTGAACAAGTGGCATGGTCCGATGAACCCCGAGATACATTTAATGTATCATAATCTTGTGTGACACT
This sequence comes from Helianthus tuberosus, assembly GCA_030545235.1. NCBI lineage: Eukaryota > Viridiplantae > Streptophyta > Magnoliopsida > Asterales > Asteraceae > Helianthus > Helianthus tuberosus. The sequence continues at coordinate 150,375,974 of CM060431.1, read as the reverse complement.
TACTTGATTTGCCTCTCTAACCTTAAGATTGTCCATGATACATATAAATGTACACAAGTTTTAAAGACTATGATGACACATTCTCTTTCTCATGCTTAATTCGATGAGAATACTTATTTTCATAGTTGTATATATTGCGAATATGAGCGAGAATGTTTATATGGTAATACAAGAAAGTCTTGTATCCAAATTATCCTAATTACAAAGTAGAAGTATGTAAGTTGAAGAGATCAAAGGTTTTGAAGAGAAAAACAAAGGTTTAGCTTTATAAAAAAAAGTGTATTTAACTTTTCATTTTAATATATTTCTTTTTAATGTAGAAAAAGTGTACATAAAATTAAAGGGTCTACAAATATAATTAAGGTTGTCTATTGAATTACCCAAAACACGGAGGGTCTTGTGGAAATTTGTCATAATACCAGGGGCACATTTATGGTCAACTATGATTTGAGAATTTAGTTGACTGACAATATTTTGTTAGGTAACAAAACTACAAAAGTGCGTTACATATAAAAGAAAATTATATTAATTCTGTATCAATATCTATAAAAAAGAAAATTATATTAATTATGTATCAATATCTATAAAAAATTTACTAGTAGGGTGCCCGCGCGATGCGGCGGGGGCGACACTTTGGATTGCGGCACTCGTTGCTGGTAGTTTTCTTATTTGTAGATGATAACATTATTGTGGTGGATACATGTCATAAGTGTTACACATGGGAGCCTAACACCTATAATGTCTTGCAATGTTCGATCAACTGCCTCTATCGCGTGACGTTTCGCCATCGATGCCTCATCCCATATAATTAAGTTGGAGGACCTAATTAGTTGACTTATAATTCCTAAAATTTTGGGACATAGTTTACTATTTATATACTAAATATCGTAAATTAGTATTAAATAATTCCTAAAATTTTGGGATATAGTTTACTATCTATCTACTAATATCGTAAATTAGTATTAAATAAATATCGTAAATTAGTATTAAATAATTCCTAAAATTTTGGGATATAGTTTACTATCTATCTACTAATATCGTAAATTAGTATTAAATAATTCCTAAAATTTTGGAACATAGTTTATCTTCTATCTACTAAATATCAAAGTTTTGTTTTGTTATAAAAATTAATAATAAATAAAGTATAGAAAAACTGTTTTAAACATGTAAAGATTCGTTTGTTAATAAAAAATACTAAACAAATGACAAAAGTATATTAGTTCAATCGAGATGTAAATTATAAGTGCAATAAAATAACACAAAACATAAACTTCAAATATAAAATAAATTTTATTATTCATGGGATAGTCTAGATCAAACAAAAACAACTGAAAATGAAAAAAAAAACATAAAAACACTTGATATATTTCATCCAATTTCTCTTCTTTTTTGATCCGTTTTTCTTGTTTGTGCTCGAATCAGCAGTATCATCTAATTCATCTTCTTTCTCATCGTCCTCAGAATCATCTAAATTTATAACCTCGACCCATTTCCATTCAGAGAGTCTCTTAGATCTTTTCTTTTGATTCTCATACTTCCGATCCTTAAAAAACAAAAATTTAATAAAAATGTTAAAAAATGATTAAATAAATTTTATAAAAAAACAAATATTGAATAAAAAAATTTAAAAAAGATTAAATAAATTTTAAAATTACCTCTTTACTAAATTGACGTTGAAGATTAGACTTGTATGGACTGAACATTGCACCATAAGAAATAATTTCAACAATATTATCACCATCATCCTACAATAAAACACCAAATAATAACATAACGAACTTGTTAATATGAAAGATTATAAGCGAAAATATTACTTAAAAACTAACAAAAGCTTGTTCGACAACTGGGGTGTTTAAATTGGTGTGTTGAATCTGAAAAATCAAATAAGTTAGTATTCACATAAAAGTAAATAAAAGAAAACAATTATTCATTATTGCGATATAACAAAACTTATCATAGAACCGACCTTAGATTTTTCAATATCGCATGCTTGTTTTTTCGCATCAAGTGAATTCAGAACTGGCTCCATATTTTAAATCTGTTTAGCAATAGAAATGTAGAATTGTGAGTGTTTGCTATGTATTTATAGTAGTCCATTAGGGTTTAGTTTTATATTGGTCATCCATTTATTTAGGAAGTTTGTTGTGAGTTTTAAGTTTTTAAAATAAGATGCACATATCCTGTTTAGTTTGTTGTGGCATGTTTAATAGGAAGTTTTATCTATACTATAGATAAAACTCACAACAAACTTCCTATTAAACATGCCACAACAAACTGACTCTGTACAAGTAAAATTAGGGAATATTTTAGTTTATTAATGTCGTTCAAAACAAAAAACTTGGGTAAAAAACAAATGTTAATGCACGGTAGCTAGGTAATGGTCAAAGCTGGCTTGGGTAAAAAACAAATGTTGGCTTTAATCAATTGTACATTTACGCATCGGCTATTTGTACTTTATGAACGCACGGCGAAACTAAAAAAGACAACTATCGAAACGTTTAAAAAAATGTGCCGATCGTCATGGTACCTTCGGATTTTTTTAAAACATTACGGGTTGTAATATATCGCATGAATACATTAAAGAATTAAAGAGGGGGGGAAGTGTAACTAATTACCCATAATTATGTTAAATGTCAAGGATTTAAATGTAATAGATTGAGGGACTAAAAAATAATTATAGTTTAAAAGACCACTTTACCCTCATTCTAGGGGTTTATTTATAAATAATGGGGGAAGAAGTTCTTAACTTTTGGGAATCCTTCCCTCATGTATTATAATATAGTATAGATATGGTCAACCATGACTAGATAATATCAATAATACGCCATGTTGAATAGCCTTTAATCAACACCTTAAAATTTGAATCGGGAAAACAAAAAGTTGACATGAAGTTTGAAAATTCAGTTAGTTTGCCGAAAAAAGGAGAACACCAAAATTGCTTTATCGGGAAAAAGGTAAATTTAAAATTTATTATTGTTTATTAATATTTTATGATTTTGATATATATTCACCTGCATTAAAAAGTACATATGTTACTCCAATTTTGAGTGGTTGCCATATTTGTCTAATTCGTCGATTCTAAAAAGAATAGATTCTCTCTTCAAATCATTACTTACTGTTCTCCATCAAACAGGAACGGACCAGGTAGAGGGTTAAAATTAAATCTCAATGGTATCGTCTGAAAATTTGGTTAAACCCCTCGTTCGCACCCCTAAAAAATAATTCTTAGATCTGTCACTGCCATCAAAAATAAGTTATATGACTTGATAGCCTGCAATATAGTGGAAAACTAAAGTAAATGTATTAATGTACACAAATCAAGATGGAAGAAAATTGAAACCAACTTTAGAGAGGATTGAAGTTGAAAACACCAAGAGTATGGTGATTGACTATTGAGGATTAATGTGAAGCCCATCGACTTTAAAACTAGCATTTAAAATCCATATGTGTTTGATACGCGATCACTCATCGCATGTGAGAAACAAACAATACGCACTTGCATAAAAGAAAGGACACATGAATGTACGGTGTCACATTTGTAACTAGAGAGAGTTTATAACGATGACGGTCAAATCTTCGCTAACATAACAATCATTTGTTTGGGGGCTTGCCACTTCAAATGATCTCGGAAACAAGCGCCACTACTAAAACCATACCGTGTAAACTAATGTACAGTTTTAACTTCTTTGTGACTACCACCTATGTAGAAGGTTAGTTGAAGCTAGGTACAATTTTACGTACTTCTTTGTTATCACATTAGTAGACATACACATACGTCTCAACCTACTTTGGGAGCTCATACCAGATTTTATTTTCGTCCATTTTTAAATCAATTTTGTTATAAGTAATCTACAAGTTTTCATTTCACATTGACGAATAAAATAACAAAAAATGTAAACAGACATCATGAGAAAGCCTGCCTGGAGAATCAACATGTGTTTGTCCCGTTTGCGTTTGATACCTTTGGTGGTCTCGCTCCTGACGCTGTGCGACTTTTGAATCGGGTTCAAAAAGTCGTTAATAGTAATTCTTCGTCGCTAAAGGTTTCAAACTTTGTATTTAGTAGAATTGGTTTTTCTATTCAAAAGGGGGTGGCGGCGCAACTTGTTGCCCGACTACCTGCCATTACTTTGTAATTGCCCTTTTTTCGTGTGGAATGATATTTTAGTTTCCTCTTGAAAAAAAAAAAGACATTATTTAGAGAAGAAATGGTGTAAAAGTTATCAATAAACATTCTTCTCCCTTGTACATTGCTAAACGAATAAAGTGGCATCAAGAAAAATATGTGCTTTTAAACAAAGTGTTTCGCCAAACCGAAATATTACATTCAACCTTTTTAAGCCTTTCAAAAAACCTATAGGGTTGCACTTGTGAATATAGCAAGTTTATTTAATCCAAGGATTCTTGATGAAAATGTAACCAAAATTCAACCTACTCAAATAAATCAATATTCATGGTGTTTGTTTGTTTGTTTGTTTTTATTCTTTAAAAATTTCAATTTCACTCCTTGTACTAAATATAAACATGACTACTTCTCAGTTCTCTTTCTCTGAATATGACACGAACACTAAGAGCTACCACTACATGAGTAATATTTGTCTACATGTATACCATAATATACATCATATTGTGTACCCTTAAAAGACCACACACACTATGTTGGGCTAAGTCCAGTGGCGGATTTAGAAGAAAAGTTGAGAGGTAGAGGGGGCTAAAAAAGTTTTGTTCAGGGGTAGCCGATACATAAAACGAAGAAGAAAAAACAATTTTTGCACTAAAATGTATTTAGCTAAGAAAGTTGAGAGGTAGTGCGGCTACCCCTCCCTCTATGCTAGATCCGCCTGCGCTCTTGGACTTTCCTTTCAAGTGGTTGTCACCATCACAATCTATCTCCACAATTCAACAAATGTATTCAACTTAAAAGTCACCCGTATGTTAGAATGACTCTATTGGCGATACAACTATGTATATACCAGTTCCTACACTAAACATGGAGATTACAAAAAATGCTTTTAATTGTTTGAAAAGACGTAAATGCAATAATAGTATGTTGATATCTTATTACACGTATGTTTATCTTGATTGGAAATTGGTATATAGAAAATCAAATGCATACAGAATAAGTTCAATATATAAAGAACTTTATAAGTTAAATATTTAAATGAAATCCAAATGTATTATTCCTAACAAGTATAGCAAAGTCAAAACACATGGAAACCAAATAGAACAACTTTAAAGATGAATGAGTGGGTTAAAACTTAAAAGGTATACATGTTTGGTCGGTAAGGTAATGCATCGTATATTTTTTTGAAAAACCACGAAACTAGCCTTTGATCAAGATCATTTTCTAAATTAGCCATCCAAGACCTCTCCACGAGCCACCACATTGATACCGAGGTGGTTGTGGCCTCTTTAGAAGTCCTCTTAGAGTACACGAATCAGAAGGCGATACGTGTAAAAAAAGGGGTCGAAGCGGCTAGTTTTGGTCCAACTTAGACCGTGCGGTTTCGTGATTTTGGTCGAAAAGGCTAGTTTCGTGATTTTGTTTTTTGGTTGTAACATGATGGCCAACTTTCGGTCCAACTTAGACCGTGCGGTGTGGGGGTCGGCTCCCCCCCGTCTCGGGTCGTCCTCTTCGTCACACACTGCCACCTCCGAGGTCGTCGCGTCGCCAACGTCGGCTACAAGACGGAAGCGTTAGCGACGAGCAGGTTGGTTGGTCGAATGGTGGGCCCCCTTAGTTCTTCTCTCTCTCTCCTTTATTTTATATATTAGTTTTTTATTATATTTTTTATTATTGGGTAGTCCCCACACCCTTGGGTAGTCCCCTTTGAATAGTCCTTCATCGAATGTTACGTGACGCCTACGTGGCGGATAGTCCCCAAAGGAACTACCCAAACCACACCCTATGGTCTTATTTCATTCTCTGTCATATTCATGAGTTATGTCATCATTATTTATCATATTTACTCATTTGTCTCATACATAATTTGTATCTATTTAGATTACACTTTACGGCAAGGACATGAATCGTCACATGTCAGTCACATGAGTGCTGTCAGATTTCATTTTCCAGGCCCAAAAAGCGCATGATGAAATGTGGCATGGAAGGGTGGTGTGGAGCGACACGTGACGTACACTTTTATTTAATTTACGTTTAAAAAATAAAACAAATCTGTCAAATTAAAACACATTAATATTAGACAAAATGACACTGCACGTCCTTTAGGTTTACCTAAAAGTACAGTGCACGTCCTTAACGTTTAAAAGTTGCACTGCAAATCCTTTACCTTTAATTTTGTTGCATTGCAAGTCCTTTATGGCTAACGGTGTTAACTTTTACCATTAAATCCCCCACGTGCCTCCCACGTGAGGGGTATATCCGTCCATTCCCTTCATTCTTCCCCTTTAAAACCCAGTCTTCAACATTTCACTACATACCCTTCCTCTCTGTTTTAACCCTAACCCCAATATTCAGAGAATCGGTGCCACCCTTCCTCACCTGAAGAAAATAATGGAGAGATTGCATTCTGGCCAACAAAACAAACCACCTTCCCTCTCAGGTTAAACCGCCGGCAACCGGAGCCGGTATCCTGGCGTCGGACCTCCTGCCATTTCCAAAACAATCTGACGAACACCCTCCTTTCTGTTATTCACAGTAGGGCTGTCCAAACTGCTCGACGATCGAAGATCGCTCGACGATCGCTCGAAAAATGCTCGAAAAATGCTCGAAAAATTTCCGCTCAGTTTGTAAATGAGCCGATCGGATCGGTTCGATTCAAATTCAATCCGAGCATGAGCATAGCTCCGCTCGCTCGTCGATCGCTCGGTTTCGATCGAATTATTTTTATTAATAATTAATATATATATTTATATTATAGATTTTATAGATTAAAAACTCAAAAAATATAATAGCCCAAAAAAAAATTAAAAGCCCAAATCACATTCAACCCAACCCAACTTAATATTTAATACGTAAATCTAAGTATCTAACCCTAAATCCTATTCAAAAGAGTATTCAGTATTCACTCACAATTCAGTCGTCGCTCCAGTGTTTCGCTCTCTAGTCTCCGACACAAGCTGAGCGGTCTTCAATCTCCGGTCTTCAATCTGCAATTGTTCGTCGGACGGTCTTCAATCTCCGGTCTTCAATCTGCAACAGTTCGTCGGACGGTCTTAAATCGTTTGGTATGTTAAATCGTTCAGTCGTATAACTTCAGTCTAATCGTCTGTTATGTTTCTGTTTGTTATGTTAAGCAGATTGTTTCTGTATGTTTAGCAGATTATTTCTGTTTATATGTTAAATCGTTTTTGGTAACCAGTTGGTTTCTGTTATGTTTCGTTTCTATTCGCACTTTATTTTGTGTTGCTTTTGTATTCGCACTTTAAGTTAGAATTTGTTTTTGTTGAACGAAGCCTTATTATTCAATCGAGCGAAAACGATCCGCTTGCTTTTTTTTAGGATTTGATAAAAACCGAGCGAAACCGAGCCGATCGATTCAAAACCGAGCCGATCGATTCAAATTCAATCCGAGCATGAGCATCACTTTTACGATCGGTTTTACAAATTTGATCCGCTCGGATCGGATCGGTTGTAATTCAATCCGAGCATGAGCAGACCCTCGATCGGATCGGATCGTGAACACCCCTAATTCACAGCCCACACCCACCTCAGGAATTAGTAGAGTCAGAGAGTGAAGCAGAGAGAAGCTGAAGAAAGAACACGGTGGAGCCGGCATCGAGCTCCGGCAAGGTACGGCGATGGCGGAAGAACCAGAGAAAGAAAGAGAACCGGCGGAGCCGGAGCCATCTCCGACGATAGCAGTACTTCAGGCGATGGGGTCTGTAATTCCTCCTGATGAGTCACCGACGGTGGTACAAATCGGGTATACTCACCTCTGATTTCTCGAGTTCTCTGTGACTTTTGATTGGTGAAATTATGTACATATGCTTGGTGATAAATTGCTGATATGTTTGTTGGAATTGTTGACTGATCAATTTGGGGACCTTGTATGTATGCCGTGACTGTAAAAGTTGATCTGGTGATTTGTTATGTAAATGGTTTGAGTTCTATTATAAAGGGCTGCGTTCCTCGAGTTTAGTAGGAATGATTGTATGATTGATTGTGTCAATAGTAATATTTAAAATGTATGCTTTGATGTTTTGGTGCATTTACAAGTACTAATGGTTTCAAGATGACTTAAAGATTATAGATCTAGTTGAATGATTTCATGTCATCACAGTGATAATCTGATTTGTTGCAAGATGATAATGGATTCATGAATAACTTTGATGATTTTCGATGAAGATTAGGCTAGATCTGTTTTTGATATGAGAAGATGGTTTTGTCTGATGATAAATCTGATTGTGTACAAATAAAACGTTATTAAAGATTCATATCTGTTAATGATAATCTTGGAATGAACTGTTTTAATCTTGGGTTTTAAAGGGGGAGAATGAAGGGAATGGACGGATATACCCCTCACGTGGGAGGCACGTGGGGGATTTAATGGTAAAAGTTAACACCGTTAGCCATAAAGGACTTGCAATGCAACAAAATTAAAGGTAAAGGATTTGCAGTGCAACTTTTAAACGTTAAGGACGTGCACTGTACTTTTAGGTAAACCTAAAGGACGTGCACTGTCATTTTGTCTTAATATTAAATAGAGAAATAACATTAATGAATAAAAATATTACATAAACTTAAATAAAAGCATTAGGTAAATTAAAAAAAAAACATTGATAAAAAATTCAAATTTGTATTTATCATCTTCGTCATCGTTGTTTCATGGAACACTTCAAAGTGTGAGAACGGATCCTAGCCTAACATATGGCACGTTACATAGTGAAGGGCGGAGGGGCTTTTTTGTTCTTTTATATTCTTTTTTTAAACGCGTCTCACAACACTTTTCACCGTTTTCTCTAAATCCTGACCCTATATAGGATTAGGTTCAAATGAGAACCCCCTTTGAGTTGTGAGAACCGCGATAGCTACTACTTTCCGTGTGAGTTTTTCAACCAAATTTTTTCCGTGTGAGTTTTTCAACCAAATTTTACACAAAGGTAGAGTAACACTTAACAAAGACACTTGTGAAAAAAAAATCCAAAAAAATAATAATAATAATAATACAAAGGTAGAGTAACACTTAATAAAGACACTTGTGAAAAAAAAATCCAAAAAAATAATAATAATACGAATCATTTTTTTCAACATATAAATTTCATTACGGTGGTGTAAATCACTGCAACACAAATGTTTTAGTGATTCTGATCCATCGTAAAAAGTGTCTTAATTTTTTTTACTGGAAAGGTAATTTAGAAAAAATTGGTCAATTTTTTTTTTTGAAAAAAAAATCTTTGGAAGTCGAGTTCTCACGAATTTTTCATAACTCAACTTAGTTTATATTATATATATATATAGGCCGGTTATCATACAATATGCCTAATCGTACATTATGTACGTTATAACCACAACCGTCAGATCATCTCAATTAAACCCCGTGCTTAACTATTAAATTACTCAAATTAAAATATATATATGAAACCGTCAAGGTTAAAATCACCCATTACGAAATCAAAAACCTCTGATAATCAGCAAACAAAAACTCACAATCACACCGTAAGATTCTTATTCAAAATCGTATTCGAAAATCCAACAAGTAGTCAAAAATTGATCGATTGTTATTCACCAACTCCTTCTGCGATTTCAATTTCTGCTGAATTTGGAAGTTCATAACTGAAACAAATCGGTAGACCGTCTATCGAAGAAGATGACGCAGAATGAAAATCAAATAAAATATGCGAAATACATATCAAACGTGCGAAAAAATATTGCAGACAAAAAGAAAGGTTGTGTTTTTTGTAAAGTTTGCGAAATCATATAATATAACATGCGATTTAAAAAAAAAAAGTTAATAATGTTTAAGATGTCTTATGATGTGCGAATTCATGATTTAGACACATGCGATTTCAAAAAAAGTTAATAATCTTTGAGATTTATTATAGTTTGTGAATTCATGATTTTACACATGCGATTTCAAAAAAGTTAATAATCTTTGAAATTTCTTATAGTTTGCGAATTCGTTTTCGAATCATATGCGATTTTGAATAAAATGCTGCTAACACTTTCATGTAACTTTGTCCAAGAAAATGCAAAAAAAAAAAAATTACGAATTAATAACTAAAATAAATAGAAATTAACTATTTTATATAAAAAAATGAATTTATTACCGACGTGACTGTAATTTGACATGTAATGATCAATTTTACCATAAATACTACTGAACTTACCACTCTACCTACATAATAAATTTACTATTTTAATATAAAATACCCAAGTATAACTACCTTCCATATTAAGACATAGAACACAAAAACACACACAACACACCCACAAAAATGGCATCAGAAGATTCAGAAAAAATAAAAACACCGCAATAAAGGAACTATTGTCAACTTGCACGTCGACAGAAATAAGCACCGATGTCACCTCTTCTCATTTGATTCTTGATGTGCAGGGTAAGATTCTTGAAGAAATCAAGAAAAATCAAGAGATGTGGGAGAGACTACTTGAAGAACCACCATCAAACTTCAGAGACGCAGCTTTGAATCACATAAAGGAACAGTCTCGAGCTGATGACTTAGTCTTCTCTTTCCTGAAAGATGCTTTAAACACTGTGAAGGAGAATATGGAGTTTAGCTCGGCTGAACGTGACAAAATCTTTGCTTCAAGTAACTAAATTTCTGTTTAATCGTTTTATGGTTTTAGCTGTGATAGACAATAACAACTACTTTATATTTATGTTTTGGGTACATGTTTTGAATACATCTTATGCTTCGTTATAATATAAATAGCATGAATGATTTAGACATCTTTGTCACAAAAAAACAAGATAACTCAAAATCGCATGTACTAAATTGAAAACAAAATGAAATTCGCATGTAACCTACGTATATGATTTTGCATATGAAATCGCATTTTTACAAACTAAATCGCATAGTTGTATGAACTAAACTCATATGTATGAAATCGCATGTTTGCCTGTAAAATCGCATGTACATTAAAAAAAATTAATCTTCCTCATCTGAAACCTCCTCCCACTGATCTTCTTCTTCAGAGCCATCTTCACTACTTCCACTGTAATCTTCAAACTCATCTTCCTCTTCATCGTCTTCCACCTCGTTGTCTTTGTCTTTGGGATCTTTTTCAATCTGGGCTCCCTTCATCTTCTTTTGTTGTTTGCCTTTCAGTATCTCGCAAGTCCGAATATCATGACCTTTTTCATTGCATACACTACATGTCCTTGACCTTTTTCCTTTGCGGCTTATCATTTGTTCCTTCTTGGATTTAATCCTTTTATGCGAGCCATGACCTTTGTTTCTTATACCAGCCGGCACACGGACAATAGGAGGTGCATTAGTTACTGGTTGTTGGTAACCAATCAACTTTGAAAATCGGTCAAAATTTGGATCAAGCTGCTTGGTTATACGACTCTGATCAACTCTCTCTTTAAGTTGATCAAGGTCGGAAATCAAATTGCTAACCAAATACTCCCCTGTGTGGATGATTTCACGAGCAATCTGTTTAGCCTTGTGTTGCACATCCTTGTCACCCACCTTTATATCGAACTTCACGTTTAATTCATTCGGCACCACATCCTTTGTCCATCTTTTCATAACATATTTGTTTGGTATTTCTTTAACACCAAACATCTTGAAAAGAAAATAGATATGTTTACATAGCAGCCCATACTGTTCAAAACGCAAACAGATACACTGTGCAGTTACATCATTTTCAAGATTCTTGAACCACACCTAAGAAAACCAAAAAATATATATATTAAAAATTAAAATCGCATGTGTAAATTAACAATTTCGCATGTCTAAAAAATCATCGGCAGACATTCGGTAATAGTCAATGTTGTAGAAGGCGCTAGGCGCTAGTCTGGCGGTAAGGTACCGCCTAGGGATTAATCGGGATTAATAGGGATTAATCGGATTGGACTTTATAAGTAGAATTTTACAAATTTATATATATATATATATATATATATATATATATATAGATAACTTTATACTTTTTATTAATAAATTTACAAGTTTAGGAGATAACTTTGTACTTTTTATTAAAAAATTTAAAAGTTTAGGAACCATATGTAAACTAGTGAAAGATAGAGGGGGTTAAATGTTAAAATACCTAAACCTAAATGTTAAAATAGGTTTATAACTAAAATTTGGGCTTTAAACCATGGGCCAGGTTTCAAAAATTGGGGGTTTTGGGTCAAAAAACATGGGCCCGATTAGTCCGATTTTGACCGATTTTGTCCGACTTTTACCAACTTTGACCGATTTTGACCATAACCGATTTTTTTGACCAACTAGCTTAAATTTAGGCAGTAACCCACCGACTAGCGCCTAGGCGCCGATTAATCGGCCGCCTAGGCCGATTTCTGCAACATTGGTAATAGTTCCATATATCTCTATTTGCTGATCAAAGAATATAGACCTGGTGTATATCTTAGCAGCATCTTTTTCCAAAGTAGTTTGGCTCCAATCATTAGGCTCAGTATATCTCGAAATATGATCATTCTTTCTGTGATTGAACCTTTGGACATCCATTGCACCGTCAAAATGATTCATAAACTCTACAAGAGTGAGTTGTGAATTTGCCACCTGGCGAAAAAAAATGATTCTCGCTCTCTGATCTCGAAGTTATTCGCATGAGTCCAGACATGGGCTCATGCCGGTAAAAAGCCGGAATCCACATCTATCTCATCGAAAACATATCATCAATCCATTTGTTTTCAGTGAGACCGTACTCAATCATCACCAACTTCCACTGTCTCTCGAATTCTTCATGCTCAATGGAATCAGTCCATACAATGTTGCACATCCTCCTTTTAAACTCATCATTATTGCACAACTCGTGTCCAACCTATACCGATAAATGCTTTTTATATCAGCCTATAACAAAATCTATATTATAAAAAAAAGGCTAACGAAAAACAATATAGCACACTATACCTTATCTGCCACTTTTTTCGTTATGTGTCACATGCACAATCTGTGTCTGCTGGTAGCAAAAACCTCCTCAATAGCCTGTTTCATAGCAGGGTCTTGGTCCGTCACTACAACCTTTGGCTGCCGACCAAATGACTTTACGAATGAATTCAGAAGCCATTTATAGGATTCAATGCTTTCCGATGCCAACAACCCAGCTCCAAGGGTTACATTTTGACAGTGGTTGTCAATGCCAGTGAACGGAACAAACACCATCTTGTACCTGAACAAACACATGTGAAGTACGCATTGAAAACATGCGAAGTAGACATATATCACATGCAAAAATATACAGTATAACATGCGATATATTCAACACCTACTGTTCAATATATAATAACATGCGATATTGCAAGTTTAGGAAATCATATAACATGCGAAAAAATAAATAAAAAACATTTTATGTAACACTTACCTGTTTGTCTTGAAAGTTGCATCGAACGATATCACATCCCCGAACTCCATAAAGTTACACTTGCATAACCCATCAGCCCAGAACAAACCAGTTAACCGTTTGTCATCATCAACAGAATATTCAAACGAATAATCAACTAAATACTGTTTTTTGTCGGTCATCCTATTAATCACCATGTCAGCATCATATTCTCCTATATAGCTGTTAATTCGATTCCTAAAATTTTTGCAATCATCAACCGTGGCGCCAACGTTCTCGAAACCACCGTAACGTTTCCTCATTATATGGAAAGCTTTGACAAGACCAAGGTTTAAAGTGCCTAGTTCCCATATCATCTCCTCCTGGACATCTGACAATTGTCTGTACGCTGGCAGCATATGAATATCATGTGGACATACAAACTTATGATTATGGCCATCAACAAATCTCTTTACTGTATATAATCTACCATCCACCGTGCAAATCATAAGTTGAGCTTTGCATCCAGTTCTAATGGTCCCCCTGTTCCTTGATTTGAATTGCTTTTTTGACTTCGAATAACGATTTTCAATACACAATGGCTTATGACCCTATTTAGAACAAACAAAATACTTAGTTTTGATTATACCACCACTGTGTACTTCTCCACCCTCCCGAGTAGAAAAACCAGCTAACTTAGCATATGATTTGTAAAACGCATATGCTTGATCAATAGAGGTAAATTGCATTCCAACCACATGTGTAGCGGATGCTTCAACCTCCGGAGTGTAAACCCTTTCATCTACATAAATCGAATCAAAAGAAAAAAAAAAACACATACGAATTATCGGACTCCTTACATGCGATATATTAATAACTGCATAATTTCATCGTAAGAACAACAACACGTGCGAATTGTATGAACAATAACTTGTGAAAATGATGATTCTGATGAATATGTTTTACACATGTGATTTATTATAACATAACATGCTAAAATCCGTATTTAGAATAAACAACACATGCGAATTGAAAGACTCATAACATGCGAACTTATACATGTTGCTTTCATACCAAAATATACTCAACATTCAAACTTCAAAAACAAATACAACAATGCAAAATCATTGCTACGATTAAACAAAACAAGTCTACGAACAATTTAAATATCTGAATTAACATAATTACCATTAGAACACTCGTTTACACCACTTGTACTTGCATTTGGATGTGGATTTGCATGTTGCGGATTTAAAACATCCTCAATCGAAACTCTCTGATACGCAGATAATTGAGCATGATCACCGATCGGTCGAGCTTCTTCAAAATCAACATCTGTGTTTCGTCCGGTGCTGCTCTGTGGATCCATCGAAAAAAAAAACAATTGAATCAAACCCTAACACAGAAGAACGAAAACTACAATTTGAGAATTATGAAAAATTTGAAACTGATTCGAATAATAATTACCGGGATATTAGTGTAACGAACTTCTCGCTGATTGAATGAAGAGACGAATTTGCCCTCAGATGATTGAAGTAATAGTCTGATTTAACCTTCTCACAGAAAAACGAATCAGGACACGTGTACGGCCACTACAGTCGCGTATGTAATGTACGATTAGGGGATTTGTATCCTACACTTTGCCTATATATATATATATATATATTACAGTCTTAACACATTTACTCTTTATACTTTCATACCAAAGAATGTTCAAATGAACTGCTCATCAAACTAAAAACCCACATCAAAGTCTTAAAAATTGGGGCCAAAAGTTTGATCAACCCAATCGCTTCCCAAACAAACCGAACTGTTTCCCATCCAACATTTTCCAACCTAACCAACGCCAACTCAATATCCTACTTACTAACCCAAAGCTTCATTGGTTTTAAACATGCCAACGCAAATGGCATGTGGCCAGTTCATGTTTGAAGAATCAACAATGGATTGATACGCGTATCATGATCATAACACCCAATACAAAAACTTACCATTGTTGTGACCCAACACGTATCCCTTGCAATTCAGAATATTAAGATGATGACAGAGAGTTTCAAGCAGATGATGAAGAAGAGTAATAATAAAAAGACATATAAGTAGAGGAAAAACAAGATGAGGAGGTTGCCGCCAAGCCTAAACGATTGTACACATATCGGGCGAAACAAAAGAATTGGGCTCAAGTAGAGGAGGTTGTCATATGCAAGTCTTTATTCTTAAATCTGAACACAAAAATATAGGAAATCAACAAAAAAGTAAGTTCTCACATTACATGTCTAGTTGGTGAAAATGATCGTTGCATTGACCAAGTACCTTGGAAGTGGAAGGATATAACAGAAAAATGAGTCGGTTCAACAGATGTTACCAAAAAACGGTATAGTTGTAATTTTCCTTATTACAATTCTTTTTTTATTTTATACAATTTTTCCATATTTTTTAAAGTTTTAGAGACAACGTTGGCAGAGTGAAGGTTCAGATTTGGATATTATCGAGGCGGCTCTAATTCAATACAAGAAAACGTACAAATGAGATTTCAACCACATTAATTATTGGGAGGTTATACGTAACCATGTTAATGGGAACTAATACCATTGACGGGTGCGGAGTTTCAAGGTGGTCAATCCTCAAAAAAAGAACAAAAACGTCTGAGTCAGAAAACTATACAAGTGAGACGGATGGTTTTACAAGTGTCATTCCCGGCCTCAACATGAATGAAGATGTCACACCCCAACCGATGGCGGAATCATCGGGGCACTGCACTGAGCAAAACAGATTGTCCATGAGTATCCATAACAACTATTAATTACCAGATATTTAAAACGTCATGTCCCATACCATAACATATCCAAATAAAACAGTTATTACAAATAATTGTCTCATAAACAAGTACTGATCCGACAACTCAGATTTCAATATAGATAGTTTGTTCATTTATTTCTAGACTCTTTCCTAGCCTCGATTTCATCACACAGCAAACAAGGCATCATAGCATCTTAAGCACCTGCCACATACGTTAAAGTAAAAGTCAATACACATAGTGTAAAGGTGAGCATACAAGTTTGATAATAGCATAGTATAGTTCAAAATCGTTTATGCATAACCAGCACGTACAACGTGTGATGTGAAGCATGTAAGTTATCGACATGATCCTATCAATACCAATGACTGCGGGTTGACTGCGTAAGGCAGTTCGTAACACAAATTCACCATTGCGAATCATGTGATTAATTGTCCTTAACAACCCCTGAGTGAACAGGTGCTGAGTCCAAACTATAGTACTATCGTTGCTAAGGCAGGCAGACAACAATCAATGTGTAAACATAACAAACAAGCATTCATCGAGTCACGTATAACATGCATTAGCGGTTAGCGGTAAAGTATTGCATAGTGTGTTTGATGTGATTTAGAATAAGTAACGTATGTAACACCCAAAAGTGCGTAAAACAAAAAGGGTTCGAGTATACTCACAGCGATAGAGTTAATGGATTGAAGGGAGCGCTAGAGCGAGTTTAGCCTGAACAGTCAATGATAGCATAAACGATGATAGCATCCGATCAGATGGCCATTCGATTGGATTAATACCTCGTTTGTGTCACACCCTGTCTTTTTGCGGAAGCGTATGATGTGTGACTGGTTTAATATCATTGCATTCAATCGTAATAAACAACTACATGATCAAAACGATGTTCATCCATTCATGAAAATTTGAGTATTACAAACATTTATTATTTAAGTTTTAAAAACACAACCTTCGTCTAGGTTACATTTTAACATAAGTGGATGACATCTAAACTTGAAGTCTACTTCTAGTTACGACATCTGCGCCCAAGATCCATCCTGTCACCTGAAATACATGTAATTTTGGAAAACATCAACAAAAGTTGAGCGAGTTCATACGTTTTGCATACCTTGTATGAAACATGGTATGTATCTTGTATAAATAAAGTATTCTTGTGAAATAACGTATTCTTGTAAAATAAGTATTCTTATGATACAAATCTTGTATCAATAAAGTATTCTTGTAAATCTTTAAGAGACTTTAAGGCATGTGAGGACATGGGGAGTACTTGTTATGACTCCTTAAGGATATGGGGAGTACTTGTTATGACTCCTTAACTGTGTCGATTAACCTCGACTGTGTCGATTAACCCCGACTGTGTCGATTAACCCCGACTGGGACTCCGAAGCACTACTAGGTACTAGTTGTGACCATGAGTGGGGTTCGGCCGTACCCGTTAGATCTAACCCTCGTCCCTAATTAGTGAATGTTTTTAATGGTTTGGTACTAGTTTTCACCAAGACTTTATGGCATTTTTAGTATTATGTCTGTGCTCACATGATCTAGTATTTCCTAGGCATCTCTTAAAAGCATCATACTTGGTACTCGTTCTCACCAAGAGTGCTTCTTGTATTTTTGTATTCTCAAATCGCATCATGCTTGGTACTCGTTCTCACCAAGAGTGCTTCTTGTTATCATACCATTTATAAACATTGTATTATTTGTAACATGTATTTCACCCCCGAGAGTTATAAAACCAAAAACAGTTAAAGAAAAGGGGGAGCATGAACTCACAACTTTGCATTCCTGCGTCGTAAACTTCACCGGATTTGCCTATCTAGCGTCGTGACCTAAACGTGTTTATTAATGTTAGTCACTAGACTTGTATCGCACAAGTACAAGTCACTATCTTTTGTATATGTGTTCTTGTGTTAAAAATAATTTATATTTTTAACTATGTGTCTTACTTATATTATTTCTCAAAAATAAATATAAGTATCTTGTATTTGTCTAAGTATGTTCTATGTGTATTTTTGTGTTTCTACTCTCAAGAGCATTTAGTGTATTTTCAAGTCCTAATACACTATTACGTATAATACATACTACATACACTTAGCACAAAATTTGGTGATCAATAAATATATATATTTTTTCTCAAAAATATACATACTTAATATCAAATTTTAATCTTGAAGAAATCATCATTTCTTATCACAAAAATTAGGGGAAACCTTGGTAAATATTTTTAGATACATTTTTAGGGAATAAGTTTCTCAGAACTTATATTTTTCTAAGTGTCAAAATTTTACAGAAATTTTGACAGAGTTTCCCCTAAAAATGGAGGTTTCCCATGTTTTCAAAACATGTGTTTATTTTCTTTTAAAATCATTATCAATCAATCATCAACCAACAATATGCAACTTCTACTTACCAATTTGTCAAGAACAAGCATAAACTATAAACCCATGAACTTGAATATTTATGAAAACATGTAGTAACTTACTAGCACACTTAGTAAGTCTTGTTACCTTCCAAAATGTGATTGGTTCTTTAAAAACTTTATTTTTAAAGAGTGTAAGTGTTTACAACTTCAAATCATACTTTCTAAAAATATTTCTTTGTGAACTTTTCTTATTACACAAGTGTTTCTACACTTGTTTATTCACCAAAAATGTGATTAGTTTATGTAAGATCCAAGTTTTAGTGAAACTCATATTTTTAACTTGGTTCTTTTGAAAAACCACTCATAGATCTTTAGATCTACAAGATTATAATCTACTTTGATCCTTATTTTTCAAGATAGCAATTATTTATTCAAGTTCATAGTTTATGTGTGGATGGTTCCATCATCCTACACATTTTTGCTTTCTCATCTTGCTAGTTCATGTCTTTAAACATGATCTAGCAAGTCCATGTGATGAACCATATCATTTTTACTAACAAACAACATACAATAATCATAACAACACAAGAACAGCATGATTTCATCTTCCTTTTAGCACTACTTCATTTCATAGTTAGTTCATGTCAAGACTTTTATTATGTTCTTTAGAGTTCTTGAGATTTCACCATTCTTTTAACTATTAACCATAAAAAATATGAAGAATATGAAGATCTAAGGCACTTACTACTAGCACAAGGCTAGGGGAGTTCAAGAGTATAAAAGTGGTGGTTAAAAGAAGATGAAAGAGGTCCTTCAAGATCCGTTGCTTGCAACCTTCCTAATTAAGCTCGAGACACCTTAGATCACCCTTGAATAGTCTTGGAATGGGTTAGAAAAATTGATGGAGGTGAGGGGTGTTTGGGCCGTAGCTTGAAGGGAAGAAGGAGAAGAAGGATGTTACTTGAATGGTGATGGTGATTATGAGTATGAACTAGTGGTTATAAAACAATGGTTTCCAACATTAAAGTAGTATATGGCATCTTTGCTTAGCATATTCTCAACATAATCATATAAAATAATCAAAGAAAATCCTATGTGGGGAACGTGTCCCCTAACCGGCCATCAAGTGGGGGGGGGGGGTATTAGTTGAGTTTCAACTTCAAGTTAGGGATTCTAGTTAGATATTATGTGCAACATTTAGTGTTTAATGTTTCATAGTGTTTGAGGGTGTAATATGGTGTTCGATGGTCATAACTAGCTTTGTAACACTAAAACAATGCTTCTAGCAATATTTTAGTGTTCCGGGAAATGTCCGATTGTTTGGTTAAATACCGGTTCGTTAAAGTGCTAAATTGCACCGTTTAGTGTCTTTTATGTACCCCTTTTGTACCCTTCCAATTCCCGACACTTAGGGAAGTATTCTGGATGATAAATCATAATTTCTGCATAACATTTATGTGTTAAAAGCTGATTTATTGCTGAATTTAATAAAATTCTGCACTTAAAGTGCGTTTTGGGTGCTTTTTAGTGCGTAATTTAGCTTCCGGATGGTATATGTAAGAACTCTCAAAATTGTCCTAAAAATACCCATAAGTAAAAACCCGGACCCCTGAAACCCTAATCCATATTAAAAACCAAGAAATTCAGAATTTTGGTCCTCTCGCGGGTCGCGTAAACCTTAAGGAAAGTTTACGCGGGCCGCGTCAATGTTAAGTTGACCGGATAAGTGTTCCAGATCCACGTGTTGACCAGCTGGCATACCTACTCGTGACCAATCAGACCTACGCGTAGGCTAGGCGGCCACGCGGGCCGCGTAAATGTTAAGCCAAGGTTCACGCGGGCCGCGTGAACCTTATTTTTCACCTATAAATAGGTTTGATCAGGAGCAGTCTGTTGGTGTCGAAATCAAATATCAAAAACGAAGTTAGGCTGCTCCAAAGTCGAAATTACTTTCAATTTTAGTGGGGTGCTGCTACGATACCGGGTATTAACTCGATCGCTGCTACGATTCAATGTCCGATCGATTATAACTATCCAGTGGATGTTTAAGTGCTGCCCACATTAGGGTTTATGCTTTGTCATTCGTCGTAAATTCGATGGATGTTTAAGTATCGCACTTTGTCATTCGTTGTGAGGGTTTAATCTCGTGAGTTATCGTAAATGTTGTATTAGTTACTGACCGAGTTCGTGTGCATGTTGTTTAAATTTAGGTTAAAAAGGCTAATCAGTAGGCTAAGCTCTGCCCATATAAATCTGCAAAGTGAGTCATTCTCTTTTTACCAAATTTATTTTCAAAAGCATGTTTATTTTCAAAGTTATAATTACAGGGATTAAGTCTTTGTAATCTCCAAATTACAGCCGGTATGTGGGGTTTTGTATACATTACTTGATAACCGTCACCATTGGACAACGGGTTAGCCAAGGGGTGATATGACCATAATCACAGACACCATTGGACAACGAGATAGCCAATAGGTGGTCGAGTGATAAATACCGTGGGTAGATGGTTGATATGTATAAACATTGTAATCGCTCTTAATACTGTAAATTATAACAAGCGCATCGTTTTTAGTAAAAATAATGATTCACCAGTATTTCCCGCTGACAAAAACTTTTTCAAACATGTTTCAGGTGATCTGTTGTGATCCAGGAAAAGTGCCGCGAAGCACTACAAGCTTAAGGAAGTGGCTCAATATAAATAAAGAAACATGTTTTGTAAAATAAAGATTTCTCAGTGAAATCATGTGATTGTAAACTACCGGGATTTATCCCGAATTGTGAAATAAAATAATCGGGAAATTTCAGTTTTAAAAAGATCCTGATAAAATCTTCCGCTGTCAACTCAATTAAATAAAATACCACGGGATTTTCTGTCCCGCGGCTCCTGAATCGGGTTAAACCGGGTCGGGGGCCGTGACAGTATATATGTAAACCCTTGTATGTATTCTTGGGTTTTAATGTATTCTTGTTGTTGGACCTACACCTAGGCCTCAATTGTAATGTCTGACTGCTTTCTGTAGCGTTGTTGGCATATTGTGTTTTACCTGTGAGTTTACTAATATCTTTGACGCAACGCTATCATAAAGTAATTCTTGTAGTATAACATGTGCATGAATTCACTTGCATGGAATTCAAAAATTAATTTGTCTGGTAAACCAGATCATGCACAGTCATTAAAGCACAAATTACTGTTCATTTCGTGTACGGAATGTACGGAAAAGTGACGGTTGTCACAGTCTCCCCCCGTTAAAAGAATTTCGTCCCGAAATTCAGGCGATGCCATGGGTCGCTGGGGAGTTGTGAATCGAACGCGGTCACTTATATTCATGATTTGTCTTCATGTTCTCATGTACTATGGGTCATGTTATGGATTCTATCGTACTCAAGTAAATCAATTGTGTCTTTTCTGTGTCTTGTGGACTCTTGGTCCGTAACCTTAACAGGTTTTATAGTATTGTGGACGCTTGGTCCGAAACCTTAACAGGTTTTATAGTATTGTCGTTTGTCATTGACGTGAATCTTAATTATGGGAACAACGACTGTTCCTTGAGTCAGACTCCTCTAAAGACTAGACACATGAATGTGTCGCGATCACTACTGATCTTTTTCTGGAAGTTTCATCTTGTGAACAATGGTTCCGATCCCCACATCGGGATCCAACCTTTTCGTTTTCCAAATCACACTACGCCTTCTCTAGGCGAGGCTCTCATTTGAGTCATACTTCTTGCTTCCAATTCTTATGATTTCCGCCGCTCATCGGTGCAATCTTTCCGTATCATGCGGGCTGCCTTGGTATGATCACATATCTGAACGATTTTGCCTCTAGTTTTTCTAAACCAACGCGGGTCAGTAGATTGTTTATTCCCGGTCTCTGATCAACACGACGGGGATCGATTTATTATGTTCCATCTAAAGCTTCTCAAGAAGCGATTTAAACGGCGGTGTGATAAATACTGTTGTAGGAAGACTCTACTATGGGCAAGTGAGTGTTCCAACTTTCTACCAAAGTTTATCACACAAGCACGTATTGTTTTCATACAGTCTGCATCGTTCAGTAGCTCAGTCCATCTATGTTAACATTCCACTTTTTACGATCAACGGTGTGCTGCAATCTTTGTGATCAGTAAAGATCGTGCAGCGTTTTCTTTCAGGTAATGACGTCAAGTTTGTGGCGCGCAATTACTGTATCTAGCTCAAGGTTTCTTCTTATGATTCCTTAATCAATGTTCCGCGTATGCAAGGTTGTGGTCTCGTTGCATCGACGTACAATTGAGACTTTGTTGAGAAGCGTTACATAATTGCAACTCTAGCTCCTTAGCTCTTGGCTGCAGGGTTGACATGAACTTCGTTCTTATTCACCATGTATCTTAAAATTTTTGCTTTGTGAATTCGAAATCCGCTTTTCGTCATCATAGCACATGACTGTTCTTTCTCTAAGAGTTGCATGGTAAATTGCAGTTGTCTGCTCACGACCTTCCTGGGTCGTTGGCTATATAAGAATGTAGTCAATAAGTATAATTATGATTTATCCAGGTATGGCTTACACATTCGTTTCATGAGGTCCATGAATATTGTCGATGCATGTGTTAAGCCAAATGGTACGACAAGGAACTCGTAATGCTCGAAGCGATTCCTAAAGGTCATTTTAGGGATATTTCCTCTTGTCGCTTGTGGATGTATGCCTGACAAGTCCTCAGAAAAGGCTACTGGAACTTCTTCCATAACGGGGATGTTCTCAGGCTCTATGCTTGGATATCCAATCCATGTTGGCTATCATATCATGACTTCTCAAGTTAATGGTAACAGAAGGTTCCGGCCTTCCGAGTTCCTAAATACAATCCTTAATTGCTTCGTCTGCTTAAACTAGCCTTCTATATGCTCATTTCTAAAGAGTACGGGACGTCTATTTTACTCGAAACTAGACCAAGCAGTTGCTTAAATTCTTAAGCATACAAAGTTAAAGTTGATGCCAGTATTAATCCAAAAATGGATGCATAAGGTTGGTTAATAGGGAACGTACCCGTAACCGTATCTGGATCCAGGCATGCTTTACGAGTTTCGAGTGTGAAAACCCTTCCTTGCTTGTTTCTTCCCAGGACAATCCTTCCTAAAGTGCCATGCTTCACCACATCTGTAGCAACCTGGTATCCTCTTATTTCTTCCATCTGGGTCCTTCGCCCAACAGGCGTCCTTGCTGTGCCCTTCTTTTCCACACTTCCCGCACTTAGGCCTCAGACATCGACCTTCATGGTGAAAATTGCATTCTCCGCACCTCGGCTTAGTCCCCGAGTAAACTTTACCACCGGCCTTTGTAGCGGCTCCATCAGTTTTTCTGCCATGCGGCGGATTCATTTTCTTTCTTTTGTTTGCTTTAGAGCTTCCATAGCTGACTTGTGTGCCCACCTTTAGGTTCGAAGACTTCCTTTTCTTATTGCCTAATGACTCCACATGAGTCTCTTTCTTGTTGTCCTCAGATTCCGAAAATTTTCCTGCACGTAGAGCTTCCTCAGTAAGCGTAACGCTTAAATCGATAGCCTCTGCGATAGTTGGAGGCCTTGAGGTAGTAACCAAGCTCCTGATCTGAGGTGCAAGTCCCCAAATGAATCGTTCAATTCTCTTGAATTCTGGCTTGACTAAGTAGGGGACGACTCTAGACAAGTCGTGAAATCGCTGGACGTATTCAGGAATCTTCGGTCCATCCATTTTCAAATTCCAGAACTCCACCTCAAGCTTCTGGATTTCAGCCCTAGAACAATATTTCTTTTCCATCATTTCCTTAAGCTCGTCCCAGCTCAGTGCATAAGTAGCATCTGCACCAAGGGTCTGAACCTGAAGGTTCCACCAGGAGAGTGCGCCATCCAAAAACAACCCTGAGATATAGGTAACACTTTGTTGGGGTGAACAGTTACTCATTCTTAGAATGGAGTCAGTCTTTTCTGACCAACGAACAAATGAAACGGCACCTCCTGTGCCATCAAAATTCAATGGCTTGCAGTCCAGGAATTGTTTATAGGTGCAGCCAGTTGGAGGGTTATTTCCAGTAGTGCCACCGCTGTGTTCGGAACGGAGGGCTTCATGTCGTGCAATTGCCTGTGAGATGCGTTCTTGCAACTTGGCTTCTGTCCTTGGTAACGTACTGGTGTTTGTGTCACGTCTGGGCGACATTCTCTTCTGTCAAAAGGTATGAAGTAGGTTAGACAATATTCCATAATTGTCTATGAGGTACATAGCACCATAAGCCATCATGTAATCACCCCATTTCACATGTATATATAATCAATGTATGAGCGAGGAAACAATTACTGAGCCTTCACATAGGCTTGCCAACTTGGCTTATTGTTTGTAATAAAATGAGCTCGAGGTTACATCGCCTCGGTCATTTAGGTTTCAGTTATTTCCTGCTATATTAGTTTTCTTAGGATTTTGACTTTACTGAGGTGTATATTTTCCCCCGAGATGGGGTTGTTCATGTAGAGGTGATAGAGTGCGTGACGTCGCTGAATCTTCTTGAATGTTACCCATCTTCTCTTGCTTAAATGTCGTTTTCTCAAACGTCTAGTATACAGGTAGAAGTGTCAGTCACGAAGTAGGCTAAGACAGGCTTCCTACTTATAGTGCGCTAAAGCACTGATCTATGTATTGTTCTACTAGATGAAGGTGTGAACACCTATAGATTATTTTTGTGTGGTTTTCATTAGCTCGGCCCGCAGAGTCCATCAGGATTTCTGTGCACTACAAGTCGTTATTACGTGGGCCCCCATAATAATAAATTGTCTTGCACAGTTACCCCAATTTTCTCCCGTCCAAGCAGATGATCAATCAAGGAGGGGACACTATTGTCCTTATACCTCTGTCATGGAAAGGACCATTGCGATGGTCCACGCGCTAACACTCGTTATCGTTACGCGCGCATAGGCACGATGATAGGAATAAAGAGAATTCCTAGTAGTGGGAGGGGCACCTTTAAGATGGATACTTCATCTTCATTTTTCTGGTCAAGTGCGTCGTCAATCTTGCTTCACTTAAGCTGCAGGGATCTCGTCCTGTTGATCAAGAATTCATTCAAGGTTGCCGCCTCTGCCTCGTCATCATCACCGTAGTCAAGGCACCTTCACGATCGAGAGGGAAGTGCAGCCATCTCCTACGGAAGCAAGCTCAGAATCTTGTCTGGTAATCACTCTAGCTATGAGCTTTGCAATGAACGCGAGGTCGATAGCTTCATCGTGAGAGTTATGTATAGTAATAGGAGTCGAAGTCGAACGTATTTTATTCACGTCAATAATCATTCCGTACACTTATTCGTATATATATATATATATATCAATAACAAATATGCTACTTAGCATAAGCAAGCAATTTGATGCATTATGTCATGTATAACTGTCGTTCTTGGGGGGGGGGGGGGTCATTTTTTTCTAGTTGTCGATTCACAACAGAAACACTACTTGGTACTAGTGGTTACCAAGAGTGTATTTTATTTTTGGCAAGTCTAACTTGTGTAGTCTATGCCATAATTGTCACCTTATCTTGAGGGTATTCCTTACTAATGTCCTTGCCTTGTCTCTTCTTTGAAAAGTGTTTGACTCGTGGATCTTGGCGCTTACGTGAATGCAATGAAAAACCTTTTTGTAAAAATGTTTTTGTGAGAGAACTCTAGTGATTGTAGTCTAGACTCGAGAAGGAATCCTAGTTCACTGCAATCGAGGCTCTGATAACAAACTGTCACACCCTGTCTTTTTACGGAAGCGTATGATGTGTGACTGGTTTAATATCATTGCATTCAATCGTAATAAACAACTACATGATCAAAACGATGTTCATGCATTCATGAAAATTTGAGTATTACAAACATTTATTATTTAAGTTTTAAAAACACAACCTTCGTCGAGGTTACATTTTAACATAAGTGGATGATATCTAAACTTGAAGTCTACTTCTAGTTACGACATCTGCGCCCAAGATCCATCCTGTCACCTGAAATACATGTAATTTTGGAAAACATCAAAAAAAGTTGAGCGAGTTCATGCATTTTGCATACCTTGTATGAAACATGGTATGTATCTTGTATAAATAAAGTATTCTTGTGAAATAACGTATTCTTGTAAAATAAGTATTCTTGTGATACAAATCTTGTATCAATAAAGTATTCTTGTAAATCTTTAAGAGACTTTAAGGCATGTGAGGACATGGGGAGTACTTGTTATGACTCCTTAAGAACATGGGGAGTACTTGTTATGACTCCTTAACTGTGTCGATTAACCTCGACTGTGTCAATTAACCTCGACTGTGTCAATTTCCCATGATCGTGTCGATTTCCCTTGACTGTGTCGATTAACCTTGACTGTGTCGATTAACCCCGACTGGGACTCCGAAGCACTACTAGGTACTAGTTGTGACCATGAGTGGGGTTCGGCCGTACCCGTTAGATCTAACCCTCGTCCCTAATTAGTGAATGTTTTAATGGCTTGGTACTAGTTTTCACCAAGACTTTATGGCATTTTTAGTATTATGTCAGTGCTCACATGATCTAGTATTTCCTAGGCATCTCTTAAAACGCATCATACTTGATACTCGTTCTCACCAAGAGTGCTTCTTGTATTTTTGTATTCTCAAATCGCATCATGCTTGGTACTCGTTCTCACCAAGAGTGCTTCTTGTTATCATACAATTTATAAACATTGTATTATTTGTAACATGTATTTCACCCCCGAGAGTTATAAAACCAAAAACAGTTAAAGAAAAGGGGGAGCATGAACTCACAACTTTGCGTTCCTGCGTCGTAAACTTCACCGGATTTGCCTATCTAGCATCGTGACCTAAACGTGTTTATTAACGTTAGTCACTAGACTTGTATCGCACAAGTACAAGTCACTATCTTTTGTATATGTGTTCTTGTGTTAAAAATAATTTATATTTTTAACTATGTGTCTTACTTATATTATTTCTCAAAAATAAATATAAGTATCTTGTATTTGTCTAAGTATGTTGTATGTGTATTTTTGTGTTTCTACTCTCAAGAGCATTTAGTGTATTTTCAAGTCCTAATACACTATTACGTATAATACATACTACATACACTTAGCACAAAATTTGGTGATCAAAAAATATATATATTTTTCTCAAAAATATACATACTTAATATCAAATTTTAATCTTGAAGAAATCATCATTTCTTATCACAAAAATTAGGGGAAACCTTGGTAAATATTTTTAGATACATTTTTAGGGAATAAGTTTCTCAGAACTTATATTTTTCTAAGTGTCAAAATTTTACAGAAATTTTGACAGAGTTTCCCCTAAAAATGGAGGTTTCCCATGTTTTCAAAACATGTGTTTATTTTCTTTTAAAATCATTATCAATCAATCATCAACCAACAATATGCAACTTGGACTTACCAATTTGTCAAGAACAAGCATAAACTATAAACCCATGAACTTGAATATTTATGAAAACATGTAGTAACTTACTAGCACACTTAGTAAGTCTTGTTACCTTCCAAAATGTGATTGGTTCTTTAAAAACTTTATTTTTAAAGAGTGTAAGTGTTTACAACTTCAAATCATACTTTCTAAAAATATTTCTTTGTGAACTTTTCTTATTACACAAGTGTTTCTACACTTGTTTATTCACCAAAAATGTGATTAGTTTATGTAAGATCCAAGTTTTAGTGAAACTCATATTTTTAACTTGGTTCTTTTGAAAAACCACTCATAGATCTTTAGATCTACAAGATTATAATCTACTTTGATCCTTATTTTTCAAGAAAGCATTTATTTATTCAAGTTCATAGTTTATGTGTGGATGGTTCCATCATCCTACACATTTTTGCTTTCTCATCTTGCTAGTTCATGTCTTTAAACATGATCTAGCAAGTCCATGTGATGAACCATATCATTTTTACTAACAAACAACATACAATAATCATAACAACACAAGAACAACATGATTTCATCTTCATTTTAGCACTACTTCATTTCATAGTTAGTTCATGTCAAGACTTTTATTATGTTCTTTAGAGTTCTTGAGATTTCACCATTCTTTTAACTATTAACCATAAAAAATATGAAGAAGATGAAGATCTAAGGCACTTACTACTAGCACAAGGCTAGGGGAGTTCAAGAGTATAAAAGTGGTGGTTAAAAGAAGATGAAAGAGGTCCTTCAAGATCCGTTGCTTGCAACCTTCCTAATTAAGCTCAAGACACCTTAGATCACCCTTGAATAGTCTTGGAATGGGTTAGAAAAATTGATGGAGGTGAGGGGTGTTTGGGCCGTAGCTTGAAGGGAAGAAGGAGAAGAAGGATGTTACTTGAATGGTGATGGTGATTATGAGTATGAACTTGTGGTTATAAAACAATGGTTTCCAACATTAAAGTAGCATATGGCATCTTTGCTTAGCATATTCTCAAAATAATCCTATAAAATAATCAAAGAAAATCCTATGTGGGGAACATGTCCCCTAACCGGCCATCAAGTGGGGGGGGGGGGGTATTAGTTGAGTTTCAACTTCAAGTTAGGGATTCTAGTTAGATATTATGTGCAACATTTAGTGTTTAATGTTTCATAGTGTTTGAGGGTGTAATATGGTGTTCGATGGTCATAACTAGCTTTGTAACACTAAAACAATGCTTTTAGCAATATTTTAGTGTTCCGGGAAATGTCCGGTTGTTCGGTTAAATACCGGTTCGTTAAAGTGCTAAATTGCACTGTTTAGTGTCTTTTATGTACCCCTTTTGTATCCTTCCAATTCCCGACACTTAGGGAAGTATTCGGGATGATAAATCATAATTTCTACATAACATTTATGTGTTAAAAGCTGATTTATTGCTGAATTTAATAAAATTCTGCACTTAAAGTGCGTTTCGGGTGCTTTTTAGTGCGTAATTTAGCTTCCGGATGGTATATATGTAAACCCTTGTATGTATTCTTGGGTTTTAATGTATTCTTGATGTTGGACCTACACCTAGGCCTCAATTCTAATGTCTGACTGCTTGCTTTCTGCAGCGTTGTTGGCATATTGTGTTTTACCGGTGAGTTTACTAATATCTTTGACGCAACGCTATCATAAAGTAATTCTTGTAGTATAACATGTGCATGAATTCACTTGCATGGAATTCAAAAATTAATTTGTCTGGTAAACCAGATCATGCACAGTTATTAAAGCACAAATTACTGTTCACTTCATGTACGGAATGTACGGAAAAGTGATGGTTGTCACAGTTTGGATGAGGATATGTTTGTGTATAATGGTTTATACTTTGACGTTTTTGTTGTAGCATTTTGAAAATAGAGAAGTATCTCTACCCTTCAGGTCGGTCGATCAAACAATCGTTTGATCGGACAGCAATCCGATTGGCGAGGCTTCTCATTTTGAGAACAAGTTCACAGCAGGACAGTCACTCGATCGGATGGCTATCCAATCGGGTGGCAATCCATACATATTGAACATGTTGAAAATTGTTTAAGTATACAAGTCCCCAAACGTCACACGATCGGACGGTCGCTCGATCGGATGGCAATCCGATCGGACGGTAATCCGTTTCAACGTTTAGATCCTTGAATAGTTAGAATAAAAGTTTAAGTATGGAACCAAGTGCAACCCGATCGGATGGCCGGTCGATCGAATGGCAATCCGATCGGATGGTAATCCGATCGGACGGCAATCCGTCCCAACGGTCGGATCGTCTTGTCACTTGATTTCGTTTGAAGTTTTAGTAGCTTTGAACGAGACGTTTTGATATCTTGCTTGAACAACAGAACCCTTCTCTCGGCTCAAGTGACCCAACCGAATAGGAATCACCCTAGTCTGACCGGTTCATGGTTCGAGTCGGTAGTTCATGTTCAAACCCGAAATCAATATCTCTCGGATAGAATTCAGATCTGGAACTAATACTTCACTAGGAAGGAGTAGATGATCAGAACAAGCTCCGATTCTATCGGTTTTGAGTGCATTGAGTGTAAAAGAGTTGAAAGAAAGTTAGAAAACCATCTTTCAATCCTTTTCACCAGGAATATGTTCAAATCTATGCAAGATCATTGTTTATTCATGTGGAATCGTCCAGATCTAAGTTGTTGGTGGATTGAAGCCAAAACATGAAGTTCATAAGAACACCATTATGACATCATCCTAGAACACCTCAAATCCACTGATTTCACGCTTAAAAGTTAAGATTCGAAAGATAGAAAGGTGTAGGAGTGTATGTAGATCAAGAAAGTACAAGATTTAGGTTGAAAACTTACAAGAATCGAGAGAAATCGAGAGAAATGTGGGCGGGTGTAACGCCCCAAAAATGAAAACACAATAAAGACAAGTGAGGATAAATAATAAACTTAATATGATTAAGGATTTATGGCAAAATGATAGTTAAATGTGGTTTAAAGATTAGAGTTGTAAATAGCAACTAAGTGTAGGGGGTAAAGTGCAAAAGTGATTTAACTTAAATTATTAAAAACAAATTAAACCCCAAACACAGTGGGTGTGTCTGGGGAGCGATCGATCAAGAACAGGCAAGAAGGGGGAAACCCTAAACTCAAGAAATCAAGCAATTGAAGCCTAAATCATAAGATAATCCAGTGCATGAGCCCCCTTTTCAAAAATCTAACCCTAGTTAGTGAAGTGGTAAGTTCAATTTTTCTGAAATTATGCTTTGTAGAAAGAGGGGTTCAATCCAATCTCGATTTCTTGTATCAAATATGGGAAATCTGAGTTAGAATTGCTTTCTAGAACAAGAATCATGTTTGATTTTAGATTGCATGAGAGGTTGTAGGGAAAACCCACTTTGTGAAATTATGTTATGATTAGGAAGATCATAATGATTATGATTGTATGTTATCTTGATATGTGATCTTATTTGTAATACTTGAATGCTAGATAAATTGATGTAGGAGGTAATAGTTATGCAAATTAGAATAGATGTGAATGTTGGATGATGATGATGAACTAGTAAAATTGTGCTTTAAAGACTTGTACGTTATACCTTAATTATGATGCCTACCAAGTGTTTGATGAAATGCTTAAGAGATGAATGTATGTGTAACATGGAAAATGGTATAATGAAGTAAATAGACTAAATGAATGAATGAATGAATGTTGTAATGTAGGCGTGAAGGAAGAAGGTACGAGCACTAGGAAAACGGAAGGCACGCAAGACCGAGGTATGTTCCGTTGCATACAAAACCTTACTTAAATTTTGTTAATAATTATGATGAACAATCCTAGTTATAATGAATATGGTGATTAGTAAGTGGATAGCAAATCCCTTGCGGATTTGATTATGCTAACAAAGGTTATGATAAGCTATACAAGTCGACCGGTTTGAATTGAACAAGTCGAGTAAGGATAAGGTACCATCCGTTTAGAACAGGTGGTCATGAATGCAATAACGAATGTATGATGTTCAATCCGTTAAACGGATCGAACGTATGATTTATGTTGAAAGCAATTAACCCGATGTTACCGGGTCGTAAGTGTATGCTTGAATCACATTATGAGAGTATATGTCATACCCATTTAATTGGGTAATCGAATGCGTAAGAGGAATGAAAGTACATAAACGAATGGAAATAAAATGATGGTATTGTAAGCGTAATAAGTATAATGACTAACTTTTAAAGCTTTGTTGTTGAATGTAGGTAAATCCTCAATTTAGGCGACTTGGAGAATTGGAGCGAGCACATGTTCATGATATGTCATACCAAGCGCTTCCGCTAGTTGCACTAATGTTTTGGGTCAAAATTTCTATTTTGTACAACTTGTTAGTAGACATACGTTTTAACACTTGATGTCTAGGTTTTTAGTAGTGTCTTGTCGAACGAATGGTAGAATGGTATTTGTCTTACTTACGTTTAAAACAGGGGTATATCCGTTTTACGGACGGGTCATGCGCAATTTTTATCAAAAGCATGTATTAATGTTGATATTTTGAAGTCTTTTAATTAGCCTTGTAAGTTAATTTATAAAGAAGAAAAACGGTCCTTACAAGTTGGTATCAGAGCCAAGGTTTGAGGGATTCGAGCATAAGATGTGATGCTTGAACTCAAACCGACAGCTCTTTTGAAAGTGTGCTCGCTCCGAGAGTCGCCAATGAGGTAAAATTTTAAATATTCGTTTAATATGAGTATGCATAGTGTGTTACGGTATAAGTTTTAAGATTCGAGCAGGCTATGAAGTGATATGGTGGGTAAAATAAGAAGTCCCGGGACCCGTGTAGCTGAAAACAGACCCGGGAAATAGTCGAAACACCCCAAAAATGGTTTTCCAGCGTTTCTGCTAAGGGAGGGCCGTCGCCGACGGGCTGTGAGCCGTCGTCGACGCCCTCATGTTTGTCGACGGCTTAATTTCCTGCCTACGGGCTGTTGTGGGCGACGCCCATTTATGAAGCCCGTCGCCGACGGGGTATGAAGCCGTCGCCGACGGCTAACGGAAATCAATCCGCTGATTTTTTTTTGTTTTGTCTTATTTTCGTGTCTTGATGTTTCTAAGTTGTTCAAAGCCTAATGAATGTCCGTGTAGGGCTTATACAAGGCCTAGTAAGATATATGTGACCACGATTAGTGGATAAGATGGACAGAATTATAAAAATTCGAAAGTAACGTGTTGAATGACACGAACGAATGACGAAAATTTAAAAGACGAGTAAAGCTTAGAATGTAAGAATGTGAATGAAACAAACACGGATTAATGCACATGATGTAATGAAAGTTTGAGATTTGTACTAAACGTAAACATAACAATGTGTAGATGGCCGATACAAGAAACGTTAATGAGGATGAAGATGATACTACTAGACAAGAAGCATTTATTAGCAAGGTAACAGAAGTGGCGGAAGGGGTTATGCAAGCTAATCTTCCACGATTAGCTCAAGAAGTAGAAAGTCGGGTGTTGGGAGTTGTGGATGCTATGATGACTAGCAAGATCGAAGAATTAAAGGAACTGATTGAAGGATCTAAAAGTAAAAGCAAAGAACGACGGTGCACGTACAAAGACTTCATGGCGTGCAATCCTGCAACGTATGATGGTAAAATCGATCCGATTGCATGGCAAAGGTGGGTTTCACACATAGAAGCGGTATTTATACGAAGTCGGTGTGATAAGGAAGACCAGGTGATGTTTGCTACTGGTCAACTTACTCTTCAAGCGAAAGATTGGTGGGATGCACATAGTAAGGAAGTTGGGGATGACAAGTTGCAAGAGATGACTTGGCAGGAATTCAATGAACCTTTTATGAAATACCATTGTCCTCAGTCAGCCGTTGATAACATTCAGGAGGATTTCTTACGCCTCCGACAGAAAAATGAAACGATAAACGAAATATCAAACACGTTCATGGATAAGATGAAGTTTTACAGAGACTTTGTGAAGACAGAAAGAATGAAGATCAATCGCTTTTATGGTATACTAAAGGCGGAATTTAGGGAGTTTATCACTCCCTCAAAGTGTGAAACCCTTGACGAGCTTATCAATCTGGCACGTGATAGAGAAATTGAAATTAAGAGGCAAGAAGAACGTGGTGAAAAGAGGTCGTTAGAAAAGGGGACAAATGCAAGTCCATCTATAAAGGCGAGGTTCCAAGATCAGGGAAGGAAAGATAAGTCGAAGGGTAATATTACTCCTTGAAGACATGTGGGAAGCTACATACAGGGGAATGCCTTTTGGGTAAGAAGGGGTGCTACAAATGCGGTGAAGAAGGGCACACCTCCTACAAGTGCCCCAGCAACCCGAAGACTTGTTTCAACTGCTTCCAAAAAGGGCATGTTAAGTCAGAGTGTCCTAAACTTTAGCAAGGGTCGAAGAAAGAAGGAAAGAATGAGGATAGCTCTAGGGCGAAAGGAAGAATGTTCCAAATTACATCCGAAGAAGCTAAGTCTCACCCGAATGTGGTCTCAGGTATCTTCTTGTTAAAATCCTTGCCAGTATACGTATTGTTTGATACCGGAGCCACCATGTCATTCATTTCGAGTGAAATAGTGCAACACCCTTCCTTTAAAATTGAAAGAATGATGGCACCCTTAGAAGTAGAAATAGCCGATAGCAAAAATTATTTGTTGCACGAAATCTGTAGAAGTTGTAAGTTAACTATAGAAGATGAGGAATTTGACATCGACCTTATACCTATGGTTTTGGGGGAATTTAAAGTAATAGTGGGGATGGATTAGATGTCCCAAAACCACGCGAAGATAAATTGTGAAAATAAAACCATAACTGTCCAAACTCCGGGTGGAAACCAATTAAAAATCCAAGGAGAAAGAAACGTAGAAGCGAAACTATGTACTATTGCCCAAGCGGTCAAGTATGTAATTAACGGAAGTAGGGCCTATTTAGCTTATGTAGTAGACGCTCGACAGAGCCTTCTGAAGTTTGAAGATGTTGAGGTCGTGAACGAATTTCCGGATGTATTTCCGGATGAATTGTCAGGACTCCCTCCCGAACGAGAAATAGTGTTTTGCATCGAATTGAACCCGGGTGCGAAACCGGTAGTGAAGGCTCCCTATAGATTGGCTCCCACCAAGATGCGGGAGTTAATGACACAACTACAAGATCTACTAGATAAGGGCTTTATACGCCCGAGTGTGTCGCCTTGGGGAGCACCTGTCTTATTTGTTAAGAAGAAAGATGGGTCGATGCGCATGTGCATCGATTACAGGGAATTAAATAAGCTGACCGTGAAGAACCGCTACCCTTTACCTCGAATTGACGATTTTTTTGATCAATTACAAGGGGCGAGTTGGTTCTTGAAGATAGACTTACGTTCGGGGTATCATCAAGTCAAGGTACGAGAAGAAGATATTGCAAAGACTGTATTTAGAACCCGATATGGACATTACGAGTTCCTAGTTATGTCCTTTGGGTTAACGAATGCTCCAGCAGCGTTTATGGATCTTATGAACCGGGTATGCCGACCCATGTTAGATAAATCTGTGATCGTGTTCATAGATGATATTCTAGTCTACTCGCGAAGCAAGACTGAGCATGCGAGACACTTGCGTGAAGTACTTGAAGTTCTCCGTAAGGAGAAACTTTACGCAAAATTCTCAAAATGCGCCTTTTGGCTCAGAGAGGTGCAGTTTCTCGGCCACGTGATAAACTCGAAAGGTGTCTTGGTTGATCCGTCGAAGATTGAGGCAGTAATGAAGTGGGTTTCCCCAAAAACTCCAACTGAAGTAAGGAGCTTTCTAGGCCTTGCTGGCTATTACAGGAGGTTTATACAAAACTTTTCAAAAAATAGCGTAACCCTTAACGAAGTTGACAAGGAAGAAGGAGAGGTTTGTGTGGGGCAAAGATCAAGAAGATGCCTTTCACGTGTTAAAAGAAAAGTTGTCTAGTTCTCCGGTATTAACACTCCCAGATGGAACGGAAGATTTGGTTGTCTATTCAGATGCTTCTCATCAGGGTTTAGGATGTGTTTTAATGCAAAGGGGAAAGGTTATCGCGTATGCATCAAGACAACTTAAACCGCATGAAGGAAACTACCCGACTCACGACTTAGAGTTGGCGGCTGTAGTTTTCGCCTTAAAGATATGGAGGCATTATCTCTACGGTGCAAAATGTACAATATACTCGGATCACAAAAGCCTCAAATATTTCTTCGAACAGAAAGACTTAAACATGAGGCAACGGAGATGGTTAGAACTTATCAAAGATTACGATTGCGATATCCTTTACCACCCGGGAAAGGCGAATGTGGTGGCCGATGCGTTAAGCCGAAAAGAGTATCCACCTCCCATCCAAGTAAAGTCCATGAAGATGATTATTACACCACGTTTGTTTGATATGATAAGAGATTCCCAAATAAAGGCTCTTGGAGCGGAAAATTTAAAGAAAGAAAGATTAAAAGGTGTGGTCGATAAGCTAGAAGAAAATTCAACCGGACTCAAGACGAGATTCGGCCGAATTTGGATACCTCGTTTCTGTGAAGTCAAGACTGCGTTACTTGAAGAAGCTCATAAGTCACGGTATTCGGTTCACCCTGGGGCTACAAAGATGTATCGGGACTTGAAGACCAATTATTGGTGGCCGGGAATGAAACGTGATATTGTTAAG
The DNA here is from genome assembly GCA_030545235.1 of Helianthus tuberosus. Classification (NCBI taxonomy): domain Eukaryota; kingdom Viridiplantae; phylum Streptophyta; class Magnoliopsida; order Asterales; family Asteraceae; genus Helianthus; species Helianthus tuberosus. The sequence continues at coordinate 150,339,343 of CM060431.1, read as the reverse complement.
TATGTCGCGAAATGCTTAACATGTTCCCAAGTGAAAGCAGAGCATCAAAAACCATACGGGGAGTTGCAACCTTTAGAGATTCCGGTATGGAAATGGGAGGAACTAACGATGGATTTGGTAACCAAGCTTCCTAGAACGAAAAAGGGGCACGATACAATATGGGTAATCGTAGATCGACTTACGAAAAGCGCTCATTTTCTACCCATCAAAGAGGCTTACTCTTCCGAGAAAATGGCAGAAATATATATGAATGAGATCATATCTCGACACGGAGTGCCCGTGTCAATCGTCTCGGATCGGGATACTAGATTCACCTCTCGTTATTGGCAAAAGTTTCATGAGAGTGTGGGCACGAAGCTACACATAAGCACCGCCTACCACCCTCAGACTGACGGTCAGTTAGAAAGAACCATTCAAACACTTGTCGATATGTTGAGAGCGTGTGCCTTAGACTTTGGGGGAAATTGGGATGACCATCTACCCCTAGTGGAATTCTCTTATAATAATAGTTACCATAGTGGCATTCAAATGGCTCCTTATGAATTACTGTATGGGAGAAAATGTAGAACTCCCGTATGTTGGGGTGAAGTGGGGCAAAGAGAGCTTGCGCCAAGTGATTTAATAGCAGTAACAAATGAAAAGATAAAATTGGTAAGAGCTCGACTGAAAGCAGCCCAGGATCGGCAAAAAGCTTATGCAAACAAGAGAAGGCGTCCTATTGAATTTCAAGTCGGAGATTACGTTCTGCTGAAAGTGTCCCCATGGAAGGGTATAATCCGTTTTCGCAAACGGGGCAAATTAGGTCCTCGATATATTGGACCGTTCAAAATTTTGGCTCGAGTTGGAAGGGTTGCATATCGATTAGAATTACCGTCTACTCTAGACGGGATTCACAATACCTTCCACATGTCACAGTTAAGGAAGTGTCTTGCGGATGAAACAACATTAGTACCTCTCGATGACATCGAGTTGAAAGAGGGGTTGAATTATGTCGAAAGACCAATAGCCATTAAAGACGTCAAGGTGAAGAATCTCCGCAACAAAGCTGTTAGACAAGTGTTGGTTCAATGGCAACACCGAAAGGGGTCGGAACTCACATGGGAAGCGGAAGATGAAATGAGGAAGCACTATCCTTTTCTGTTTGGTATGTGCACGTTTAAATTGTTATGTGCCCAGGTTTCCGGAACGAAACCTCTTTTAAGGGGGGTAGACTTGTAACGCCCCAAAAATGAAAACACAATAAAGATAAGTGAGGATAAATAATAAACTTAATATGATTAAGGATTTATGGCAAAATGATAGTTAAATGTGGTTTAAAGATTAGAGTTGTAAATAGCAATTAAGTGTAGGGGGTAAAGTGCAAAAGTGATTTAACTTAAATTATTAAAAACAAATTAAACCCCAAACACAGTGGGTGTGTCTGGGGAGCGATCAATCAAGAACAGGCAAGAAGGGGGAAACCCTAAACTCAAGAAATCAAGCAATTGAAGCCTAAATCATAAGATAATCCAGTGCATGAGCCCCCTTTTCGAAAATCTAACCCTAGTTAGTGAAGTGGTAAGTTCAATTTTCTTAAATTATGCTTTGTAGAAAGAGGGGTTCAATCCAATCTCGATTTCTTGTATCAAATATGGGAAATCTGAGTTAGAATTGCTTTCTAGAACAAGAATCATGTTTGATTTTAGATTGCATGAGAGGTTGTAGTGAAAACCCACTTTGTGAAATTATGTTAAGATTAGGAAGATCATAATGATTATGATTGTATGTTATCTTGATATGTGATCTTATTTGTAATACTTGAATGCTAGATAAATTGATGTAGGAGGAAATAGTTATGCAAATTAGAATAGATGTGAATGTTGGATGATGATGATGAACTAGTAAAATTGTGCTTTAAAGACTTGTACGTTATACCTTAATTATGATGCCTACCAAGTGTTTGATGAAATGCTTAAGAGATGAATGTATGTGTAACATGGAAAATGGTATAATGAAGTAAATAGACTAAATGAATGAATGAATGTTGTAATGTAGGCGTGAAGGAAGAAGGTACGAGCACTAGGAAAACGGAAGGCACGCAAGACCGAGGTATGTTCCGTTGCATACAAAACCTTACTTAAATCTTGTTAAAAATTATGATGAACAATCCTAGTTATAATGAATATGGTGATTAGTAAGTGGATAGCAAATCCCTTGCGGATTTGATTATGCTAACGAAGGTTATGATAAGCTATACAAGTCGACCGGTTCGAATTGAACAAGTCGAGTAAGGATAAGGTACCATCCGTTTAGAACGGGTGGTCATGAATGCAATAACGAATGTATGATGTTCAATCTGTTAAACGGATAGAACGAAAGATTTATGTTGAAAGCAATTAACCCGATGTTACCGGGTCGTAAGTGTATGCTTGAATCACATTATGAGAGTATATGTCATACCCATTTAATTGGGTAATCGAATGCGTAAGAGGAATGAAAGTACATAAACGAATGGAACTAAAATGATGGTATTGTAAGCGTAATAAGTATAATGACTAACTTTTAAAGCTTTGTTGTTGAATGTAGGTAAATCCTCAATTTAGGCGACTTGGAGAATTGGAGCGAGCACATGTTCATGATATGTCATACCAAGCGCTTCTGCTAGTTGCACTAATGTTTTGGGTCAAAATTTCTATTTTGTACAACTTGTTAGTAGACATACGTTTTAACACTTGATGTCTAGGTTTTTAGTAGTGTCTTGTCGAACGAATGGTAGAATGGTATTTGTCTTACTTACGTTTAAAACAGGGGTATATCCGTTTTACGGACGGGTCACGCCCAATTTTTGTCAAAAGCATGTATTAATGTTGATATTTTGAAGTCTTTTAATTACCCTTGTAAGTTAATTTATAAAGAAGAAAAACGCTCCTTACAGCTGGAGCGAGCTGGGTCGAGTGAGAGCTGTCACATCAAGTGATGTGACATATGAAGGGTATTTATAGGTTTTCCAAAAAAGGAAAGTGGAGAGAAAGGCTGGTCGATTGGGTGGCAGTCCGATCGGGTGGCAACCTGATCGGGTGACAACTCAGTCGGATAGCAAACCGATCGGATGGCCACTCGGTCGGTTGGCCACTCGATCCATGAGTCCGGCGCGATGAGTTTTGTCGTTTCGATTAGCGTGCTGAGCTTTGCGATGCGATTTGAGCGAGCGATGCGATAGAATTTCCCAGTAGATTACTTTTAATCCCAACTACTATATCTAACATACAGTCACTATAATCAACTTGCGTTTAGCGTTTCGATTCGATTGCGATGCGATAGATTACGTTTTCGATTAACACCTCAACATAAACATAACATGCACAAGTAACACATAAATAGCACACACACGTAAAACAATATCCAGAACACATAATTCGAGTTGCGAATGCGTTTGCGATAAGCGATAAATTGATTAAACATGCGATTAATATGCGATTATTAACAAGTATTCCACATAATACAACTAATGCGATAACATAAATAGATTATCTACAAGTCAAAGAAGTCAAAACAGGAGTTGACCAAGGAGTGACAGATCGCAATTAGTAATCTTTTCTTCCTTTGACTTTAATCTTGACTTTGACTTTGACTTTAGAAACACGGGGTGTTACAGCCTCCCCTTCTTAAGGGAATTTCGTCCCAAAATTAGTCCAAAGCCGTAACAAACAACTTCGGGTACTTCGCCTTTATGTCGCTTTCGAGTTCCCAAGTGAAATCTGCGCCTCGTTTTCCTTCCCAACGAACCTTCACAATGGGAATGCGCGAGCGGCGGAGCTGCTTGGTTTGGTGGTCCATGATTTCGACGGGCTTTTCCACGAAGTGTAGTGTTTTGTTTACTTAGAGATCCTCAAGGGGTACGTGTAAATCATGCTCAGCCATGCATTTTCTGAGGTTCGAAACGTGGAAAGTTGGGTGAACGTTGTTAAGTTCCTCCGGTAGTTCGAGTCCGTAGGCCACTTTTCCGATTCTTTCCAGAATCTTAAAGGGTCCAACATATCGAGGCGCGAGCTTTCCTTTATTGCCGAATCTGACCACACCCTTCCAAGGTGATACCTTTAGGAGTACATGGTCACCAACGTCAAATTCAAGGGGCTTGCGTCGTCTATCGGCGTAACTTTTCTGACGACTCCGAGCTTTCAGTAGATTGTCTCAAATTTGGAGGATTTTGCCAGTCGTTTCTTGCAGTAGCTCAGGACCGGTTAATTGCGAGTGTCCGATCTCGTGCCATACAATAGGCGATCGACATCTTCTTCTATACAAGGCCTCAAATGGTGCCATTTGAATGCTGGAATGATAACTGTTATTGTACGAGAATTCGACCAACGGTAGGTATGCGTCCCAATTACCACCGAAATCTATGACACACGAACGGAGCATGTCTTCAAGGGTACGAATCGTTCTTTCAGACTGACCGTCGGTTTGGGGATGAAAAGCGGTACTTAGATTAAGCACAGTACCGAGGGCAGATTGAAATGTCTCCCAAAGACGCGAGGTAAACCGAGCATCGCGGTCAGAAATGATGTCGTGAGGCGTCCCATGTCGACAAATGATCTCTTTGGTGTAGATTCGGGCTTATTTTTCTACTTTGTAGTCTTCCCGTATCGGCAGAAAGTGAGCAGATTTAGTCAAACGGTCAACTACAACCCAGATGTTGTCATGACCTGATGGCGTGCGCGAAAGTTTCGTTATGAAATCCATAGCTATACTCTCCCACTTCCACACAAGGATTTCGGGTTGAACGAGTAAGCCATAGGGTCTTTGGTGCTCAGCCTTGACCTTCGAGCAAGTCAGGCACTTCGAAACATAGAGGGCGATATCTCTCTTCATGCCCGGGCACCAGTACTTGTAGCGCAGGTCCTGGTACATCTTGTCAGCACCGGGATGTATAGAATATCGGGACCTGTGGGCTTCGTTCATCAAAATCTGTCATAAGTTGGTCCGTTTAGGGATCCAAGTTCGGTCCAGATAATGGAATATCCCATTCGACTTATTTTCTAGCTGGGCTCCATCGTTGAGAATCCTTTCCTTTTTCAAAGTGCGTTCATTAAAGAAGGCATGTTGAGCTTAGCGGATAAGGGTTTCGAGATCATATTGGGCTTGAATATTACGGGTGCTGTGCAAATAACTCCGTCTGCTGAGAGCGTTGGCAACGACATTTGCTTTGCCAGGATGATAACGAATCTCACAGTCATAATCATTGAGAAGTTCTACCCACCGGCGTTGACGCATATTTAGCTCCTTCTGGTCAAAGATATGTTGTAGGCTCCTATGATCGGTGAAGATCATACACTTGGTACCATATAGGTAGTGTCGCCAAATCTTTAATGCAAAAACAACTGCGCCTAGCTCGAGGTCGTGGGTTGTATAGTTCTTCTCGTGGATCTTGAGCTGACGAGACGCGTAAGCAACAACCTTGTCTCGTTGCATGAGAACACAGAGGCCAAGGTTCGAGGCATCATAATAGACGATAAAGTCATCGTTTCCGTCGGGTAAAGTGAGAACAGGAGCATTGCAAAGCATGCACTTGAGGGTCTGACAGGCAGTCTCTTGTCCGGTTCCCCAAACAAAAGGCTTGTCTTTGTGCGTGAGAGAGGTGAGCGGCACATCAATTTTAGAGAATCCTTCGATAAATCGACGATAATAGCCCGCTAATCCGAGAAAAGAACGGACTTCAGACGGGTTCTTAGGTGTAACCCAACTCTTGACAACTTCGATCTTCGCGGGGTCGACGTGGATACCTTGACTATTGACAATGTGACCGAGGAATTGAACCTCCTCTATCCAGAATTCACACTTGGAGAACTTGGCATAGAGTCGATTCCCCTGGAGTAGCTCGAGAACCAAACGTAGATGTTGCGTGTGTTCGGTTTTCGAGTTGGAATAGATCAGGATATCATCGATGAACACGATGACGAAGCGGTCGAGAAAAGGTTTACACACGTGATTCATCAGATCCATAAAAACCGCGGGTGCGTTGGTTAAACCAAAAGGCATAACAACGAACTCGTAGTGGCTGTATCGAGTGCGAAAAGCGGTTTTGGGGATGTCTTCCTCTTGTATGCATAACTGGTGGTAGCCTGAGCGTAGGTCGATCTTGGAGAAACACGTAACGCCTTGTAACTGGTCAAATAAATCATCGATGCGAGGTAGAGGATAGCGATTCTTGATTGTCAGCTTATTCAATTCCCGGTAGTCGATGCACATCCGGAACGACCCATCCTTATTTTTGACGAAAAGGACTGGTGCACCCCAAGGAGAGGTGCTAGGGCGAATGAAGCCTTTATCAAGAAGTTCCTGGAGCTGACTCAAGAGTTCGCGCATTTCGGACGGTGCGAGTCGATAAGGAGCTCTTGCAACAGGATTTGCTCTAGGAATGAGGTCGATGCGAAAGTCGATATCACGACTTGGTGGTAAGCCTGGAAGATCTTCAGGAAAAACGTTAGGGAATTCACGAACAACAGGGACGTCTTTCACTTCTGTCTTTCCTTTCTTTTCCTTCTCCGCTACTACAATATTAGCCAAGAAAGCTCTATATTCCTTGCGGAGATACTTGCTAGCTTGAACACACGACATGAGTTGGAGTTTCTTCGATGCGACTTCACCATAAACACACAATTGATCACCATTAGCGAGCGAGAATCGAATCATCTTGTCGAAGCAAACAACTTCAGCATGGTTTTCACGAAGAAAGTCCATGCCTACTATGACGTCAAAACTTCTGAGTTGCATCGGAATAAGGTTGATAGGAAAGATGTGATTGTTGAGCTCGAGAGTACAATCACGAAGAACAGAATTGACAGCGACAGTTCTTCCGGTGGAAACTTCAACATCGAACGTCGAGGGAAGATGGGCGCGCTTACGATTAAGGAGCTTTTCGAACTCAAATGATATAAAACAGTTATCGGCTCTAGTATCAAACAAACACGAAGCATAAATACCATTCACAAGGAACGTACCATTGACCACGTTGTTGTCAGCCTGAGCCTGGCGCACATTAATGTTAAAAGTTTGAGCACGAGCGGCTTGTTGCTGTTGTTGCTGAGGCTGCTGCTGCTGTTGTTGGGGCTGCTACTGTTGTTGTTCTTGCTTCACAACCCGATTGGGGCAAATGTTTGCGAAGTGGTTGGGATCACCACACGCAAAGCAGACTCTAGCATTGACCGCGGGTGCCTGAGCCGCTTATTGGCCTTGAGGGGCAGGGAGCGGAGCCTGATGAGAAGAAGCTGGAGCTGGAGCTTGTCGAGGACCTGTACGGTAGTTGACGGTGAAATGGCCGCACATGTTGCAATGCACACAAAATCTGCAGGCGACTCCCACTGGGTGGTGATAGGTACAAGTCGGGTAGGAAGGGTAAGGACCAGTGTAAGCACGTTTTGCCGGCGGTGCTTGGGTCATCGGTGCCGCGACTTGGCGGTGTTGAGTTTGCTGCTGAGCTGGTACAGCTTGGAGCAGGGCAGTAGTGGTGACAGCACAGTTCTTGTTGCTGTTGTTCTTCCTCTTGCGACGAGAGGCCTTTGAAGACTGAGGAGTGGCGGCGGCTTCAGCGGTTGGTGCATTGGTAGCTTGATGTAGATTCTTGGCGGCTTTATCGTAGAAGCCAGACTTGACTCGCTTGTCGTTTATTTCAGCGGCAAGCAGGTAAGCTTCCTCGATTGTTGCTGGTTTTGAAGCTTGCACAAAATCTGCGACACAATCTGGCAGAGCTTGGATATACGTCTTGATTGCCATATCAGAAGTCTTAACTTGAACAGGACAGATTATGCTAAGCTGCTTGAAGCGAGCAGTTAAAGCAGCATTGTCACCATCCTTCTGCTTGATATGCCAGAATTCGTCCTCCAACTTTTGGCGCTCGTGGGGAGGGCAGAACTCTTCCAACATGACGTCCTTCAACTCATCCCACGTCAAACCATAAGTTGCATCATTTTCGCGTTTGTTTCTCTCGGCCGTCCACCAATCTAGTGCTCGGGATTGGAAGACGCAGGTAGCGTTCAGAGTGCGGAGATCGTCAGGACAGCCACTCTGGCGTAGGGTGACCTCGATCGAATCAAACCATTGAAATGAGGCCGTAGGACCATCTTCGCCAGTAAATTCTTTCGGTCCGCAAGCTTTGAACTGCTTGAAGCTAAAAGCAGCCTTGGGAGTATCGGCCCTGGACTCTTCAGAAGATTTGCTCACATTCTCGTACAGTTCACTGACGATTTGAGGAACAACCTTCCCCATTTGTTTAGCGACGAGAGCAGCAAGGCGTTTGTCTTTCTGGTTTCGGCAAGCAGCGCGCGAGTGACGGGATCCAGATGACGACATTGTCTGTAACAAACATCATCATAGGACTCAAAACACTAATCGATCATTCCTAGTATAGTCTAGCGATTCACCATAAAGCTCAGGAACACGTATCCACATAACACCGAATCATATAGGCACATAAACACATATCACGTAGAGCACAGAAACACGTAGGCACGTAAGGCACAGAAGCACATAAGGCAGTCAGAATACAGAAACCTAACTATATGTTGCACGTATTCCCTATCCTTTACAGCGCTTAAGGCGATTAAATTCAGCGATTGCGAGTATCGAGCAGCGACGGCGAATGATGACCAGCGATTTGTTGGCGTGTTGAGGTAGATGTGCAGTGCGAGTTGTGAGTGTTGATCAAAATGAACAGCGAAAATGAATACATCACCAAAATCGAAACACGTAATCGCATAAAACACATAATATCCATATAAAATCGATAAATATCAGAGTTAGCAGTTGCGGGCCCAGAATCGAAACTCATAGAAAATCAGGAATGAATCGCCTGCGGCTTTTTTCGGAACACGTCTACTAGCCAAGGTGATTCAACTATTCACAAGGACTTTTGGTACACACTTTGACTTTCGGGACTATGCTCTCGCCTCGATTTGGGTGAACGGCACGCATCCTTCCAGTTACTGTGTGACTTCAAGTCGTTGGAGTCCGTCGAGTCTTTGGTGAGAGTGTTGAAAAAATCAAAATAAAATCGGAACGAGTCGTCAAGGTTCAGGTTTCACCCCTAACTTAGCGACTTTATTCCTGTTTTAATGTAAATAGAGGGAAAACATGCGTTAAAGTACGGATTTCACTCCTGATTTAACACAGATTTTCATGTTTATGGGTATAAATGCGGGTCGAACAAGTGATTTGGTTGAGAGTTTGCGGTTGTCACACCTAATCTCGACCTGATCACTCGTTCATTTTCAAAAATTAGCGTGTAGTGTAGTGTAAGCGAGAATAGCGAGATGTAGAAAGTAAGCTCGTACAAAACCCTACAGGACAAGCACAAGTCGGTCTGTTGGCACTTAACTATAGACTAGGTCGTTTCTAAGACATTGACCCGGACTAGGTCGAGTCTTGCCTAATTCCTTACAGTTATGGCTCTGATACCAATCTGTCACACCCCAACCGATGGCGGAATCATCGGGGCACGACACTAAGCGAAACAGATTGTCCATGAGTATCCATAACAACTATTAATTACCAGATATTTTAAACGTCATATCCCATACCATAACATATCCAAATAAAACAGTTATTACAAATAATTGTCTCATAAACAAGTACTGATCCGACAACTCAGATTTCAAAATAGATAGTTTGTTCGTTTATTTCTAGACTTTTTCCTAGCCTCGATTTTATCACACAACAAACAAGGCATCCTAGCATCTTAAGCACCTGCCACATACGTTAAAGTAAAAGTCAATACAGATAGTGTAAAGGTGAGCATACAAGTTTGATAATAGCATAGTATAGTTCGAAATCGTTTACGCATAACCAGCACGTACAACATGTGATGTGAAGCATGTAAGTTATCGACATGATCCGATCAATACCAATGACTGCGGGTTGACTGCGTAAGGTAGTGCGTAACACATATTCACCACTGTGAATCATGTGATTAATTGTCCTTAACAACCCCTGAGTGAACAGGTGTTGAGTCCAAACTATAGTACTATCGTTGCTAAGGCAGGTAGACAGCAATCTATGTGTAAACATAACAAACAAGCATTCATCGAGTCACGTATAACATGCATTAGCGGTTAGCGATAAAGTATTGCGTAGTGTGTTTGATGTGATTTAGAATAAGTAACGTATGTAACACCAAAAAATGCGTAAAGCAAAAAGGGTTCGAGTATACGCACAGCGATAGAGTTAATGGATTGAAGGGAGCGCTAGAGCGAGTTTAGCCTGAACAGTCAATGATAGCATAAACGATGAGTGGCGCGCAAAACGGCATGGGTGTACCAAGGATCGGATGGTAATCCGATCGGATGGCAATCCAATCGGATGGCCAGTCGATCGGGTGACAATTCGTTCGGATGGTCATCCGATCGGATGGCCATTCGATTGGATTGATACCTCGTTTGGATGAGGATGTGTTTGTGTATGATGGTTTGTACTTTGAAGTTTTCATTGTAGCATTTTGAAAATAGAGAAGTATCTTTACCCTTCAGGTCGGTCGATCGGACAGCAATCCGATTGGCGAGGCTTCTCATTTTGAGAACAAGTTCACAGCAGGACGGTCACTCGATCAGATGGCTATCCGATCGGGTGGCAATCCGTACATATTGAACATGTCGAAAATTGTTTAAGTATACAAGTCCCCAAACGTCACACGATCGGACGGTCGCTCGATCGGATGGCAATACAATCAGACGGTAATCCGTTTCAACGTTAAGATCCTTGAATAGTTTGAATAAAAGTTTAAGTATGGAACCAAGTGCAACCTGATCGGATGGCTGGTCGATCGGATGGCAATCCGATCGGATGGTAATCCGATCGAACGGCAATCCGTCCCAACGGTCGGATCGTCTTGTCACTTGATTTCGTTTGAAGTTTTGTAGCTTTGAACGAGACGTTTTGATGTCTTGCTTGAACATCAGAACCCTTATCTCGGCTCAAGTGACCCGACCGAACAGGAATCACCCTAGTCAGACCAGTTCATGGTTCGAGTCGGTAGTTCATGTTCAAACCCGAAATCAATATCTCTCGGATAGAATTCAGATCTGGAACTAATATTTCACTAGGAATGAGTAGAAGATCAGAACAAGCTCCGATTCTATCGGTTTTGAGTGCATTGAGTGTAAAAGAGTTGAAAGAAAGTTAGAAAACCATCTTTCAATCCTTTTCACCATGAATATGTTCAGATCTATGCAAGATCTTTGTTTATTCATGTGGAATCGTCCAGATCTAAGTTGTTCTTGGTGGATTGAAGCCAAAACATGAAGTTCATAAGAACACCATGATGACATCATCCTAGAACACCTCAAATCCACTGATTTCACGGTTAAAAGTTAAGATTCGAAAGATAGAAAGGTGTAGGAGTGCGTGTAGATCAAGAAAGTACAAGATTTAGGTTGAAAACTTACAAGAATCGAGAGAAATTGAGAGAAATATGGGCTGGGGCGAGCTGGGTCGAGTGAGAGCTGTCACATCAAGTGATGTGACATATGAAGGGTATTTATAGGGTTTCCTAAAAAGGAAAGTGGAGAGAAAGGCTGGTCGATCGGGTGGCAGTCCGATCGGGTGGCAACCCGATTGGGTGACAACTCGGTCGGATGGCAACCCGATCGGATGGCCACTCGGTCGGTTGGCCACTCGATCCATGAGTCCGGCGCGATGAGTTTTGTCGTTTCGATTCGCGTGCTGAGCTTGGCGATACGATTTGAGCGAGCGATGCGATAGAATTTCCCAGTAGATTACTTTTAATCCCAACTACTATATCTAACATACAATCACTATAATCAACTTGCGTTTAGCGTTTCGATTCGATTGCGATGCGATAGATTGCGTTTTCGATTAACACCTCAACATAACATGCACAAGTAACACATAAATAGCACACACACGTAAAACAATATCCAGAACACATAATTCGAGTTGCGAATGCGTTTGCGATAAGCGATAAATCGATTAAACATGCGATTAATATGCGATTATTAACAAGTACTCCACATAATACAACTAATGCGATAACGTAAATAGATTATCTACAAGTCAAAGAAGTCAAAACAGGAGTTGACCAAGGAGTGACACATCGCAATTAGCAATCTTTTCTTCCTTTTACTTTAATCTTGACTTTGACTTTGACTTTTGAAACACGGAGTGTAACACCTCGAAAATTCACGTCCTATAATGTATTGACACGTGTCATAAACTTGAACGTGTGAAAGTATACTCTAGAGGGACTAAAGTTGACAAACATGGAAAGTATGTGAATATAAGGGTTTAAAATGTCATCAAGGGATAAATATAATTTACAGTAACCCTACATGATGCTCATACCCTTACACGAATAAATCATGGATCATGCGAAGCTAATTGGGAATGAAAGTGAGAGATTACAAACTACGGGGGTTAAATGTGTCAACATGTTTAAGTTATACCTCTGAGAGACCTTTTGACAAACCCGAAGCTTTGTAACTGTTAATTATGCTCACTGGAATGCACGATATAAATTTCGTAAAGTTTCGTTATCGTATGAGAAAGTTATGATCAAATTCGTGTACGAGGGGTTAAAGCGTCAACGTTGAAAGTTTGGACCTTTCGGGTGACAATAAAGTTAACCGGGGACTAAAAAAAGTGAGTAAATGTCTTAAAGCCCTTATATGTCAATTTAGAGGGTTCAAAGTGCAATAAAATAAGTTAATTGACCTTTCGGAGGACCAAGAGCCAATGATGCAAACTGAAAAAGAGACTTTTGGCCCTGATGACATGCTTGCGCACCTCAACAACCACACCCTTGCGGTGCGCAAGGTATGCCCAGATGCAGAAAGTTGGCTGTTGGCTGTTTTAAACGTTGCAACTGACCTTTATCCGATTTTCCCCATCTTGCTTGTCCCCTAAACAACCCCTAAACATCTAGGGACACTTGTTAATGAGTTGTGGTCAGTGGTAGACTTACTTGTCAACATTTTATGGTGATTAAATCACTATAAAAGGGCATGAAGTTGCAACCATTTGATCACTCACTTCTTGTGCAATTCTGGAGATTTTGAGAGCTTAAGAGCAGACACAAGACCTTCCTAATCAAGCATAGGACTTCAGTAAGTTTGCTAATCCTTCCTTAGTTAAGTTTTTACTTAGTTTAAGCTTAGAAGTCAAACCGTCGTAATTAACGGTTGACTTTAAGATTAATCACTAATGGTCCAGTGATTAGTCGAATCAAAAGTAGTTATAAGTTGGTAATTATGTGGGTAATAAACCCTTAAAAGGGTTCCCCTGATTCCCACTCTAACTAGGTCTAGTGTCAGGTCAAACTTGCGAATAAAAAGTCAACAGGATACTTAAATTCTAATTTATGCATGATTAACAATGTAGAACACATATAACCTGTTTGATCATTAATATAACTTGGTAATTAGTGTAAGAACATGTCTAAACATGTTCAACCCGACAATTTCCTGTTTAGACCCGGTTCGGAACCGAAAGTCGCATAGTTTGACTTTTACTTTGACTTTCAGTTCTGACCCGTTATGGTATGTTTTAGAAATGCCTTAGAGCTTCATTTGGACCAGGTTACATGCTAGTATAACCCTCTGTGATTATACACCTCGGATCATTAGTTATCCAATTAATACGCATGATTCCGTTAATTGCCCATATGTTGACCATTATGCCCTTTTCACCTTAAAACGTGATTTTTGAAAATGTAAAAGAGTAGAAACTTTAATTATTGATATATAAACTTGCACCCAAAATTTGACATCAGTTTGAGTTGTAGATTGAGAGTTATGCTCATTAGCGTAATTAGAAGCTTCTTTAGCGATTAAACGGCGTAATTAGCATATAGCCTAATTACACCTACTTTTTGATATCAAACTTAATACCCACTGATGTAATATATTATTTTGGGATTTTTGAAGATTTTTAATTAATTTTAGGCTGAGCATAACTCATAGTCGTAGGCTTAATCCGGTAATTGTCGGTTTTGCCCTTACGGGCTATAAAATGAGTTTTACATATCTAATCGACTCCAAACCTTTTGCTACTGATCTTAAATGATAAATAAATTATTTTAAGCCTTCTAAAATGATAAAAATATCAGCTTTATGTATATAACCCGGAAACGGCTCCTAATCGCCTTTCTAAGCGTTTTTAACGCATAGTATGTACTAGAACTATTTTAGACATACAAGGGTTGATACCTACTAATATTTTAGGTAAATTATAATGTTTTAACAGTAAGCAAAAGTTGTTTAACTCAGACTTCAGTTTTGAGCTTCACGGCTTATGTGAAATTACCAAAATGCCCCTACGGTGCATAGTTTGATTATAATTGGTAAATTCACATATATACCTTACCCTACTGTTATAACTTAGTAAAATAAGTATTTTTGCTAATTATATCAGACCTGTAACTCAGGTAAATACTTAAACTCTTATAACCTTTTAAATGACCAAACTACCCCTACGGGGCATAGTTTGTGTTTAAATACATTTCGGGCATAATGAAAGACATCTTACTGATGTCACAACATATTTGAGGCATAATTAACTTAGGAAACCTGTATATGGTTCTCATGAATACCCGTTACGCTTATTACGCGTTCGGTACGGTTTATGTAACTAGTTTACATAAATTAGCCGAAACGGGTCAAACCTTATCGGTTTTATCTCAAAATTCAGAGTGTGTATGAAATACCCATATTAAGCAAGTCTCCGAACTTGTCGGGTCTAAATCACATTCTATCCGGTCTTCGATTAATCATGCGTTTGAACCGTATATTTCCTTAAGACTAACCGGTCTAAGCTTAGGCTTAATTAAAAAGACCCGCTAGCATTCTAATTGGTTATTTATACCATCATTTCAGACTAGAGCCTTCCGGTAAATTGTACCTACGCTTACTTAAGTGAATATGGCTGAGTTATTAAATTCTTGCTATTTAAGACAGGAGCTAGGTCAGGTAAATACTCTTAACTTATTTTCCCTATACGGGCTTGGGATACGGTATTATAATAATACCGCTTGGTCGGGTATTGAATGTTTAATCTTATTGTGGTTAAATTATTGAGGTAACCCGGTTTAATCTGTATTGTTTGAAATAAAGACCTTTAGGGGTTAATGACCATGCCCTGGATATCCTTGACATCATTGTATTATAAAATGGCCACGTCTTAGGCACGGGGTGTAGGCATACACCTGACAGTTGCTTAAGAGATAACGGTATCTCACTCTTTGGTGGGCCTATACTTGTGGCGTGTCTGTTAATCTGACTCGGTTTCTACATCGAGCCCTGAACGTATAACGAACATATAAATCTGTATACAAGATTATAAATATAATTATCCCAAGTATAAAAGTTTAATTTTGCCTCTGTGCATTTTAATCAAATTATAAAAGATATTTTGTGCCACGTGCATTCAAATCAATTTTATTGAACCTTTTCAAAATGAGTCGGTTGAGTGTATTTACCAGTGAAAACTGACGTATTTTCCAAAAGGGTTAAGTGACAGGTACTGAACGTAATTGGCTGGAAGCTCAGGGCGTTTATAAGGAATCTTCTAGGCGCCTAAAGTCTGTTGAACAAATGCTTATATTTTAAGATCCGTCTGTGGATCCTTTACTTTCCGTTGTAATACTTGGATATTACTTTATATTCGGATTGTAATATAATTACCTTTTGCTTCCGCTGTGCATATATATATAGTGTGTTGTTTGACTATTATGTTGCCAACCACGTCACGATACTCCCCACCGGGTCCACCGGTGACACGTGGAATTCGGGGTGTGACACGGAGTGTTACAGAAGACCTTAACGAGGACACAACGCCGACAAGGCTACAACATGCAGGGAAGCAAGTGGCCAAACGTTCGTCTAGCAAGGGAAATTTAGACATTGTCACCGAGCACAAGATGAAACAGATTGGGAAATGATTAAAAAAAAGAATGTATTTGACAAAAGATGATGGAAGCAAAGAATAAAACAAAATAAACGGTGATTGAAATAATGATGGAAAAACAAAAAGACCACGACATCAAATCGTCTGTGGAACCACATGATAATATCAAATAATCGTATTTATCGATCATGTTAGAACGTAAACGTGGAATCGTGACAAAATGGACATTTCATGCAACTTTTAGGGTTTTTTTCAAGTTTTTTTTTTTTTGTTTTTTTTGTTCAAATATGTATAGTTTTTTTAATTATTGTGTTTTTTTTAATTAATGAAAATGTCCTTTTTTTATTTAAATATTTAGTTTTTGTAGTTTTTTTTATTTAAATGTGGTGAGTATTTGGGTACTTGGCCGACTTAAAATCTGAGTACTTTGATGTGTCAAAATTTTATTTGCCATTCTAATTGAGTACTTGAGGTATTTGGGTAAGATGCCCCCTTCACCCTTCTAAATAATATTTTGAGTTAATAGCCAAAATGGTCCCTGAGGTTTGCTTACTTTTGCCACTTTAGTCCAAAACCCAAATTTCTTACATCTGGGTCCCTGAGGTTTGCATTTTGTTGCCATTTTAGTCCAAATTTCAAATCAGGTCAGATTTCTAAAAAAAAACCTTGGTTTTTGTCCTTTTTCTCAGGGGCATTTTGGTCATTATACTTTTATTATAACTAATTATTAATTATTAATCAATATATTAAAGCAAGAGGGTGAAACACAAGATGCAGATGATGAAGACGGACCAAAATGGCAGATACACACTCTCTCTCTATAACACCACCCGATCCAGACTCCACCACCACAACTTTTGGTTTTGATTCAGATCTATTCATTCGATGAACAACAACAACAATTATTTTGAAAGTTGTTAATCGATCCTATCCACTTCAAACTCGAAGACCAAACCCATAACCCTATCCACTTCAAAGCCAAAATCCCTATCGCCGTTTTCGGAATCCCCTTCCTCTCCGGCTTCTCCGCCACCCACCACCACCCCTCTCCGTCTTCCGACACCCTCTCCCTCTCCCTCCGCACCCACTTCCCCTCCCTGTTCAAAAACCCCATCATGTTCAAAATGCAGAAATCAAACGCAAAAATCAAACGCAAAAATCAAATGCAGAATCGTTTCGTTTTCAAAATCAAATGCAGAAATCAAACGCAAAAATCAAAACCCCTCCGGACCCTCCCTGCGACTCCGGTGAGCACTCCTCATACTCCGGTGCCGGTTGAGTCCTCCAACGGCTCCTTTGACTGCTCCTCTGGTTCCTAAACATGAAGATAATGTGAGGATGATGAACTTATGGTGAATCAGGGGATATGAACCACCGTCGTCCACCGTTGAGACCATCATCATCGACAATCTCAGAAATAACAGAAAAATGGTGAAGGGGGTTTTTTACCGTGATGCTCCGCTGCCGTCGGCGGATTGTTGCCGGAAAACGGTTGGAGAATTAGGGTTTGAGATGAGATTTGATAGGCAGATTAAGCAAATGGATCCGCCTTCTAGGGTTTGGAGGATTAGAGAGGATGTGTGACCTTGTGAGCATGTTTTTGTTAGGTGTTGCCGGTGCCGGAGATGTTGATCGGAATCTGGCCGGTGAAGATGATCTGAGAAGGGGAGGAGGAGGTGGCGGTGGTGGTGGTGCTATAGAGAGAGAGAAGAGAGTGAGTTGTCTGGGTAGAGATCTTGATTTGCTTTGAGAGAGAATTTTCTGGGTTTTGTTATAATAACTTTGTAAAAATGACCAAAATACCCCTGTGCAAAAGGACAAAATAGGCTGGTTGCAACAGTCAAAATAGGTGGTTTTTGGATTTTGGACTAAAATGGCAACAAAATGCAAACCTCAGGGACCCAGATGTAAGAAATTTGGGTTTTGGACTAAAGTGGCAAAAGTGAGCAAACCTCAGGGACCATTTTGGCTATTAACTCTAATATTTTCCTAGTCGTAAATTAACTACATTGATTGATCTAAAGGAAACATTTTTTTTAATCAATATACTAACAAGTTTGAAAATACTTGATTGAAAGAAATGATATATATGAATCCGTTTTCACTTGAAAAGGTTACTTTACTTTTGATGGTTTAAGTTTCGGATTTTGATAACCAAAGTAGTATCAAGTGTTTGTTTTGAAGTTTAAGTTTAAGAAAACATTAAATGTTGAAACATGAGTTAAACCGAAATTAGTACATTACAAGTTTTATTGAGGCTTTTTTACCGTGAGAATCTTTATCAAAACACTAATGCAACCTTCTCAATAGTTGTATTCAATAAAATCAGCTTAAACGTAACTTGTGCCGGATATGTGGCCTTCAAGAGGTTAAGAATATAGATACCAGTTAAAACTAGATTCGAACTTATAATCTCTGATAAGAACACTTGATCATTTCTTTATGCCTCGACCAAAGTTAGTTTTAAATGCGTTTAAGGAAGGTACGCATCGTGTTTCATCGTCTTTTTACAATAGTAAATCGAAGAAAGTTGATAAGCATGCTAAAGCTTGTGCAGAGAACCAACATGCTTTTGTCCCTTTTACCTTTGATGCATTTGGCTCCCTAGCGCCAGAAGCTATTCAATTCCTAACCAAGGTCCAACGGGTCATGCACAACAATTGTTCAGCTTCAGGGGGACAAAGTTTTATCTTTACTAGATTAGGGTTTGCAATTCAGAAAGGGGTGGCGGCGCAGCTTGTTGCCCATCTACCTTCTGTTTTAATGTAACTTGGCAAGTATGAATGAAAATTGTCTTATTTCTAAAAAAAAAATAATAGTAAATATCTATTTTAGTTAACAATTACAGACGGTATCTTTAAATTTTAAATCACATCAGGTTATATGGTTAGAAAAGGTATCAATTTGGGTCAGCCCAAAAAAAATCGCAACCAACCAACAATAAAGTCCAGCATTAAATGGGCCATTGAAGATGACCAATAAATGGTATTGTTGACTGTTCAATGGTGGACTCACGTGGCCATTCCATTTCTATGGAATCTATTTGTTTAGAATAAATGAAACTATACTTTAATTTTCTTTTGACAGTAAATTAATAAAAAAAAACAAATTATAATACTGTGACAGTTGTAATATAAGAAATGTCAAATAATAAAAGAGGAAAATGGTTGGTATTTAACAAAGGCACTTAACGCATATCGCACATTTTCTTTACGAGACATGTCTTTATTCAAGGGTATAATATGCGTCTATGCATTTACCTAATATATAATTTGTTTAATTTTTTAAAATATGTATATATAGTCTTAGGATCCTGTATAAAAGATTTTTTTCGTGAGAAGTGTGAGAAAACATAAGTGACCTACATAAAATTAACTGAGTTAGGGCTAAAGGACATAATGTGCAAGAGTTTGCAAACATCGAGTACGTTTTCTGTAATTATTGAAGACAAATGACACAGTTTGCATTAATTACTCTATACACTATAGTTATTTACTCTATACACTATAGTTATTTGATATACTTCTATAGTGATAATGCGAAAGATTGATTTGTAGTTACCCGATATATATTCGAAGGGTTTCGGTTAGATATATCCGACAAGTAATTATTTAAATTAAGAGGTTTACCCGAAATCCGTGGGCATACTCGATAGCCGAGGAGTAATTACTTGATAGAAACTCGACAAACATTGACACGGGTTTAGAATAAGCTTATCTAATTAGGTTTGTGGTTAGTATTACCTAAAACTGTCTCAAACCGGTACCATTGTCATCCCTAAAAGGACCATACACACCTATTGATTTGTGAAGTAACCTCCATCTTAGCTAAAGAAGATAATATTTTATAAGCTTGAAAATGTCACTTACTAAAAAATCTTAGATAGACGAAATAAATTCTAATCATGGTGATCGAAGAGTTGTGACTCTCAAATTATTGACTATACATACATAAAAGCTTTAATGGAAAATGATTGCTACGAAGGACCCATTTGATGGAGGTAAAATAAATTGTGGGGGTCGTTTAATAGAAATAATTCAATGGCCACATTTCATAGTTAATTTTAGAAAGAATTACACTCTTTTAGTTGTGGTATGTCTATATCACATTCACAGTACTACTTAGTTTCTAATTTGAGAAATTACACTTTTATTAATATGTTTCACTCAAACTGAATATGATTCGTGCTTCTAATAATATTAAAGAACAATATGATGATTCTTGTTTCTTGTATTGTGAATTAATTCAATTGTTTGATGACTGGTGTCAGGGGCGAAGCTTCTTGGGGGCGGGGGGGTCGCCCGACCCCCGGGATTTTTCGCTCAGTAGTGTTATATATGTAGTTTTCGTATAGAAATTTTTGGATATATACGTTTTTACCCCCCCCCCCCCCCCCCCCGATTCTATAGAAATTTTTGGGTATATATGTTTTAGCCCCCTCCGTTTTCTCCGGCAAGCTTCGCCACTGACTGGTGTAACGTCGATGTGCTATGATGGAACGCTTAAAACGTATGACAACCATTGGAGGTTCTAATTATCGTCGGAAAATGGAGAGTAGCATAATATGCATATATTAATGTAAAATAAACTAAAATACGTATGTGTACTTATCATAATATTTTCTACACCTTTTATGTTATAAATTAGAAGCCAGAGAATAAATTTGATATACATGAATCTGGAAAACTAGAAAATCAGTCTCTTTTAACTATTATCATTTTATAATACATATAACAAGTATTAAAGGATAATTCAATATAATATTAAAGAGTTTAAATTAAATATTTTTTACTTTTAAACCAACTTCTCTTATAATTTTAAACGGCTATAGCTTTGTGGATGTAAATATTTTTTTTTTTTAAATTACACTATAAATACAAACATTTTATCATCTTTAACCGGAAAAAAAAAGGAAAGAGGGAGATTGATTGTGTTATTTTGAAGGGATATTAAAAGTTATGATGAGAAATTTAATATATTTGGGATACTTGAAAAAATAACATGCCATATAAATGTTTCTGAACAGGAGACCCTTAGGGAAACATTTAACTGAAATTAAGGTGAGTATAGTTAAGTGTAAGCATTTTAAAAACAAGTCATTTGTCACAGGTAGTCGTGGTAGAGGCGCCCCATCCCTTAATTCATGTCAAATGTTGACATGCACGTTTAGTTATAATTATCTTGTAATGAATAATAATTTATTATAACTATAACTATATAAGTATTAAATAAGAATCACTTTATCTTATAAAGGGTAGAAAGTGATCTAAATCCTTAATCTCATTATTTCAATGGTTATGATTGTATAAATGACAAAGATGATAATGAGAGAAGTAAAAAATCAATACACCTTCAATGTTACTTTTTCGGTTTAACTTCATCCGTAATCATAAAGCCCCTTTGTGGGCGTTATGCGACACGTGTCGTGCCACGTCACACAGACACTTTATGGGGCGTTATGTCACTTAAGGCCGTAGTCATAAAGCTTCATCATTACCTAATTATTAATTTTCAATTTTTTAATTAATTATAAAAACCCTTAAATGTTTCTGATTGGTCAAAGTTTGAAAACCAAACACATATAGCACCGCTATATGCATGGCACCACCCACCAAAAAAGCCCCCATAACGCCCCCCGTCGTGGTGTTCTGGGCATTATGGGAGAGAAAAAAAACAAATATCACGCCCCACTACACGGGGTCTAATCTAATTACGTTATTTTTATTAAACTTAGATCAATTTCGTTTGCTTTATATTTATAATAAATTATACCACAAAGTTAAGAGTTTTATTATTTTCAACTTGAATATAGTATTTCTATATAATTTTTACATTGCGGTATTAACTTATTATATACATAACAGTGTGATATTATATACACTTGCACACTGTAGACGAGGGCCCTAAGCTGGGCTCCTCGTCTGGGCTTCCCAAAGGGCTACTAATAACAAAGGCCCATTTCACATTCTCAAAGACACCATGCATAATAAAACAACGGGAACATAAGGGACTATCACCTCAAGTCATCGTCCCTGCCAGGAGCATTTAATGATCTGCGACAGGAGAGAGAAAGTGCCAGCCGGAATAGTATAAGGTAGGTACTGACTTCATTAAATGAGAAGATCATCGCTCGGGTACGAGGGAGACACGAATCCATCGGTAGCAGTGATCCTTTCTGGCACATTGGAAGACCGTTAGATCTCAACGGGATCCCACAGTCCGATAAGCCCACCTCTCTACATAAGCCATGCTTATGATCAAAGGTAAGCATTCAATAACTCCTTCCTACCAACAACAGAACCATAATTACTTCGAACATTCTCTGATTTGCATTGAATACTCGAATCTAAGAGTTCACACCATACATTCTGGCGACATCATCGTGCCGGAATATCGTTTCTTCTCTGGCAAGTTAGCTTATTCTCACGCCGGAGCTTGGTCACGGACTCCCCTCCGGGGTCCTCCGTGACGAGGCTAACAGTGTTCTCTTTTGCAGACACTTTAGAAGATCTCTTTGGACGCCAACGAGTCTTTTCAACTACCAGCCGGAGTTAGGGGATTCGACACACACTATTACATAGATATATACATTGCGTAATTATGATATATAATTATATGGACGCGCATCCACGTTGTCAAATTACAAGTGTCAATCCTTATGGTTTCCTACGCTTTTCATGTTAAAAAAACACTTTGTATGACAACTCTTCAATGACTACTATAAGAATGACGCAACCAGACAATCCAGAATTCGAAGTTACCCAAGCAAAGACTACATGAAAGCATATTGTAGCTTGAGTCAGGTATTAATTTTAACAAAAACGAACTTGTGTGTTTTTTAGTATGGAAAGAACCCACTCACACTTGTCCCAAAATTATATTACTACAATCAAAGTTTTGTAACATAACATATTAGGGACATTAGGCCACTTCTAATAAAATAGCAATCCCCTTGGCCAACAAACTTCTTAATCAATGCAGTTGTTCGAGTTCTAATATGTTTAACTATTCAAGCCTTCAGCCGAAATTAAGAACACCTAATTCAATACGTTTTAGTTGCAATTTTGTTGAGTCCTGCCTCCTGAGTAGATGAATTAGTAGGGTGCTGATATTTGAAATTGTAGATATATAAATGCCATTACTCGGGGCTCATCAAGCACCAACAAATAGCGGTACTAATTCTAGGGTTGTTCATGGCCCGAGCTAGGGCAAACTTGGGCTCAGCTCGATTATAAACTGAGCCGACTAGGATTTGAAACTGAGCTGAAAATCTAAGCTTAAGCTTGGCGTGGTTTCTAACCGAGCTAGCTTGGCTCGAATTTAGTTTTTTTTAATATATGTTCAATATAAGTTCAAACTAATACATTAAAAGGCAAAACTCAAGTTCAGCCTAATAAAAAATAAGTTTTAAATCTCAACAAAAAATAGTTTATTAGCATTCTAATCAAACACCAAAGATGCTATAGATATCCAACTGCACTCCTAAATACTTGAAAATAATAACCTTTTTTGATAAGATATTATATGTATATATAAACAAAATATATATAAAGGAAAATAGTTCAAGCCAAAACTGAGCGGAGCTAACAAGTGAGTCAAACCATGCCAGTCTGGCTCCACTCAGTTTCAAATTGAGCCATATCGAGCAATCTTTCTCCGAGCTAAATCTGAGCGAGTTCCGAACTACGAACTTTTTGAAGAACCCTAACTAATTCATCATCCAATCAAGAGTCGACTTTAGCATTCTTTTTTACTTTTTGAATGGTAAATTTCTTTTAATCCCTGACGTTTATTGGACTTAAACCCAAAATATGCCACTTTCAAACCCAAACGTTTAAATGTTTTTGCCTTTGCTGATAGACCACCACCCATTAGTTTTTCTTTTGACTTTAGCATTCAAATAGAGTAGTTGAATGCTTGCTCACTTGTTTTCATTCCTTAGGTTTTTGTTACTTTGTCATGCTAGTATTCATTAATTTATAGTGTAAACTTTATACTTGTGAAATCTATAAAAAAAAATGCATATTTTTTTTTCAATTTTAAAGAGAGATATATGAGTTCCTCCATTCTTTTTAATCTGTTTTGGCCGACCGTTTTTAGCCCCGTATGACAAAAAAAGTTATCTTACTTGTTATCTTTACTTTTTTCTAACAACGTACCAACAAAATTAAAACCGATATGTATCAATATCGAAGCAACTCCTTTAACAATACTTAATATTCATGTGTTCAACTACTTATTCCGTTATTTCTTTGTGACGGTGATATTTAATTGCGGTTACAATCAGTAGACTTGGTAGCATATGAAGGTGGCACTAGATTAACGTCGAATAGACTAATGATGTTGACTAATACTTAATTCATACTACTTTCTTTATCATTCATTAAGTATTTTCATTTTTAACACAAATATTGTATTTGCAACGACCATGAGAAATCTAAAAAAAACTTAAAATAGCCATTATTAACATAGTTTTTAATGATTAGTATTACATAGTTACGTTAAATATAAAACCAGTTTTAACTAGAAAACAACAAAAACTGTATAATGTATTTGTAGATATTGTTTTGTTTTGAATATTATACATAATACAAATACAGAAAACATTTTTCTTCTCTCTTCAATACTTATAATTATCTTTTAGATACAAATATACTATTAAGTTCTCACAATTCATTCATTTATAACTGGTATCATAAAATACTCTTCTCCGCCTCCCTATATTTAACCTTATTAAAACACTTAAGAAGTCGAAACACTAACAAAACTACACTTCAATATTGTTTTAACATAACGAATTACACCTTGTAGAACATTATCGTCTTTAAATGCCATAAGGGTGAAGGGACTGGTTACCTATTTGGAATAGGTAAAATCCCCATTCACCCAATCAGACAGTGCCACGTCAATTCACCTAAATTGTTTACCTAATGCTCAAAAACTTTGGCGGTGGTTTACCTAATGAGGTTTAGGTAAACTATTTAAAAAAAGAAAAAATGTGTGATCGGTTGAGAAGGAATAGACCCCACCACACACCCATCTCTCTCCCCCTTCCCTCCTTCTCATCGAATCGGTGACCACTCACCGAAAATGCCCCCTTCCCTCCGTCTCACCGAATTGGTAAAAAGGTTGGCGGTGGAGTTGGGTTCGGTACCGAGTGGGTTACCGCCCCCACTCCGTTCACCCTAAGTATAGTGCATACATACATGGTTGTAAAACATGGTCTCGAAGGCCAAGTACTCCCCAAGTACTAAGCTGAGTACTTCCCGAATACTCTTAAATCCAACTAAGGAGCGTCTTACGAATTTTACAAAGATGATACATATGTTAAACCAATGAAGTATCTTTTAAAACTTTTGATAAGTAATGAAATCAAACTTGAGTGTAAGATGATTATTGAAAATGGGCCCAGGCCTTCTAATAGCAGATGACTTATTACTTACGTGGGCCCAAACCAGCCCTCTTCAAAAACAATTTCTTCCTCCACTTCTTTCCCCATCTCTCTCTCTACATCTCTCCGGCAATGGAACCGCCATGGACGGACGACCTCGCCGACGACCTCCAAAGCATCAGCTTCAACTCCACCACCACCACTACCGCCACGGACATCAACCGCAGCACAAGCTCCAGCTCCGAAACCACATGGACCACCGCTAACTACTCCTCCCGTCACAATTCCACCGCCACCAAACACTCCATTCCTTCCGGCGACCCTTGCTGGGACGCTATCCGTCAATCCGGATCTGAATCCGGCACTAATCTATCCTTTTCTGACCTCCGTTTCATCCAACGCCTCGGTACCGGAGACATCGGTTCCGTTTACCTATCTGAAATTAAACGTTCAAGTTCTAGCTCTAGTTCTAGTTCCTCCTCGTCGCCGGCGGTTTTTGCTGCGAAAGTTATGGATAAACGGGAGCTTGCAAGCCGGAACAAAGAAGGCAGAGCGGTTACAGAGAAGAAGATTCTGGAAATGTTGGAGCATCCGTTTCTACCGACGCTTTACGCGTCGTTAGAGTCGCAGAAATGGTCGTGTTTACTGACGGAGTTTTGCTCCGGTGGAGACCTTCACGTTCTCCGTCAACGTCAGCCGTGTAAACGCTTTCCTGAATCGGCAGTCAGGTTTGCATTCCAATTCCACTACTCTTCTGTTACAGTTTTTACATGTGAATGATGTGAGTCTGTTCTGAATCTGTTGTCTTGTGCAAGAAACCCCGGTTTTTAAATCGTACCGGATTAGACTCACAAATGAAGTAACCCTGTAAATCCATAAAATATATTTTTAACTAAAAAAAATATAAAAATACATTATTCCTCATCAAGTTAATCCGTTAGAGTGTTGAATGCATCAACTTCACGATCGCTTATAAGATGAAATTCACTACCAATTAGCAAACACTATAACAATTAACAACATGAATGATTGAACAAAAGTCAACGAAAGGTAAACGTGGATGATCGATTGAAAAAACTTAATTTGAAAAACCTAATCATTTTCTATCTGTGAGTGAGGAACAAGCTTTACGCTAGATTTTACACTTTTACTTAGAAGGTAAATAGTCACATTTGTAGGCCCAAAAAAATTAAAAGTTCAAAATTTTAACCTTTGGCCTGGTATAAACCAGCACCGCTACACAGGTTTAAACCGATATAACTCAATTACCGGCGATACGACTTCTTTGTCGTTTCTTCATTTTACGAGTATGATTTGTGCTGGCTAAGCATCCGTCGTCCAGTTTAACCGGTTTTTAAAACCTTTTAGTACAACAATTTATTTTTCTAGTTTCAAAATTCAACGATCGCTGTGTGTAGGCGTATTGTTGAACGTGTGATCTATTTATTTTGTTTGAAATTAATCAACGGTGTGTAATCACTGTAATGGCTTGTGAGGTTTGGGACCACAATGGGAGAAGTTTAAGGGACCCGCGCTGGATGACCATGTTTTCATAGTCTGGTCCACACCTGATGATTTAAGTTCACTTAAAATTTATAAACCACATCGAGTAGAGAGGAGAGTGACTAGTCTCATGGGTTTTATTAGACACACATGGTCGACTCCACGTGAGTTCGTGTGCATAATTTTAAAAGTCAACTTTTGAAAGTATTGCTTGTTGCCACGTGGGTGGTTGATTGACTTGGCGTTTCGTAAACGGATCTTGCTAAAAATTAAAATTCTCATTAACGAAAATAAGTATTTTTTTAATGAATAGCTTCACTTTTTTTTACCGTAAATGTACGGTCAATATTATTGTTTTCTAAAGATTTTATCTCCCTCCAGGTTAATAAAGGTTCAACTAAAATGGTATCCGAAAAATTGGGCTTTGTTTGTTTTCTTCTAGCGACGTAATATCTTAAAATACGTGACACGTTAGCATACATTATTTTTTCATGAATTGAAGGAATATAAAACTACAAAAATAAAAAATAGAGTAAACTGCCAAAATGGTTCTTGAGGTTTGTTATTTTTGTCGCTTTAATCCAAAACTCAAACATTTTGAATCTGGGTATTTGTGATTTCAATTTTGTTGCCATTTTCATCCAAAACAAAATCTGGTCACATTTTTCAGTTAACATCCAGCTAAGGGCAAAATGGTCAGATTCTTTTAATTTGTTGTAATAAAACATTAAAAGACCATTTTGCCCTTCATTAAAATGGAGTAAAAAGACAAAAACTGAATGTGAACTAGAAAATCTGACCAGATTTTCATTTTGAACGAAAATGACAACAAAATTGAAACTAAAGAGACCGAGATTCAAAAGGTTTGAATAATGTATAACTTTTTTATTATATATCGTGCGTAGTTTGGCATTTCAGTTTAAAAAGAGTAAGAAATAAAATACTCACTTTTTAAATGGTAGAAAAACACTATCATGATTCAAAATGCACATTTTTTAATGTTTAATAAAAAATTGTCTAAAATATTTCAATTCTTGTTTCTTTTTTCAAATTAAAAGTGATTAATTGTTTTTTTAATGTTACGTTTTTTTTTTCTTAGCACTAGTTCATGAGACCCAAATTCTTTAAAGTGAACGTTTTAATCAGTTATATATATGATAAATACTTTGAGAACCATCCTCAGTTGTATAACCTGGAAGAACAACTATCTAACGAATAAATAAATTTTTATCATATTTTTATATAAAACTAAAATTCACGAAAAAGACTAGAAAAAAATCGGATAGAGGAATTACATATATGTAAGAAAAAAAAATTGTTACATATGTAGGATAGTTTACACTTAACATATATGTAGAAGCAATTATATATATTATATATTTGTGAATCTTAGTAATATATAGAAATAGAAAATACAGAAAAAAATTAAAAAAAATATTTTTTTTTGATGATAACTCTCACAGTTGTGGTGGATCTCAAAATATCTTTTTTCATATGTGTATAGTGTGTATGCATGTGTGTATTGTTATATAAAATCTCAATAAATTTTAATTGCTTATAAATCACCGACTTTTCATGTATATTTAAGTTTTTATCAAAAAAAAAATTTTAAATTAGGAAGCCAAACAGTCGAGACAGCCTAGTGGGTAAGATTATTTAAACTCATTTACGTACAATAAATTAGTGTTGGTTGTCTATAACTACTAGCATTTAAATTTCCTTGTCTTTTTATCATTGGCCCTAGTGATCACGACAACTTAATTGCACAAATGCATTATTATGGCTTATATACTATATTTCTTTATTTCCCATAAGTATTAAATCATCAATTAAAAACTACATTAATTCTCCTGTCTGATCTTTTTACTAAGAATCTTTTTATACTAAATATCATCTAATATTGTACCTGCAAATATTTAAACTCACACTATTTTTGTGGAGACCATAATTTTAATTTGTTAGAAAAAAAGTAACCTACATTTAAACATGATCAATTTATATAATGCATCCCAAATTATGCGGTGGGGTTGGTGTGAAATCGAAGTCTTTAACTCTAATTAACTTGATTCAAGGAATGTGTTGTGTTAGTATTATTATAATGAATTCATCTCCAGGTTTTACGCATCGGAGGTGGTTGTTGCTCTCGAGTACCTTCACATGCTGGACATTGTTTACCGTGATCTCAAACCCGAAAACGTTTTAGTCCGATCCGACGGTCACATCATGTTAACCGACTTCGATCTCTCCTTAAAATGCGACATCACCGCAGCCACCCCGGCTCAAGTCTTCTCCGAAAGCAACCGCCCGAACCCACCACCATTGACAGATCACTACACATTCGATCCGCCCAAAGTCACTTCATCTTCATGCATACTCCCCAACTGCATAGTCCCCTCGGTCTCATGCTTCAAATCTAAACGTAAACGCAAGAAGAAACCCGGGTCCCACACAGGCCCACAGTTCGTGGCCGAGCCAGTGGATGTACGGTCTATGTCGTTTGTCGGGACTCATGAATATCTAGCGCCAGAGATTGTGTCGGGTGAGGGGCATGGGAGTGCGGTAGATTGGTGGACATTAGGGATATTTATGTATGAGCTTTTTTATGGTGTGACTCCTTTTAAAGGAATGGATAATGAGCTGACTTTGGCTAATATTGTGGCTCGGGCGCTAGAGTTTCCGAAAGAGCCTGTGATTCCTTCGACGGCTAAAGATTTGATATCGCAGTTGTTGGTGAAGGATCCGGTGAGGCGATTAGGGTCGACAATGGGTGCTTCGGCTATTAAGCAGCATTCGTTTTTTGAAGGCGTGAATTGGGCTTTGTTGAGATGTACAACGCCTCCTTATATCCCGTTACCCTTCAGTCGTGAACCTGTGTCGGATGATAGTTGCTCCGATAATGTGGTGGAATACTATTAGCACCATTCGTGTGGAATTATGTTTAGTTAATTATACTAAAATGTAATTTTGTTTCCACTTATGTTATGAAAAAAAGTGTGTATCTAACCTACCTTTAATTTATTTATCATCTTATATAAGACCATCTTCATCGCTTGTAAGGTGGAAGAAATCTATAGCCGATTGGGGGTCTATGAAACTCGCGATGGAGATGGTCTTAGTATTTTTCTTTTAAGTGTGTGGTGGATAAAATGCAATGTTTTCAATTTTCATAGCTAGAATGTCTTGTTAGTCAATTTTTCGGACCAGCCGACCAGTCATATTGGTTCACAACATATATTACTTTATAAATACTTTAAAAACTAAATTTACATGCATGTAACTAATGTAAAACAAAATATTGAACTATGTTGTGGATTTATAATATTTACAAAATATGCAGTCTAACATGGAGCCTTAAGTAAACAAGTCAATAGATGAGATTTTATATAAAAGTTAAAAAGTAAATAAAATTTAAAAATTTGATCAAACCACCGGTCCGGTTCAATTGGTCGGGTTTGGGCCAGGTATTGGTAATCTCTGTTATATACCCCAGTTGTAAAACTATGTCTCATACTCAGGCCGATACCTAGTGTATGGGGCATACTCACGGGTATCGGGTATATTCATTAGTTTCTTAAAAAAATACCCAATGGAATTTTCACATACAATTTTTTTGCCATTTAAACATTTATAAAATTTTATATTGTTAATAACTAAATTAAGTTATATTATGATTAATTATATACATATTATTATCACTATAAATATTTATAATATATGTAGCTAAAATATGTAGATATCATGATGATATAAATATCTTTAAGATATATTTAAAAGAAGATTTATTTTCCGAGTAGTGAAGCTATTAATGGAGCATTACTAAACAAAGGTTAAGGAAAAAAGTATTAAAAATTTTAGGGGATGTGTATCGGGTATAAAGGTGGGGTAGAGGTTATATAGTTTCAGGTAATCGTGCCGGATATCGCCTAATCTCACACCTACGAAGTACCTTTTTTACCAATCTCATACCTGGTATGAGATTAGGTAATACTCGACCCGATCATTTGAAACTATATAACCCGTCTACCCGACCCATATACCCCATAATTATGTCAGTGCCACTGGATTGAGTGCATCCAAATTTTGATCCTTTTAAAGATTTTTTGGGTCCGGTTGCATCAAAAAATTGTCAGTACAACTGGATTCATTATCTTGTCGTGGAGGGAAAGGTCGTGAACCACTGTTTATTTGTTTTCATCTGGTCTATTGGCGAATCTGGGGTATCTAGAGTTTACGAGTTAATGGTGGTATCGAAAACACGATAAACAGTTGTCTCGTAAGTCGTAACACATATGAATATTTCTATTTGGTTATCTTGTATACAATTTCAATAAACATATAGTGCAATGTTCTTTTTCATTTACTTCAACTTTTTAACTTGTCTTCTAGCTGTAGAAAACCCTTTTTTTAGTTATATAGGATTTTGATCATGCATGTTTCAACAATGAATATAAAGGATGAATAAGTTAGGTGTTGGATAGAGTGGGTCTCTTGTTCAGTCCGAAAGAAAACATGTTAAAGAGTGTACAAAAGATTAACCATCTAACCCACTACAACACTCAAGTTAGATGAACTTTTTAAATGAAGGATTAAGGTTTTTTTTAACATATCTTTTGGGTGGGATGGCATCCTTTTGTTTTAGGGTTTCAAGTCTTTTAAGAAGACAACGATGTTTTATCTTTTTTTTTGAAAGGTGAACTTCATTAGAACAACACCGAACCCGAAGACCGGGACGGCCGAACAAAACAAAATTACATATTCACAAATTTACACCAGTCCCCCCAGTCAAAATTGCCTTTCTTAGCTCTATTCTTGAACCAAAAGAAGCTAACTATCAATACTTCACTAAACACCTCTTCGATACTACTACTAATACCATTAAATCTCAAATTGTTCCTCGCCTTCCACAAAACCCAACAAGCAGTGATAACAATACCGTGAAGGGCCTTCCGTTCCGCCGAACTTCTATCTCCCACTTTATGAATCTCGACTAGATCCCTGAACGAGAAAACGAAAAAGTTCGGAATCCTGCACCAGAAACTGATCTTCTCCCATACTCCCAGAGCTAACGGGCATGCAGTGAAGAGATGCGATACCGAGTCCAGATCTTCGTTACAAAAATTGCAGCCGTCGTCTAACACCACCATACCTCTTCTTTCTAGCGCCTCAACCGTCGGGATACGGTTCAGGTCCGCACGCCACGCGAGAATGTTACATTTTTTAGGGACCCATTTACTCCAATCCATCACGTATCTGCTGCTGTAATCACGACTAGACACCATAAGATGCTTAACCGCCGCGACCGAGAAGCCCTTAGCTCCACTCCCCAACCATTCCCACTTATCCATACCATTAGAGAGAGTAGTCGTGGCCACTGCAGCCCTTAACGATGACCATTCAGCCGACTCTTCAGGCGAAACCGGGTCGTGCCTCCAAAGCCAAAGCCCATCCCCATGCAGCCGATCTCCGACAGTACATGGCTTCACTACTTCCAATGCAAAAAGGGCAGGAAACTTATCTTTAAGCGGGATGTCGAAAAGCCACGGGTCTAACCAGAACAAGATTTTATCTCCCCTTCCTATCACCCCCTTAAGAAGACAACGAAACTGAACGTTTCCGAACAGCGGTCTCTTAAGAACCGAAGCTATACTACTCCAAACCCCTCCAACCGTTTTTTTAAGAGGAAGGAAATCCCATTCCGAGTAACCAGAATGTATAGCGTTTATAACCTTAACCCACAGGTTGTCTTGCTCATTTTTAAACCTCCACCCCCATTTGACTAGCAAGGCTGTGTTAACGTCCTTAAGGCGTTGGAGACCGAGGCCACCCATATCGACAGGCGAAGCGACTCTCTCCCATGCTACCCAGTGAACCTTTTTTACTTCCGAATTTCCTCCCCACAGAAATTTTCTAATAATAGATTCCAGAACCTGAATCACCTTCACAGGAGCACGATACAAGGAGAAATAGTAGCAGGGGAGACTCTCAAGCACTGAACGGATTAACGTGACTCTTCCTCCCACAGAGAGGATCGAAGCCTTCCACATTGAAAGTCTTTTCTCAAATGCATCCACAACCGGCTGCCAACTTGATGTCCTATTCATATTGGCACCCACACAAAGGCCTAGAAATTTGAAAGGCATCGACCCCGGGCTACACCCAACGAAAGCCGCCATCTCGTCTACTTCTCCTGGTTGCACCCCAACCCCTATAAGATTCGATTTACCCAAATTAATCCTAAGGCCCGAGCAAACATGGAAGCATTTAAGGATTCTAACCACGTTTCGAATATTCTCCTTGGACCACTCGCCCATTATAATTGCATCATCCGCGTAAAAAAGGTGTGTGACGATAGGACCTCCGTTCGGGAGAGAAATGCCCTTGACGATCCCCAACCTACTCGCTTTGTTAATCATACACGTTAAAGCTTCCATAACAATGACGAAGAGGAATGGAGAAATAGGATCCCCTTGACGCATCCCTTTGTGGCATTTAAATTCGAATGTCGGGGATCCGTTGACAAGAACCGAGGCTCTAGCCGACGATAAAATACCCTTAATCCACGTACACCATTTCCAAGAAAAACCCATTTGCTCAAGAATGTCCAACACAAAGTTCCAGTTTATATTATCGTACGCCTTCTCAAAGTCGACTTTAAGAAAAAAAACTTGACGCTTACTTTTACGGCTCCAGTTCTGAATTTCGTTGACAATTAGAGGGCCATCCAGGATGAAACGGCCCCTAATGAATGCGGATTGGTTACCCGAAATGACAGAGTCTAACACTCCTTTGAGCCTGCATGCCAAGATTTTCGAAATGACCTTGTTAACAATCCCCACCAAGCTGATCGGGCGATACTCTTTCAAACTTGTCGGGTCGATAACTTTGGGTATCAAGGCTATGAAAGAAGAACCGCAGCCCATATTTATCACTCCATTAACAAAAAACTCCTCCATAATATTAAAAAAATCTCCTTCAAAGCTACTCCAGAACCGCTTTATTAGCCGGAAGCTAATACCGTCCGGACCCGGGGCCCGATCGTCACCACAATCAAAAACAGCCTTTTTTATTTCCTCTTTACTGAACCGAGCTTCAAGACAAACTGCCTCCACCTCCGAAACCTTCTTAATGTCCGAACAGATAAGACGGGGCCGGATGACCCAATCTTCAGCAAACTTCTCCTTAAAAAACCTATAGACCTCCTTCTTCACGAGCGACGGTTTCGAAACCCAAGCGCCATGTCTGGAAAAGAAAGAGAGTGTGTTGCTATTTATGAATCATGCTTGCAAAGCACTCATGCACTATCCAATGAGAAGTTTTCTCTAATTGTCCAATAAGGTTGCAATTTGCAACATTCTTCACTACTTTCTCATCTAAAAGTTGATCCTTGAAATATTTTTAATTTTTTTATAATTATATTTATCGTAAAATAATGTCCCGTAGATCATGTTCGATAATTTTTTCTTTTCCTAAAACGACTCAAATTAATGCGTTTTTAAAAACTGTCCATTTGACCTCAACCGGTTTGACCAGTTACCCGAGCCATCCTTTTTGTCAAGCTTAATAAATATTAGAGTAAACTGCAATTTTACCCCCTGGGGTTAGGGGTCATTGGCATGTCTACCCTCCTAAGGAAATAATTGCAATTTTACCCCCCACTGTTTGGGGTTATGTCGCAACTTTACCCCCTGACCATTTCAACGTTAATGTTACCGTTAGTCTGTATGGAAATGTCGAAAGTACCTTTCATCTTCTCCATTAAAAGCTTGAACCCTGCCCTAAACTCAATTCTTCTTCAATCGACCCCCAATTCAAGCTTGCATCCCTCAATTCACTGCCCTCAAATCACTGCCCTGAACATGTCTTCATCTTCGTCCTCTGTGCTTCGATTCAAGGGCAAAACTCAAGATTCAGACATCATATGTCCTTGTGGTGCGAAAACAGTGGTGAAACAATCACAATCGACAGCTAATCCTGGTCGATGGTATCTTCGATGTGTAAGTTTCTTATATTTTATGCTTATTGAAACTCAACTTTGTTTGAAACTCTTGCTTATGATGTTCAATAATAGGTTGGAGGATGTGGATTCCTCAGATGGGCTGACAAAGGTGAAGAACAGGGATGTCCGGTTTGTCGAGAGGTAATGCCTGGTTTAATTCAAAGCATTAAAGATAAGGATGAGTTGGCTAAGTGCAAAGAACAGTTGGCTCGGTACAAGAATGGAGACGTGTTCAAACTGAAGATGTACTTTGTGATTACTTGGGTCTTGATTGTTCTACTTTTTTTGGTTAAGTAGTTTAATGTGGAGAAATTGGATTTGGTTGTGTATTTTGACTGCTTGTAATTATACTTTTTATGCAATGGTCCTTTTCAAGTTCTTATATGTATGTTTTGTTAGCCTGGTTGTAATTCTGTAGGTATGGCTGACAAAGAGAATGATAAAGTTGAGAATGAGAAAGATGTTGGTAAGGATAAAGACGTCGGTGCAGCCGAAGAACCAGACAGTTATGTCTACTTTGAGGATGCAAGAAAGTGATTATGAAAAGATATTCGGAGATCCGACAAAGGATTATGACCCTGAAGTGCTGGAACATGCATGGGATTACACATATTGGGATGAAGAGGATGATTGGTACTTTGACCCATATGAAGGGGAGCATGGTTCTGATTCGGATTGGTCTTGTTTGGATGATTGTCACTGGAAATAGGCTAGATTTGTTTGGTTGTAAGTTTGTATTTTGGACCTCTTATTTGTACTAAATGTTGCAATGTAATCGAATCACTTTCCGCCAAAATTCTGTTTGAACACATTACTAAAGCAGCCATATTGTCTTGAACAAACATAAAGCAGCCATGACAACAAACCAAACCAGCTGCCATAATGTCTTGAACAAACATAAAGCAGCTATGACAACAAACCAAACCAGCAGCCATATTTTCTTGAACAAACATAAAGCAGCCATGACAACAAACCAACCAAATAACGTGTTGTACTAAAGCAGCCATATTGTCTTGAACAAAGATTGTAAACCAAAATACTAAAGCAGCCATATTGTCTTGAACAAATAGTTGTAAACCAAAGTACAAACTTGACAAACCAAACATAAAGGTACAAACCAAACATTGTCTTGAACAAAGTTGACAAACCTAACATTGTCTTGAACAAACAAACAAAAAAACATAGTCTAAAGTTACAAACCAAACATTGTCTTGAACGAACTTGACAAACAAACAAACAAACATAGTCTAAACTAACAAACCATCCATCACTCATCAAGATTGTAAACTGGTGCACCTTGAGTGGCAGTGTGTGATTCCTGTGAAGCAGTGGATTGTTCACCCCTTATCCTTTGCAGCTCCTGACATTGTGACCCATGTTCCCACATTTACCACACTTGATGCTAGTTCCCTTTTTGGTCATTTTACCTCCTTTGTCGAACTCCTGCTCAAGCTCTTTTTCACCATATGCCTTCTTTCTTTTCTTCTTTGGCCTTCCAACTTGTGTATGATGCTTTGGTGGGATGAGTGTTGTTGGACACTCTGAAGGAGTCCACATCTCTGGCCCGTTGATTGGCTCTATCACATTGTCATAAACTTTCTTCCATGTTGACAGCCAATACACTTCATCCACCCACTCTTCTGGTATGCCAGCATCAATGCTATTGCTTGACATATCCCATATGGCTGCAACTGCATGTTTGCAAGGCATCCATGTCAAATCCCACTTCCTACATGCACAAGTTTTATGTTTAACATTCACAACACACTGTGATCTCGGACCTGTTACTTGATACTTGTCTGAATCAACCATTAAAACAGACATTTCAGCAGCCTGTTCTTGATCTCATCGAAGACCTCAGTGGCATGAGGTGTCAGTGGCTCCATACACTTTGCTTGCAATTTCTTGACATTCACTATCCTCTTGGTCATGTACTCCCGAATGAATTCTAGGCATGTGATAATCGGCTTGTCCCTTGCTCCTACGATTTGTCTGTTAAAAACCTCACATATGTTGTTCAGCAACATATCACATCTAGCTCTTCCAGAAAAATATGCTCTTGACCAAGCGGTGTATGGGATCTTATTCAGCCAGTCATACATAGCTCGTTCTGTTGTCTTAATTTCTTCCATAGCTTTGTTAAAGTATGGAATAGATGTCTTCCTTCCGGCTGACCAAAGCAAATTCTTGTAAAGATCTCCACGCCACTTGGATTTCATGTTCTCATGGATGTGCCTCAAACAAAATCTGTGCTCACCATTAGGAAAAACAGCTAGCATAGCAGGAATTAGACCCTGTGATACAGAATGCAATTAATCACAATATTTTGCTACCAAAGGTTTTTGCAATGTATTAATTAACACTTAAGAACTTATTACCTTTTGTCTGTCACTGATGAAGGTGAAACAAGAGTCAGCCGTATACCCTAGGTCATCTCTCAACAGTTGCAAAAACCATTTCCAGGTTTATGTTGTTTCTGCCTCAACAAGGGCATAACAAACTGGATATATGCTATTGTTCCCATCAATACCAACAGCACTCAAGATCTGTCCAGGAAATGGACCTTTCATGAAACAACCATCCACACCCAGCAATGGTCTTCCAATCATCTTAAATCCTCTCATCATAGAGGCAAAACAAAAATAAACCCTTCGAAACTGCCTTGTAGGACTAGCTGAGTTCCCACATGGCTCCACATCAATTTTAATTGTACTACCTGGGTTCGCTTTTAGAAGTTCATCACAGTATGACCTTAGCAGACCATACTGTAGTGATATTTCTAGTTGATGCTTCCGAAGCAGTTGACTTTGGATTGCTTGAATTGGCATGTCTGGATTGCTTTCAATCATAGGTTGGATCTCTCTGGCAATCGAACTCATTGTGTACAAAGAAACGACCCTTGTTGTCAAACAATTGTGTTGATTTTGAATCGTCTTCACACACCACCACTTATCCTTGTCTGTGTTCCTTGAGATGTGAACTATCACACCCCGGCCGCGTTAAAACAACAAAACCGCGGCGGAAACGCCGGGGAGTGATGCGACAGAATTATTGTTTCAACAACCATGGTAATTAAAGCTATGTATTATTGATTAAGGTTTACATTGTCTTTGAGTTTAACAGAAACATAACATAATAAACAGTCTTTTAAGTCACTAAGGCCCGAGTCCGCCTAAGTGAAGCACAAACATCATCATGCATTAGCACCTGAAACACATGTAAAAATAGGTACGTCAGCATAAAAATGCCTATGAGATACATAGGTTTTGTTTATGCATGATTCATGACTTGTAGTTTAAAAGGAGTGTTTAACAAAAATGTAGTCATGAATCTTGTAAAATGTTTTCCTTTATGAAATCATGTGAAAATCGATATGAAAATCAAATGATAATGAAAGGACAATGCATGGTTAAATGACTAACCATGTAAAAGTGAATTTGTATAAAATGTGTAATTTGTAAAACAATGTCATGTTCTTGTATAAAATGTTTCATGTCTTGCCCAAGTGGCTTAGATAACGCAACAATGTATAATACAATAAAAGCACTTATATATAGGAAGTACCAGCGGCGTATCAACCATGCTTTTATCATATAACACATAGCCCCATTACATAAGTCACTTATCAATAATCAACCAACATATCTTGTTCAATATCAAAAATGTTTATGTATAAACCATGTTCAATGTCATGTATGGTGAATAACTAGTAATTACTCAACCCCGTAGAAAATGTACAAAACAAGGTTTTTGAATAAACCTCAGTTTAAATCAAATGTTATGTTTTGTAGAAAACAATGCTTTATGATTACAAACATTTATGCAGTAATGTTTATTCGCATACATTCAAGCCTTGCGACTGTGGCGACAAACCTTTAAACAAATTAAAGGTTTATCTAAGTTATGTATATCGGATTCTGTCATTCCCAACTTCTAAACAAACCTAGGAAGTCGAAAACGGGATTTGTCAAGCCCTATGGTACCATTACATACTACAGAGCGGCGTAGCTAATGTTAATGAATGTAGAGTAAACTGCAATTTTACACCCTGAGGTTAGGGGTCATTGGCATGTCTACCCCCTAAGGAAATAATTGCAATTTTACCCCCCACTGTTTGCTATTATGTTGCAACCTTACCCCCCGGCCTCAAATTTGTTAACAGATCTGTTAACTTTAATGTGAAATGACTATATTGCCCTTTAATATTACCCCTCAACGTTCTTGTTATGTCTCACAATTACCCCCCACCATCAGCCGCCACCACCCATCTCCACCACCATCAGCCTCGACCACCCACCATCATTTTACTTTCTCAAATTTGATAAATAACTTCAATAAAACACATTACCCTGCTGCAAACATTTAGCAATAAACTTCATAATCACCATCTAAGAGACAAAAATCAGTAAAATTCATCATAAGCATGCTGCAAACATTCAGCAACAAAATGGAATCCACATGCTGAGGAAACTTGAAGGTTAACTGAAAGATGAAATAGTGTTTTATGTATTGAAAAAGAGGAGCAGTTTACTGAAGAAATAAGACAGTGATCACACACTAAAAGTCGGAAATTATCATCCGATATGTCCATCTAGATGGGGATCCAAACAGAAACCTCAAGCATCCATTCGATGTATCAAAAGCAAGACGTAACCAACAAAAACTTGTATCGTCCCCGAAAATTACTACAAACTACTAATAATCATATATGCTTCAAAATTTTACTAATACAATATTACAATTAGACAAATGGAAATATCAGAATTCAGAAAGCAATCAAATTGATTGTATAAGATTCACAGTCAACTTTTAACTTCAAAAGAATCCAAAATCAGTCAGAGTTTTGATAATGCCAATGAGCCAAATCAAGATCTAGACCCACCAAACAATGTGAAACAAAATCCTAATTTTCACATCCTTATTGATAACATCTATAACCAACAACAACAAAAAGAATAAAACCACATCAAGATCTATAATGCAATCTCAACACACATATCAGCAACAATCACTGTCAAAAAACAAAAAACTAGATCAAGATAAGATTTTTAAGTGATGTACCTAAAGAAGAACACTTGTTGACACCTTCAAGGGTAACAACAGCAGTGAGAATGAAAACAAAAGGTAACAAGAAAGCAAGAATAAGAATAGTATGAAAAAGAGTTCTGTAAGAAATGTGACAAGCTGTAACTTTGATCTTCATCAAATCAACAAACCCATTGGTGCTTGATATTGTTACACTTCTCATGCTAGGTGAGAAGTGTAGCTGCATAATGATCCACTTAACAACAACATAAAACAACAACCCTCATCATTACCAGATCCAATCACACACCAATGCTTGAACTGATCAATTTAACAAGTTTATAAGATTTGGGTTTGAATAATATGTAGTCGGAATATATCAGAGCATATCCTTCTTTGTTGATTAACTGGATTTGCATCCCCTGTATCGAAGAGAGAGAGAGAGAGAGAGAAACTCTTTGGATATTGGTACCACTCACAATTGCCCAATTTCATACACACAAATAGATACAGGACTTGTATCTATCTCAGATCAAGTAAAACGAGAGACAGACAAAACAATCTTGAAATCTGATCCAGGGTTACAATAACCGATGAAGAAATGACAAATCCAAAGAAAACCCTATTTATTAAACCACCGATTTTGTCCTTCAATCGCGACCATCGATTCTGTCGATTAATTCAACCTCAGTCCTGTGGATTGATGTTTGAAGATTCAAAGTAATTAACCTTATTTTCCAACAGGATTTGAGATTTTGTTAATAAACCATGATTTCATCGATTATATGAACAGGATTTGAGATTTCATCAACAACAACAACAGGTGTTTGAAGATGATGATGATATTTGAAGAAGGGGGTGGGTGGTTGCGGTGGGGGAGGAGCGGCGGCAGGGGTTATTTCAAGAAGATGATGATAATTTGAAGATGATGATGATGTATCTGTGAGTTACTTAGAAGAAGATGATGATAATTTGATTTTTTAAATAATAATAATAAATATAGGGTAAGATTACCAAAATACCCCTGTCTATAACAGTTAAATAACTGTTGACTGACGGCAGGGGGTAAGGTTGCAACATAACATCAAACAGTAGGGGGTAAAATTGCAATTATTTCCTTAGGGGGGGTAGACATGCCAATGACCCCTAACCTCAGGGTGTAAAATTGCAGTTTACTCATGAATGTATTATTGTCCCGATTAAACATACCAAATGTCATAACCAATGTAGCATGTGAAAACCATGTACTAAGTATGCTAAGTAAACATACATAGTAGAAATGTTCATGAAATCAATGTGCTAGCATGCTAAGTAAACAGGCATAGCAAAAATGTTTATGAAATCAATGTGCTAGCATGCTAAGTAAACATACATAGCAAAAATGTTTATGAAATCAATGTGCTAGCATGCTAAGTAAACATACATAGCAAAGCATAATTGAAAACATGTACTATATGTGTACTAGGTGAAACTAGCATGTTTATACCATAAAAGCAATGAAAGCATGAAAGTAACAAGTATGTACATGTGTATCACCCCAAAATATTTGAAAGCGATAAAAGAGGGGAACTATGTACTCACTTGGGATTGCCTAATAGTCTTGAGAATAAGACCAAATAAGGCTTCAAGGATAACGAATCAACCGGCACCTAATATAGGTAACTATGTTAATAATCGGATCCTAAATCGGGAAATAGGATAGAATGAGGCTCTATAAATCAAATGAGTATTGACACTCATATGGCATGATTTAATAGACCTTACATTCTGATTGGAAAGTCTACCTAAGTGCTTTTGACCCGTTTCGACCCGTTATGGTAGTTTAAGCCACTATAACGCGTCGTTTGCGTAAAACTATGTTCGGATGGTTAACTATGTGCTATGTCAAGTCTTATATGCCCAATTATCCCTAAACATGTTACTAAATCATATTACATGTCAAAAATATGTTCACATATGCAAAATACGGATTTATGCTTCAAAAGGGCGTTTTGGTCATTTCCTATGGGCATACAAGCTACTTAACAAATAACTAACCAATCCTATGTGATCATAAGGTATAACCTCAGAGGTTATTCCCTATGCAACTATGATCACTAATAAAGCTTAGTCGGATCCTAATGATCGACCAAACGGGTCGGGTTCGAAAGTCTAAGCGGTTGTCTAGACCGCTTAACTTACGACCCTAAACAAGCACTAAACTAATAGTGACGAGTTAAACATGTCAAAACACTTTTAACTAACTTATAAAACTGATTTGGTATCAAAACAAAGTGTTTTGATACCTAAAAGTAGTTCCGTTGCAAAATGCGTGCTAAAACGCATTTTGACCGAAACTTTGACTCGTCACTACACCTAGTCAACGTGGTAATCAGTAGGTATAATCGCTAAGGATTATAACCATCGTGATTACAATCACGTTGCAAAGTTCAATTGAACTTTGACTTGACCAATTGATGGTCAAAACCAAAAGTCAAATTGTTGGCCAAACTGTTTGACTTTCTGCACTAACATAAAGAACAAGCATGAAAGAATACTCACAAGTGTCTAATGCTTGAAGAAAGAAGACAAGAAAACCAAAGAGGAAGTTCCTAACACTTGTGGAAGCTCCAATTCATATTAGAGAAGAGAAATGAGAGGAATGAGCAAAGAATGAGGAGGTTTGGCATGCTATTTATACTTGTTGCAAGTTCACAAGATCATGCCACATGTTTACACCACCTTGATATGTTCTAAAGTTGCCTTGGACTTCATCGAAAGGGGCATAAACGAAGGTTATCGTGCACATCATCATAGGATCCCATTCTTTCAATTTGAATCCATTATTGTTAGCATTAACCGGATTTGGATGCTTATCAGACGTTTATAACACAGGTTAAGGGTTGG
Source organism: Helianthus tuberosus (assembly GCA_030545235.1). Lineage (NCBI taxonomy): Eukaryota > Viridiplantae > Streptophyta > Magnoliopsida > Asterales > Asteraceae > Helianthus > Helianthus tuberosus. The sequence continues at coordinate 150,296,657 of CM060431.1, read as the reverse complement.
GATTTATACATAGGTCGCTCAGAGGTATGTATTAACATGTCGACGCTTTTAACCCCTCGTATACGAATTTTATCATAACTTTCTCATATGATAACGAAACTTGGTGAAATTTTTATCATGCATTCTAGTGAGCATAATTAATCATTACGAAGCTTCGGGTTTGCTAAAAGGTCACTCAGAGGTATATCTTAAACATGTTGACACATTTAACCCCTGTAGTTTGAAATCTCTCACTTTCTTTCATAATTAGTTTCGTATGATCCATGATTCATTCGTTTAAGGGTATAAACATCATGTAGGGTTATTGTAAAGTATATTTATCCATTGTTGACATTTTGAACCCTTATATTCACATACTTTCCTTGTTTGTCAACTTTAGTTCCTCTAGAGTATTCTTTTACACGTTCAAAGCTTATGACACGTGTCAATACATTATTGGACATGGAATTACGAGGTGTTACATCCTCACCCCCTTAAAAGAAATATCGACCTCAAGATTTGCTAAAGTAAGGGAAGTACCTTCTGTCTTATATTGGGCTTAATCTCTATAGTATATCTGGAGCTTTTCCAAGCTCCCAAGTTAACCTTTATAATGGGTACATGTATCCTTTTGGAGCTTCTAATCCTGTCGATCCTTAATCGACACAGGTTGCTCATCATATCATAAATATGCATATCATTATGTGATAGTGCTTTTCGACTTATTGGTGACACGTCCTTAAATCATTAGTGTGGGTCACATTGCGCGTTCTACCAAGCTCCTTAATTAGGTCTTAGCTCGTAAGCTATTTAATCTTGATACATTCGAATCCTTCGAATGACTTTATATATTTAGAGCTTAACTAACCTGATAATTACAACTTGGCACACCCTTCTAGGGTGTTATCTTTTGTTGAACCTTATTCTTCGACAAGAACTTAGGAGGTTTGCTTTTTTTTTTTCTCATTAATCCTTGATTTTCTGCCGAATACTGGCATCTTACAAATGATTATGCATTTGAATGATCTTATTTGTTGTTTCCAAGGCAACTTTCAGATCCTGATAATTGGACTTATTAATCTTCTGTCTAACAATAGATGTTTAACATTCCATCCATGCAAGGTCTCCAAGGGAGCAGCCTTGATACTTATATAACAACTATTATTGAAAAGCTTATTTTAAGGTGAGATGGTTAATCCAACCACTGTTTGAAACTAATCTTAAGGAATAGCTAATCCTTGTCGTTAGTCGAATAAATCGACGATCCTGGGCAGCTGATGGCAATTCTTAATTGTTGCCTAAATAGGGTTGCGGTAATTAATGCATAAGCAAAATGAACCATCTTTCTTAATTAACAATACTGAATTCTCAGAATATTGAGTTAAGCTTTATGAATCTATATATTAAAACTTACTTAACCAGGGTTTTCGATCCTTCCAATGATGGTACTAGCCGTCTCGGAGATTTCATAATGATACAGCCCTAAATGGGATATAAATCTTAACTCTACTTGCCTCTCGGGAGGCAAACAGGGTAGTCTTAGGAGAAGATAATCAAGATACAAGGAGGTTATAGAGATTTTTTGAATCCCAGGCTCCAGTTCATCCATCCTTGCTTGTGTCAAATGAGTGACACAGTTATGCTATGAGTCCACAGATTCCTTTACCAGGGATATTTACTTGGATAATTCCATTCTAGATGTCTTCTTTGAATACCATTAGCTGACTTTAATACCGTGTGACCATTGGAATATCCTTGTGGTCCCATGCATTAAACCTCCATACTGATTAGGCATGGAAGCAATCTATAGAACATATTAAGATACACAAATCCTCACATGGCGCTTTTGTCATACCATTTGGTATTCGTAATCAATAGAGATCAAAGAGATATCAATTTCATATGATGATGTACTCTATCTGGAGAGAGGGTACATTAGGATTTTACGATTGAAGATTTTCTGACAGGGGTAAAAGGAATGGAATCTATAAGTTTCATTTGTAATTTTTACCTTACACTAATCTCTGGGGTTCTAATGGGAGGCTTTAAAAGTTTGTTATGCTTACCATCTATGAAGGATACATTGGCATCCTATTCAAAATAGAACTCTTGGCATTTATTCTACTTTGTATTTTGTGCTTATGGTTCTAACAGGCAGATTTAATAACTTACAAATTTTATTCCACAATGACTTATCCGTACCTGAATCAAACAATACCCTTGCATATACATCATGGATAAGGACGTACCGGTTATAACATTGTCATCTTGTATGGCCTCTTTTGCATCCATCTGAGAGACCTTAGCGTTGGTCTTCTTATCTCCTTCAAGCTTCTTAGCATACTTTGGGCAATTGGATTTGATATGTCCTTTCTCGTTACAGTTGTAACAAGTCGCATCTCCTATCTTCTGGCATTCCAATGTTTTATGCTCACTAGATTTGCAGATCCCACAAGCCCTGGGCTGCGATTGGGATTTTGATTCGAACCTGCATTTCCCATAATGGCGCTTCTTGCAGGTCTTGCATACAGGTTTCTGGTTAGACTTTTGTTTGTTCTTATTTTTAGAGCTCTGAGAGTTATCTTCCTTCATTTTCCTTTTTAGTCCACCTTTTACATTAGAGGCATGAACGAGATCCTCCTTATGAGTGAGGAAATGTGGTCCTAGATAAAATTTGGAGCGAGTAGCATGGGGGTCCTTGAACTTTTTCACAGCCTTCTTCACAGCTTTTCCAACAGCTGCGTCTATCATAGTCTGAAGAACCTCTTTGGAAATTTTAAGGTTCACAATTATAGTATCATTAACACGTGTCGCATCATCCATAACACGATCAACGGCTGTCTTATCCGAGTTTGTCATACTCGATATTTGATTCCTAACACCAAATAAAACAATTAGTTGCAATCCAACAACCGCTATTCATCATCCTGGTGACCTAATATACTAACCATGCTATCGTTAAACCATACAGGCTAATATAGTACGAACATTCTCTAGGAATGTCCTGTAGATATGTATATATATATAAATCAATTATACTTAGCCTAGGCCATAGAAGACCATTAATGGCAATTAAGGTTTGGACCTAGTCCATCACCTTTTTGACAGGGGATCAATTGTCACATCTGTCTTGATCATATTGATGATTTTGGATAGCTTGAAAGCTTGACATTAGGATATCAGAAAAGAGTGATTCCTAATAGATATAAAATATCAATCTAAGATTTTTTGGAACATTTTCTATAGTATCATCGGCCAATTTCTACCTCGCATTAAATGACCGGAGTCCTAATCAGGCGGAGACAACAGTTCTCAACATTTATCGTTCATTACAGAATCATATATGCCAGCGTCAAATAAATTTCTGCATAATCTGCTTGATAAGGAAAGGTACCTGCTATATAGTTATCATTTTGCACCATCTCCTGGGCGTTCATCTGGAAGACTCATGCGTTTGTTTTCTTGGCCTCTTCGGGCTTCTTCTGATTCCTAGGGCAGTTGGTCTTGATATGCCCCTTCTCGTTGCAACCATAACAGGTTGCGTCTTTCAACTTCTTGCAATCCAAGGTTTTATGTTCCTTAGACTTGCAAATCCCATAAGGTAGAGGCTGAGATTCAAATCTGCATTTCCCGAGGTGGTATTTCCGACAGGTTTTGCACCTGGTCTTCTCACCCGACTGCTGGCTGTCTTTCTTAAACCCGGAACTCTTCTTATCCTCAGAGTTCCTCTTTGTCTTCCTATCGGAGCGATGAGAATTCTCATCCTCCCTTTTACGCTTTCCATCTTCAAAGGCTTTGGCAGCCTTGTTTCTGACTACATCGAGTGTAAGAGATAACGACAGGTCTGCCACTGACCTGAATGTAGTAGGTCTCGATGCTTTCACACTTGCCTTTATTTCTGGGGCTAGACCCCCAATAAAGCGAGTTATTCGCTTTGGTTCCGGCGTGATCAAGTAAGGAACCAATCGAGACATGGTATTGAAACTCGTAAGGTATGCTTGACAATCTAAGTTCTCCATGACTAATGTCAAGAATTTAGTCTCAATTTTCTCGACTTCATGTTGAGGACAGTAATTTTCTTTGATAAGAGCAACGAACTGATCCCAAGTCATGTTGTACAAAGGGATCTTCCCCGTAGCTTGGATCAGTGACCTCCACCAAGCTAGAGCTTCTCCTTTAAAAGATTGTGAAACAAACTTCACAATGTCTTGCTCTGCACATCCACTGATGTCAACAACGGTGTCCATCTCATCGAGCCATGTCATGCAATCGATGACCCCTTTTTCTACTGTAAAGTCTCTGGGCATGCAGGAGACAAAATATTTATATGAGCAGGTCTTAACTAGTGCCTCTTGATGAAGCATCACCTGTCTAGACGGAACACTCCTTTGATTTGACGAGTTACGAACATCGTCTTCCCTTGACTCATGTGATTTAGAAGGGGGCTTACTACGAGCCACAGATAGAGTCTTAGAGTGTGTACCACTTGATTCATCATACTGTCTGTCGAGAGCTCGTGTAACGGCATTATCTATTAATGCCTGCAGTTCCGCACCAGTTATATTAACTCTGGTAGCATCATTATTTTCCCTCGGGTGGCTGTTGACCTCATCCGATCCAGCCATGTAGCTTGATTGCTACATAAATATTGACAATGATTCATTCAGAGGTTATTATGGATTCATCACTTTTGACGATTCATCAACCATGGTAATATAAACCATATTGGTTAATTTGTTAGTTATATTTAATTAGTATTTTCATTATAATTTATCCTAGTTATAAAACATTAAGGATGTTAAGGTGGCGCAAAAGGTCTAGTCACAAGGACAGTTTTAAATTTACAAGCCATGATTTCAGAGAATCGAGGCATTAAGGTTTGAACATATTTCATTACCTTTTCTTGACAGAGCGTCAAAGACTTCAACTGTCTTTTGTCCCTTAGGACAATAAGTATGGCCCATAGGCATTTCATCACTTATGGATGTCTATAATATGATCATCTTCATTTGATGATTTAAGCCATGATTTCTACATCACTAAGCTAGACAAGGGGTTGGAAATTCCCATTATAAAGATGACAAGTGTGATTTATCGCTTCACTGTTTTCAGGAGTGTTAACATGTTTTTAGATGTTAACAAGGATTTGAATATCTTTTAAACAGGTTTTTACCATCATAGCTAGGTCCTTAATGACATACAAGCTAGGTTATGCCCTTTAAGATTCTTTTCATTATATATATTGGTAGATCAATTACGAAAAGGAATTATATTTTGGTTTACTTCATATGTTATATTCATATAGAATGATAAATATGGAATTTAGATTAAATATTCAAATGATTTTTAAAAGGAGTATATAATTGCCCTAAACGGGACTTGAAAGGAATGATGTTGTCCATGAAGGGACTAAAAGATAAATATGTCCTTATAAGGACTACTAAGGAAACAAACTTCAGCAAAAGGAGTTTTCTTCTTTGCTTTACTTCTGAATGCTTTCTCCTTTGTTGCACGTTGTACTCTAGCCGCAGTACGAAGCTCGGCAATTCAAGGCTCCGGATGTGGAGAATTTCCATTTCGGCTTTCTTGATTGGAGACATATTCAAAACATATAAATTCGGAAGCAATAGTTTTCAGATTAGGGTTGAGAGTATTCCTATGTTAAGTCTAGACTCAGAAGGTCAAGGAATGTGCTACTGTGTCATTGAGATTAAACACAAAAAGGCTAGTGTTTAATTCACTCAATGTTGGCTCTGATACCAACCTGTCACACCCCAATATTTCCACGTATTACCGGTGGGCCCGGTGGGGAGTATCTTGACGTAGTTGATATCATCATAGTCAAACAATACAATTTTAAATGTACAGCGGAAGCAAAAGATAAATATATTACAAACCGATATAAAGTAATATCCAAATATTACAAACGGAATGTAAAAAGATCCACAGGCGGATCATATATAAAGGAAACATAGTTCATCAGATTTAAATGCATCCAAGCTCGCGAGGCTCTTATTGATGCTAAGGAGAGGCCAGCCTATTACGAGTAGTACCTGCACTTAACCTTTTTGGGAAAATACGTCAGTTTACACTGGTAAATACAATTAACTGACTCATTTTGAAAAGGTTTAATAAAATTGATTTGAATGCACGTGGCACAAACTTTTTATAACTTGGGATAATTATTTGAATATAATACTTGTAAAAGAATTACATGTTCCTTATGCGTTCAGTAGCCCAATCCGCAGACCGGGTTAAAGATTAATAGACACACCATAGGTAAAATGCCCACAAGGTTGAAACCTTTAAGTGAGTTACCAGTTTTTACATATGCATCAATCAGGTGTACGCCTACACCCCGTGCTTAGGTCGTTGCCATTTCGTAAAATGATGCCAAGGATATCCGGGACATGGTCATTAACCCCCCAAAGGCTTTAAGCAAACAAAACAATTTAAACGGGACACTTCAATGATTTAACCTTCATACGATTAAAGATTCAATGCCCGACCAAGCGGTATTTGTATATACCGTACCCCAAGCCCGTATAAGGGAAAATAAGTTAAAAGTATTTACCTGAGCAAAGTAATAATCACAACAAGCAAGTGCACGTAGCTTTTACCGGATCTCCTATTCTGGAACGAAGGTTTATAATAACCTTTTAGAATCCTAACGGGTCTTTAATTAAGCCTAAACTTAGACCAGTTAGTTTTAAAGGAAGATACGGTTCGTACGCATGATTAAGCGAAGACCGGAATAGAATGTGATTTAGACCCAACAAGTTTGAAGACTTGTATAATATGGGTAATCTAAACTCATTCTGGATTTTGAGATAAAAATGATAAGGTTTGACCCGTTTCGGCTAATTTATGCAAACTAGTTACATACTGATCCGAACGCGAAACATGCGTAACGGGTAACCATAAGAGTCATATACATGTTTCCTAAGTTAATATGCCTTAAATATGTTGTGATATCAGTAGGATACCTTCCATTATGCCCAAAACGAGTTTAATCTCAATTCAAGCCCCGTAGGGGTATTTTGGTCATTTTAATGATTATAAAAGAGATTAATTATAATTATGAGACTCGGGTCTGAAATAATCAGTAAAACAACTTAATTTAACAAGTTATATCAGTTGGTGACAAGTCTTATGTGACAAAATGGTTTTAAACCCATACTAGGTGTTTAATAAGCATAAAAAGCCGTTTTAAGCGATTTCCGGGTTATACAGAAAATCTGAGTTTTCTGATCAGATTATAAAGTTCAAAATACTTCATTTATTATATAAAATCAGTAACAATTGGATTGGTGTCAAAATATTATGTAAAACTCATTTTACAAGTAAAAAGGGTATAATCGGTATTTACCGAATTAAGGCGATAACCTTAGGTTATGATCAGTTTAAAAATAATTAAAAATCTTCAAAAATCTCAAAATATTATATTACATCAGTGGGTAAAAGGTTTGGTGTCAAAAATTGGGTTTAGATAGGCTTTATGCTAATGACGCCGTTTAATTACTAAAAATCGTTATAATTACGCCATTGAGCATAACTCCTAATCTAGACCTCAAACTGATGTGAAATTTTAGGGACATGTTTATAAATCAGTAACAAAGATTATTGTCCTTTCACATTTTCAAAATTCTCGTTTTATGGTCAAAAGGGCATTATGGTCAACATTAAGCAATTAACGGAAACGTGTAAATGAATTGGACAATCAATGAACCAACCACAGAGGGTTATACTATCATGTAACCTGGTCCTAAGGAAGCTCTAAGGCATATCCAAACCCATCTAAATCGGGTCAGAACTGAAGTCAAAGCAAAAGTCAAAGTTTTGCGACTTTCGGTTCCGAACCGGGTCTAAACAGAAAATTGTCGGATTAAACAAGCTTAGACCAGTTCTTATACTTATTACCAAGTTATATGAGTGATAAAATAGGTTACACGCCTTCTGCATTGCTAATTATGCGTTAATTCGAAAATTATGGTTCTGTTGACTTTTTATAAACAACTTTGACCCGACATTTGATCTAGTTAGAGCGGGAATCAGAGGGTGCCCTTTTAAGGGTTTATTGCCCACATAATTACCAACTTATAACTACTTTCAATTTGACTAATCACTGGACCATTAGTGATTAATCGATAAGTCAAACCTTAATTACGACGGTTTGACTTTTAAGCTAATAACTAAGCAAAACTCAATTAAGGAAGGTCAAGGACACTTACCAAAGTCTAATGCACGACCAGAGATGCTTGGGGACAGGTAGGGCTGTAAACGAACCGAACGAACACGAACAAGGCCTTGTTCGTGTTCATTCATTAAGGAAGTAAATGTGTTCACGAACGGTTAATGAACACTTACCGAACGAGATTTTATGTTCGTGTTCGTTCATTAAGGAAATGAGCGTGTTCGCGAACGGTTCACGAACACAAACGAACAGAAATAAATTTGGCGAACACGACGAAGGATAAAGATAGATGGCCCAGAGAGTAGCACTCGAACTTGAATCCCTTATTGTGGAACGGAGGTCGATCGTATTCGTGGATGTAAATAATGAGAAATGAAAGGGAAATGATGCATAAACAAGGTGAAAGTGAGTTTCCTAGTTTAATTGTTAGGGAAATAAAATAAATAAAAGTTTAATAATATAAAAAAGTACAAATAAAATATAAGAAAGTACAAAGATCTTCAATTAAAACACAAACATACGAACATAAATAACGCAAATCAACGAATGTTCACGAACACGTTCACGAACATCTTACCGAACGTTCACGAACACAATCGAACGAACGAGACCTCTGTTCATGTTCGTTCATTTAACTAATCGAACGAAATTTCTTGTTCATGTTCGTTCGTTTATTAAACGAACGAACATAAACGAACTTCCCGCCAAACGGTTCACGAACTGTTCGCTGAACGTTCGGTTCGTTTACAGCCCTAGGGACAGGCCTTGAGCTCCAGAAATGATCAGAAGTGAAGGTATGAGTGAATGATCAAAGTTGCAACATTGTGCTCCTTTATATAGTGAGTTTGATTGCTTGTGATCATGACAAACAATGCTATAGCTGATCATGGATCATTCACAAGTGTCCCTAAGGTCTAAAAGCAAGCAGGGGTCGCTCATGGGAGTGAAAAATATCAATATAAGTCGGTTAACTCGTTTAAACAGGCAGCTGTCAACATTCTGGTCGCTGGGGAGGCCTTACGGACCGTAAGGCTGACCTTTACGGTCCGTAAGCTCTTTACAGCAGGCAAAAATCTTTTGACCTTTCAAGCTTCAAACATGCAACTAGATATTTCAAATTTGGGCCTCTATTATCAGTATGGGGCCTCTTGATTGGGTCCTGAACAATTTACACCACCTTGATATGTTCTAAAGTTGCCTTGGACTTCATCGAAAGGGGCATAAACGAAGGTTATCGTGCACATCCTCATAGGATCCCATTCTTTCAATTTGAATCCATTATTGTTAGCATTAGCTGGATTTGGATGCTTATCAGACGTTTATAACACAGGTTAAGGGTTGGGATTTATACATAGGTCGCTCAGAGGTATGTATTAACATGTCGACGCTTTTAACCCCTCGTATACGAATTTTATCATAATTTTCTCATATGATAACGAAACTTGGTGAAATTTTTATCATGCATTCTAGTGAGCATAATTAATCGTTACAAAGCTTCAGGTTTGCTAAAAGGTCACTCAGAGGTATATCTTAAACAGGTTGACACATTTAACCCCTGTAGTTTGAAATCTCTCACTTTCTTTCACAATTAGTTTCGTATGATCCATGATTCATTCGTTTAAGGGTATAAACATCATGTAGGGTTATTGTAAAGTATATTTATCCATTGTTGACATTTTGAACCCTTATATTCACATACTTTCCTTGTTTGTCAACTTTAGTTCCTCTAGAGTATTCTTTTACACGTTCAAAGCTTATGACACATGTCAATACATTATTGGACATGAAATTACTAGGTGTTACAACTTGTAGTTTAAAAGGAGTGTTTAACAAAAATGTAGTCATGAATCTTGTAAAATGTTTTCCTTTATGAAATCATGTGAAAATCGATATGAAAATCAAATGATAAAGAAAGGACAATGCATGGTTAAATGACTAACCATGTAAAAGTGAATTTGTATAAAATATGTAATTTGTAAAACAATGTCATGTTCTTGTATAAAATGTTTCATGTCTTGCCCAAGTGGTTTAGATAATGCAACAATGTATAATACAATAAAAACACTTATATATAGGAAGTATCAGCGGCGTATCCACCATGCTTTTATCATATAACACATAGCCCCGTTACATAAGTCACTTATCAATAATCAACCAACATATCTTGTTCAATGTCAAAAATGTTTATGTATAAACCATGTTCAATGTCATGTATGGTGAATAACTAGTAATTACTCAACCCCGTAGAAAATGTACAAAACAAGGTTTTTGAATAAACCTAAGTTTAAATCAAATGTTATGTTTTGTAGAAAACAATGCTTTATGATTACAAACATTTATGCAGTAATGTTTATTCGCATACATTCAAGCCTTGCGACTGTGGCGACAAACCTTTAAACAAATTAAAGGTTTATCTAAGTTATGTATATCGGATTCTGTCATTCCCAACTTCCAAACAAACCTAGGAAGTTGGAAACGGGATTTGTCAAGTCCTATGGTATCATTACATACTACCGAGCGGCGTAGCTAATGTTAATGAATGTATTATTGTCCCGATTAAACATACCAAATGTCATAACCAGTGTAGCATGTGAAAACCATGTACTAAGTATGCTAAGTAAACATACATAGTAGAAATGTTCATGAAATCAATGTGCTAGCATGCTTAGTAAACATACATAGCAAAAATGTTTATGAAATCAATGTGCTAGCATGCTAAGTAAACATACATAGCAAAAATGTTTATGAAATCAATGTACTAGCATGCTAAGTAACCATACATAGCAAAGCATAATTGAAAGCATGTACTATATGTGTACTAGATGAAACTAGCATGTTTATGTCATAAAAGTAATGAAAGCATGAAAGTAACAAGTATGTACATGTGTATCACCCCAAAATATTTGAAAGCGATAAAAGAGGGGAACTATGTACTCACTTGGGATTGCCTAATAGTCTTGAGAATAAGACCAAATAAGGCTTCAAGGATAACGAATCAACCGGCACCTAATATAGGTAACTATGTTAATAATCGGATCCTAAATCGGGAGATAGGATAGAATGAGGCTCTATAAATCAAATGAGTATTGACACTCATATGGCATGATTTAATAGACCTTACATTCTGATGGGAAAGTCTACCTAAGTGCTTTTGACCCGTTTCGACCCGTTATGGTAGTTTAAGCCACTATAACGCGTCGTTTGCGTAAAACTATGTTCGGATGGTTAACTACGTGCTATGTCAAGTCTTAAATGCCCAATTATCCCTAAACATGTTACTTAATCAGATTACATGTCAAAAATATGTTCACATATGCAAAATACGGATTTATGCTTCAAAATGGCGTTTTGGTCATTTCCTATGGGCATACAAGCTACTTAACAAATAACTAACCAATCCTATGTGATCATAAGGTATAACCACAGAGGTTATTCCCTATGCAACTATGATCACTAATCAGCTGTAATTGTTGAAGAATGCCTGATCGCCGGTGCGGAGCTCTTGAATTTCGAGGTAGGTTAAGTTCAGGGTTTCAAAGTGATGAAAGGGGGATTAAATGAGGTTGCAGGTCAACAGGAACGCGAATTTACCTATTTGCCCTTTGACCATTAACAGAAAACGCTACTCTCTAACGTTGAAATGGTCAGGGGGTAAAGTTGAGACATAACCCCAAACAGTGGGGGGTAAAATTACAATTATTTTCTTAGGGGGGTAGACATGCCAATAACCCCTAACCCCAGGGGGTAAAATTGCAGTTTACTCTAAATATTATTTGAAACGAATCAAGTATTTTGTGTAGATGTATAACACATGTTTGTTTGAGTTGTAGCAAGTTGCTCATATGGACAACTCATTGCTTCTTTTTAGGGGTGCAATGGTTAGCTTACTTTTTAGTTTTTAATATAAAAAAAATATTTGAAGCATATATCAAAAACAAGACAACCAACAATAAAACATGTCTGTCATATGAAATACCAAGCTGTGTCGATCATTTGTACTATTTTGTTGGAAGAATGAATAATCCAAAATATATATTGTTTTATATCCATTTGTCTAAATGGATTATTAAACATATCAACAAGTGAATATGTCAACGACCATGGGGCAAAGAAGAAAGGCATGTTTGTGGTTGAAAAGAGGATACATATACCTAATGACAGAGGTGGCCATCACCAACCACTGGCGGTTTACCGTCGTCCCTACCATGTGAATCTGTTTCCCACGGTGGTGCAATGGTGGGGTTAAAACCATTTGTCACCTCTCTTATGATTATAGAAACGGAAATGACATTTGGTTTTATATACAAGAACAAACACTTTTGGTTACGAATTAAACACGGATAAAGCTTTTGGATCATTATTTAAACGATATTTAAATCGGATTCAAACTTTGGAAGTTCGTACCAAGATTGGGCCAGACGCCCGGCTGAGCCCAGTAGTCAGTTTGGGACTTTGGTTAAACCAGTCTCGGGCAAAGCCCTTTTCTAAAACTTTACATTATATTTTACGTAATATTTTAATTTAAATAAATTTTAGAGTTAAATGTCTGGTTGGTCTCTGTGGTTTTGCGAAAATTGCAGACTTGGTCCTAGTGGGTCACTAATTACAGAGTTGGTCCTGATAGTTGTAATTTTTGCACTCGGGTAGTCCTTATCAATAACCTAAGTTAAACCGCCAGTGGGACTAGTTTTAAAAATGGGACGGGTATACCCGATACCCGACGGGTATTGGGCTAGTTTTAAAAAATTTCGCGGGTATGGGATTAAGTGATACCCGACCCGATTACCCAAAACCACATACCCGTTTACCCGAACTATATACCCCATCATATACCCGATTTTTTTTTAATTTATACTTTTATTTTCCATTAACCCTTGTCTATTAGTGATTTATTTTAGTATGTTCATAATGTAATCAAATAAATTTTCTTTTAGTATATGCATTTGATAATAGTATTTATATTTTTGTATGTTGTGAAGTATATGTATGTAATGTATATTTTTAATTTATAATAGTTGTTGTATAAATAAAATAATATAATAATTACAATAGTAAAAAAATGTATTTAGAAATCCCAACGTATGTCTTTTAACAAACTTATGGGTAAACCTGATACCCGCGGGTATACCCGATACCCGGCGGGTAATTAACCGACATATACCCGACGGGTATTGGGTCGGGTATAGGACGCGATTTATAACCGGGTACAGGTATGGGATTACCAATACCCGACCTGAACCCGACCCATTGCCATCCCTACTCCCAAACCGTTTTCATGTAAATTGGGATTTGAAGACACATCATTAATTACTATAATCTTCCACCCCCACATCTCCAAAACCATTTTTCATAAATCTCAATCTCCAAAACCATTTTTGATCATTTCTGTTTGTAGATCGATGTTTACCAGAGGAACAACAAAAACAAACATATTGATGAGATATTATATGTCAAACAAACAAATCGATGTTTGGCTCTTTTGGTAATAAAAAGCCCAGCGTGTTCAAGAAAAAAAAAAGATCCATATAATTTTTTTTTAATGGCTAACGTTGCACACTATGGGGATTGAACGCCTGACCTCTCCTAAGCTCTATCTAAACACCACTGGGCTATTCGAGGTAAGTTTTACATCAGTCGACTCGTATCCTTGTTCTGATCAAAAGCCCTAAAACGTCGGTTTGTAATTCGGAAAAAAACTTAACTCCGTTAAGCTATTTTAACGGCATACTATTTTACAAAAAAAAAAAATTGTCCAGTTCGGATTATTATCGGCCAATAACTTACTTGAGATTATTATCGGCCAAATTGAGTTAGGTGGGATTATTTATTTCCAACTCTCCTATTAATTTCAAATATATTTGTGATTCTAGGATTGAAGGTAAACGAGATTAACACGGTCCATGGATTATTCCATATATCACCGGTGGTTCAATTGCAGATGTTGGTCGGTGGCGCTTGTCACGCGGTGGTGGTGACGGAAACTAATATATGACGATGGCCATGGTGGAGTTTAGGATGAAGATGAAGACAATAGATTTAGTTTGAAGAAGATGGGTATGGGACTTGGGGCTAGCAGGTTGAGTCGGGTCATATGGTGTGCGGGAAATAGAAATAGGGGATTGGGTGGGGTGTTGCAGGTTGATTTTAGAAGAAGGGTGGAGCGGGAAGAAGGGTGGGATTGGTTCGCGGTGCTGGTTTCAAGTGGTGGTTTACAGTGGTGAACGTTGGTGTTCGGGGGTGGTGGTTGTGGTGGCCCAAAGATGATGGCTAATGGTGGTTACTGGTGTTTCAGAGAGAGAGAGGGGGGGTGGAGAAGAAGATGATGGGGTGGGCCCATCTCCTTTTGTTTCTTATTTTTACTTTTATTTTTTTAATGTTGAGGGCAATTTAGTCATTTAACATCAACTTAACTGAGAAATTTAACAAAGGTTAGTGATAAGGACCATCCGAGTGCAAAATTTACACTATTAGGACTAACTCTGTAATTAATGAACCACTAGGACCAAGTCTGCAATTTTCACAAACCATAGGAACCAACCAGGCATTTAACTCTTAATTATAACTAGGATTAAGACCCGCCGCAATGGCGGGGATTCTTCAGTTCTAACTAAGTCGATCTAGGACCGCACGTTATGTTAAACCTGTAAAAACGTTCACCCACAGACGCACGTTGCGTCGTATTAACTCGCAAAATTTAGAATGAAACGTAAAAACGTTAAACCAAAGACGCAGTCGATCTAGGACCTGCACGTTATGTTAAACCTATCAAATGGGGAAAAATAGACAACGTAAAAACGTTCACCCTCACACGCACGTTGCGTCGTGTTAAGTCGCAAAATTTAGAACGAAACGTAAAAACGTTAAACCAAAGGCGCACGTTGCGATGTGTTAAGTCACAAAATTTAGAACCAAACATAAAACAAAAAATTTGCGGAAAATGAAAACTATAAAGAACCAAAGTTGAAAGTAAAAAGGTTGTGAGGATAGATTGCAAAAGATAAAAAGTTTTTGGTTAAAAGTAAAAAACAAATAGTTTTGGGTTAAAAGTAATTTATGAAATACTTTTAGGTGAAAAGTAAAAAAAAATCATCATTTTTGGAAAACCCCCAAAGCCAAGGTTACGACAACTATATGTATAACTACTTTTTCTTTGGAAAACCCCCAAAGCACACCCCATGTTGCGGCGGGACGTAAACGGTGTCAAATAGTACTAATGTCACACAACCGTTATCGACCACCAACACTAACTTGACCTAGGATCTGCGTGTTGCGACGAACCTGTCAAACATGAAAAAATATAGGTAAAAAAGTTGAACCACACATGCACGTTGCGTCGTGTTAACTTGCAAAATTTGAAACAAAACATAAAAAAGTTGAACAACACTCGTACGTTGCGTCGTATTAACTCGAGAAATTTAGAACTATACGTAAACCGAAAATTTGCCAAAGATGAAAAGTATAAGTGATAAAAGTTGTGAAGTTAAATTGCAAATAATGAAGAGTTTTGGGTTAAAGTTAAAAAAAACAAATTATGTAGGGTTAAAATTGCAAAAGGTAAAAACATTTGGGTTAAAAGTAATGAAAAGTTTTTGGTTAAAGTTAAAAAACAAATTATGTAGGGTTAAAATTACAAAAGGTAAAATCTTTGGGTTAAAAATAAAAAATCAAGTTTTTTTTTTTGAAAAAAAAACCAAAGCACAATGTACAAGTTCCAATGCATATTTTTGTTGCTAATTTAGAATAACTAGGATTGCGACCCGCCGCAATACGGCAGGGATTCTTTAGTTATAACGAAGTATATCTAGGACCCGCACGTTATGTTAAACCTGTCAAACGGGGAAAAAATAGACGATGTAAAACGTTCACCCTCACACGTATGTTGCATCGTGTTAACTCGCAAAATTTAGAACGAAACGTAGAAACGTTAAGCCAAAGACACACGTTGCGATGTGTTATGTCACAAAATTTAGAACCAAGCATAAAGCGAAAAATTTGCGGAAAATGAAAACTATAAAGGACCAAAGTTGAAAGTAAAAAAAGTTATGATGATAGATTGCAAAAGATAGAAAGTTTTGGGTTAAAAGTAAAAAAAACAAATAGTTTTGGGTTAAAAGTAATTTATGAAATACTTTTGGGTGAAAAGTAAAAAAAAAAATCTTTTTTTTTTTGGAAAACCCCCAAAGCCAACGTTACGACAACCATATGCATAACCATTTTTTCTTTGAAAAACCCCCAAAGCACACCTCGCGTTGCAGCGGGCATAAAACGGTGTCAAATGGTACTAATGTCACACAACCGTCATCGACCACCAACATTGTCTCGACCTAGGATATGCGTGTTGCGACGAACCTGTCAAACATGGAAAAATAGAGGCAAAAACGTTGAACCACACATGCACGTTGTGTCGTATTAACTCAAAAAATTTAGAACCATACGTAAAACGAAAATTTGCGAAAGATGAAAAGTATAAGTGACAAAAGTTGTGAAGTTAAATTGCAAATAATGAAAAGTTTTGGGTTAAAGTTAAAAAACAAATTATATAGGGTTAAAATTGCAAAAGGTAAAAACCTTTGGGTTAAAGTAAAAAGTCAATTTTTTTTTTTGAAAAATGTGCAAAGCAAAATGTACAACTTGTTATGCACAAAAAACTTGTTAATCTATCCTAATAAACAAAAATCTCTTTTGCACACGTGTCGTTCTCTGGTAATTTCTCACCCTTATTTTTTATTTATCTCTTTTATTAAATAATAATAATAATAATATTAAACATCAATTTAACTAAATATGTTTATCTCTTTTGTTTAATTTATTTCTTTTGTAACTCTAAAGTTTCAATCTTTAGCAATTTAAGTCTAAAGCTTCAATCTTTGGTAATTTAACCCCTTTGATTAATATAATTTTTCACTTCTATTTCAAAAGTTTTCATCTTTTGCAATTTAACCCCTTTAATTTTTTTTTACTTTCAAATCAAAGCTTTTCATCTTTTGCAATTTAATCTCAACATTTTATTTTTACTTTCAACGTTAGTCTCTTGTATACTTTCATCTTTCATAAGTTCTCTGTTTAACGTGTCGTTTTAAATTTCCGACTTAACACGACGCAACGTGCGTGTGGGGTTCAAGGTTTTTTTCATCTATTTTTTTCTTGTTTGACATGTCCGTTGCAGCGCGTCTATTTTTCCCGTTTGATAGGTTTGTCGCAACGTGCGAGTCAGAGATCGACTTAGTTATTTTTTTCTCGGTTTTACACACAGGCTCATGGTCATGTAAGAAACATTTGCCTTTCATCTAACATGATATATAACTATTGAATCCCTCGTCGCATTGCGACGGGTTGTAATTCAAGTTCAAGTATACTAATAAATAAAAATCTTTTTTGTACACATGTCACTTCCTGGTGCTACCTTATTTTCCTATTTATATCCTATATTAAATAATAGTAATAATTTTAAACAAAAATATTAGATAAAAATAAATATTTAGATAAGGATAAACATTTGTTTTATCATGATCATATTAGATAATAATAATAATAATAATAATAATAATAATAATAATAATAATTTTAAACGAAAAATTAGATAAGAATATAAACGTTTATTTTTATTATGATCATATTAAATAATAATAGTAATAATAATAATAATAATAATTCTAAACAAAAAATTAGTTAAGAATACATATTTAACAAAGTAAAATGTTATAATAAGTAAATAGTACATTAAAGTTTATTTTTAAAAGATAAATCTTAGCGACTGTATGTGTTAAATATGACATTATATTTTATTAAACACGTTTAATATACGAGTTTTTTAAAGATATATATTTTTTTATTATTTATCATATAAAATTACATTTATGCAAAATAAAAATAAAAAACAAAGTAAAATGTTATAATAAGTAAATAGTATATCAATGTTCATTTTAAAAAGATAAATCTTGATGACTGTTTGTATTAACATATAACATTATATTTTATTTAACACGTGCAATATACGAATTTTTTTTAAAATATATCTTTTATTATTTATTATATAAAATTATATTTATGCAACCCGTGTAATACACTGGGTTTTAAACTAGTTTATAATATATAATAAAATTCTTTAAAACCATCCTTTATCAACAGTGCTTTTTTTACCCACTATACATTCTAAAACTTTACATTATAAAAAGTAATATTTTATTTTAAATTTTAATACTTTAAAACCATCCTTTATCAACAGTGCTTTTTTTACCCCATACGTTTTTAAAATATTTATTCTTTTACAAATTGTGTTTTTAAACGATAGCAGGTGTTCGTTAGTTAAAAAGAAAAAAAATTAAGAGTAAGGGGCTGTTTGTTTACCTCTTAATGAGGCTCTTAATGGTTCAGACCTCGTACTGGTTCAGCACTTAATGGTTCAGAATGTTTGTTTCACGAGCAGATGTCTGAATTGTTCAGACATTTGCCTCTGAATGCTTAAGATTTAAACAGAGTCTGAATGGTTAATACCTCTAATCTGAATTGGTCAGACATTTGCCTCTGAACGATTAAGCATTATACAGACTCTTAATGGTTCAGACCTCTTACTGGTTCAGCACTTAATGGTTCAGACATCTTACTGGTTCAGCACCTAACCATTCAGATGTTGCCAAACGGCCCCTAAATTACATTTTGAGTCCATGTGTTTTAGTGAGTTTAACCACTTGAGTCCAAAATCAAAAAATTTAACGCACTGAGTCTCTAGCCATTTATTTTATAACGTTTTAAGTTCAATTTTGTTCATTTTATAACAGCTTAAGTCCAGTTTTGTTAAAAAAAATTGGACTCAAAAGGTTAAAATTTGGACTCAAAATGACTCAAATGGTTATAAAAAATAGCGTCTAAGGACTCAGGGTGTTAAACATTTTAATTTTGAACTCAAATGGTTAAAATCACTAAAACACAAGAACTCAAAAAATAATGTCGTGTAAAAAAGTTATGAACGTTTAAAAAATAAGGGTGGAATATGTATGTGGTTTGCATGTGGAGAGAGAAAGACAATAAATAGGATTTTCCCAAGATACCCTTACACTTCTCTTTTTTCTTACATTTTAATCTTAACCATTGATTTGAAAAATGAATGGTTAAGATTACTTCTCATCCTACTTAGGCAAAATAAAATTTTTATTTGATCTTACCCCTATATATATATATATATATATATATAGGGTGGGGATCAAGAGTGAACAATGTTGATGTAGTGAACAAAAACGAACAGGTCCTGGCCATTGGATGAGGACATCAAGATCTTTGAATTTAAATGATTTTTTAATTAATAAAAACCAAAAACTGAATTATAATAACTGCACAAGGGCATAATAGTAATTACCATAATCTCTAGCTTCAACCAAAAACCACCTGTGAACATCAAGATTCTCTTTCCTCATAATTCAAAAAACCCAAATCGCTGCATCTCCTTCGATTTCTCTCAGACCTGCGATTTCCACAAACGAGTTTCAACTAGTAGAATCCAAAAAACCCAAATCTCCGCATCTCCTTCGATTCATAGTCAAGTTAACATTTGTAATAATACACATGTGTAAGTGACAGCATACAGTCATACACATGTGTAGTATTGATGAACAATCTGATATGTACACATATGTATGTTACGCAAAATATTTTTTTTTTTTTTTTGCATACTAATGTTTATTACATTCTCCTATAATTAATGCTGAAACATCTTCGATTCTAATACATTCTGCATTGGTTAACATCTGTAATAATACACATGTGTAAGTGACAGCATACACATGTGTATTATTGATGAACAATCTGATATGTACATGATGGACAATCTGATATATACATAAGTGTATATAATTTGCTTAACTTTTTTTTAAATGTATTATTGATGAACAATCTGATATGTACATGATGGACAAACTGAGTCTGGTGCGAGTGTGTAGCCGTGCGAATGATCACTCGTACGAGTGATCATTCGTGCGGCTGAGTTTGGGCTTGTTACAAATGGCAGCTACAACATACACAAATGCGATAATTAGCGAGATGAAATGCGTTTTAAAATAGTTTAAAATATTGTTCTCCATTAATATCGAATCTCTGAGTACAAAGACAAACAAAGCAATAAACGGTTTAAGCGGGAACAGCCGATAAGTCTGGCTGTTACAAATGGCAGCTACAACATACACATGATCTTCTCCTGGTCGTTGAGAACCATCAGGACTTGACAAATTGGGTGAAACAACATGCTGCTCGTTCTTGTTCGTGCCTGTGAAAATTCATAAATCCTTAGATAACAACAAAGAATGATACGACTGCTGACTTCTCTATTAATTTGTACATGTTATAAAACCATTTTGACAAGGAATTTTCAAATGCAGCAACTGCTGGGATTACGTACAAGTGTACAACAAGTACAAAAGTGCAGCGCTAAACATTCTAAACCCGCTGGAATGCGAATACACATGACCAGCGACCAGTTATACCCTTATAACCTATTGGACTACTTGTAAATGTAACGTGTATCACATATCGCGAGTCAATAGAGGCCACTTGAAGATTGTCAATACACAATCATGTATAATGGATAAAACTTAAAAACCCATATACTCCAGTAATATAAGTTATACTGAAAACATATATCAACACCGAAAAAGCATGAAAACGAAATTACGCTAAAAACGAGTTTGAGCTAACATCAACGGTCATGTTTAAAAAACATAGAACAACTGAAGGAGAACATGAAAAAAAAAATCTAAATGTTGTTACGCTTTACGCAACCTATTCTTCACTACCAAAATCGTCAGAGACATATTCTTCAGTTTCGGATTCTTCATATACGCCGTCTTCTTCATCAGTTGACGATCAATGGAAGCTACAAACACATGATCTTCTTCTGGTCGTTCGGAGCCATGAGGCCTTAACAAATTGGCTGAAACAACAGGTTGATTGTTCGTGTTCGTGTCTGCCAAAAATTAGAAATCCTTAGTATAACAAAATAAGAATTAAACTGGAAACAAACTTATATACACTGATGTTTAAAAAATAAACCTTGATGATCCATGGAAGCCACATACACATGATCTTCCCCTGGCCGTTCGGGGCTATGAGGAATTAAGGAATTGGCTGGCAAATTGTCTGGGTTCGGGTCTGACATAATTTGTAAATCCGTAGTAGATCAAAATAAGAATGAAACGAACTGGCTAATGGTATGAAGAATCAAGATGAGAAGAAGAATCTGAAAAACATATGCAGGTGGTTGTTTTTTACGGAAGATAATTTGCATTTGAACATGGTGGGTGGTTATTTTTTTTTTTTTGATAACTGCACATAATTTTAAAAAACAAAAATTATAATTAAATCTATATATGTTAAAAGACAATCCTACCCTTAAGTTATAGTTAATAAGATCTATGGCCAGGATTTGTTCGTTTTTGTTCATAAAAAAGAAGGGTTCATAAATGAACCCAATCCTATATATATATATATATATATATATATAGAAAACCCACTTGAGTTGAGAAAACCCAAATAAACCCTATGTAACATTTTTATTTTTTTCTAAAAAAAATAGGGAATGTAATATAAATGTACACGGACCCCTATTTATGAAAAAAAATGTAAAAAACGCTTAATAGTTTTTTTTTTTTTTTTAAATGTTGAAAATTTGTATGTTACATTTTTTTTGGACAAACATATTATGTAACCTGAAATTTGTAACATTTAAAAAAAAAAAAACTACTCAGTGTTTTTTTGTGTTTCTTTTTTAAAAATGTTCAAATATATGTATATTACATTTCCTATTTTTTTTAGAAATGTATCTTGAGTTTACATGGGTTTTTTACAAAGGTTTTCAGGGTTTAGTCAACTGGAGTGGGTTTTCGATTTATCTTTCCCCTATATATATATATGTGTGTGTGTGTGTGTGTGTGTGTGTGTAGAGAGAGAGATAGAGAGGGGTGGTGCACCAATATTAACATCCTTTCTTCTTGTTGTTCCGATATAAATTTTCTAATCAACTACGAAGTTGGGTCTTATATTCTCTCGACATTCCAGCATAAGTTCTGTTGAAAACACGGTTGTGTTCGAAAAAGTCTTTTCTTAGTGTAGTATGCTATATTAAGTGTTGGTGTTGTAAGTTGTAACAACATCGTGACGAACAAAACCAACACCGACCGAACAATGTCGATACCGATATCAATATTATTGAAACCAATATTCATTTTTTTATGGTTTTCAATCGATGTAAAACACAACATTACTTTTTTTGGTTCACGACTTTTTTTTTTTTTTGGTTACATGACTTTTTTTTTTGGGTTTCATATGATGATTTTAATAAAAGTGTCGTAACAATTTTTTGTAGCATGCGAGTTGTGTTTAGATTAATGTATTTCTTTGTGTTGTTAACTATATCAACTGTCAATACATAGAGGTAACGAAACAAAATGGCTCGATTGCGACCAAACAACATCGATGCCAGTATTTATTTTTATGTTTTTTCGATTAATGTAAAACACAGTTGATATCATCTAGCATATCAAGAATTTATTCTTCTTGGTTTTAGCTTTCGGTTCTTATAACGTGTGCCGGTGTCATTCCATAACAAATTGAATCGATACCAACCTAATTCTCGCCGCATAGCGCGATGAACCCACAACGGTGCAATATAATTGAGTACACTAGAAAAATATATGTAATGTTGTAACTTTATACATGCTCCTATAATAATACCTAAATTGTGATGTGTATGTTGATAAAGTTGGTTATAAGGAGGTTTAATATACTGGGAGAGGATCAAATAGGAAGAATGGTTTAGGTAGGAAGGGTAGGAATCAATAATAGGAAAAGACATTTTACACAAAAATCAACCATCTTAAAAAAAAATAACAAACCAACATCCGCAATTCATTTCTCTTTCCCTTATACCCAAATCTATCATTTTCAAAACCATAAACTACCACATCACAACCAACACCACCTCCACCTACGATCGCCACCATCTTGCTGGAAACCAGATTTGAAACCACCACCACCTTCAAACACCTGTTGCGTTTTTCAAATGTGAAACCACCATTCCACCATCCACCGCCACCGCAACCAGTTTCTCCATGGTGTGTCGAAGTTATTTCTCCGTCCACCATCGTTAATCGGAGTTCTTTTCTAAGTTGTGTTTTTTTTATTTTCAATGCGTTTTAGGTTATCAAACCTCAATGGTGGTTTTCACCTCATTATGTTTAGTTAGAGTTCTTCTTTTCATTTTTGTTCTTCTAGATGTTAAAACAAAGACATGACTTTGTTAAGAATAGAAATATAACCTTGTGAAACCCGTTGCATTTTAGACATGGAGTGTACGTTTTAGAACCTGGAAGTGCAAAGAATATGTTCATGCTAAGACAGAAGCATGATCATGTTGGAACAAAAGCATGACCATATTAAAACATAAACATGGTCAGGTTAAAACTCCATTGCATTTTAGAACATGCAGTGCAAATTCTTGATTTTGGGTTTCATTGCGTTTTAAAACCTGGATTGCAAAGAACATGATCATGCTAAAATAAAAGCATGATCATGTTGGAACAAAGGCATGACTACGTTAAAACCCATTGCGTTTTAAAACCTGGATTGCAAAGAACTTGATCATGCAAAAATAAAATCATGATCATGTTGGAACAAAGGCATGACTACATTAAAACCCATTGCGTTTTAGAACTGCAGTGCAAAGAACATGATCATGCTAAGAAAGAAGCATGATCATGTTGGAACTAAGGCATGCTCATGTTAAAACTCCATTGCTTTTAGAACCTGCAGTGCAATTTTTTTTTTTTTTTTGAACAGCTAATTTCTTTAATCCTTGTTGTCTGTGGGACTTGAACCCAAGACCTTTCCCTTTCAAACCTAGGTGTTTTAATGGCTTTGCCTTTGCCAATGGACCACCACCCCATTGGTTTTGGGTTTTATTACGTTTTGCAAAGACAATTATGCTAAAATAGAAGCATGGTCGTGTTGGAACAAAAGCATGACCATGTTAAAACATGACCATGTTAAAACTTGATTGCTTTATAGAATATGCAATGCAAAATTTTGATTTTGCGTTTCATTGTGTTTTAGAACTGGAGTGTAAAAGAACATGATCATGTTAAAATAGAAGCATGATCATGTTGGAACATAGACATGACCATGTTAAAACTGATTGTGTTTTAGAACGTGGAGTGAAATAACAGATCATGCTAAAACAGAAGCATGATCATGTTGGAACATAGGCATGACCATGTTAAAACAAAGGCATACATGACTGTGTGAGACCCATTGCTTTTTAGACCTTAAGTGTACGTTTTAGAACTTGAGTGCAAAGAACATGATCATGTTAAGAGAGAAACATGAACATGTTATAACTGAGGCATGGCCATGTTAAAAGATAAACACGACTATGTGAAGCCCCATTGCGTTTTAAAACCTGTGTTATAGTGTGTTGTTCTATCCATTGTGTTTTACGTATTTGAGTTTTCGAAAAAAAATCAAAAGTGTAGCATTAGTATACTCGTTTTAAAGATAAAAAACGCTCGTTTTTATGGGGCAATTTTTATAAAAAACAATGTCACATGAAAGAGTTATTAACATTTAAAAAACGAGAGGGAATTGGAGGAGAGAAATCCTATTGACTTGAAAATACTTGATACCCTTAATGAAAACTGACCCGCCTCCCATCTTTTATCAATTCAACCCATCTAATCTAAGCCCTTAAGACTAGAGGGTATGGAGAGCCTCATCCCCAAGGGGATGAGCCGTCACGTCACCGCCACGTAAGCGGGGCTTGAAGGGGATGGACCTAGGTGGTGGGGGATGAACCCCTTTATATATATATAGGGGAGGGTTATCTTGAGAACGCTAAATATTGCGAAAACCGTGAGAACGAATGAAAAAACCAATCAAAACCATTTTTTTAATACAAAGCTCATTGTAATTAAGATACAACATCAAAACAAGAATTTATAACATCAAATAATTCATTTCTCCTTTCAAAATCACTGTTTTTAGATTTTTTACACATGTGTAAATATAACAGATTTACACATGTGTAAATGGCAAACTTACACATGTGTAAATTTTCTTTATTTACGAATTCACGTAAATTTAAACGTGTAAATTAAATTTCTAACATTGTATTCGAATAATAATGATAATTGTAGAAAAAAAATTTGAATTTGAATTGTTTTTGACCAAGTTCTCATGGTTTTTTCATTTGTTCTCACGGTTCTCACAATATTTAGCGTTCTCATTTAAACCCTCCCCTATATATATATATATGTGTGTGTGTGTGTGTGTGTAGCTGTGTGTGTGTGAGGAGAGAGGAAAATGGTCTGTCGAACCCGGCTTGTGGAGGACGGAGACGACGCGCCGAGCCTATGGGGGGCGGTGTTCCGGGGCGGCGCCGGGCCTTGTCGTGCCCCATACCCTTTAGTCTAATTATTAAAGTGGTGATCAAGATTATGTTCTAACATTTCTACCCAAATAAACTTTCCTAGTATATCCTGACCCTCTATATATACCAACATCGTTGAGTTCGTACTCTACTACATAAAGATGTTCTGTTACAAGACGCCCCCGCAAGCCAAGTACGTGAGATATTTATCCATTCTAATTTAGCAACATGTTTCAGCTTAGGATAGTAGTACTCTTGGCTTTGAGTGTTTTTCAAAAAAAAAATTGGAATGTGTGGTCTGCTGGCTTGTCTGCACATCATCTTCCTCAACACAAAAACCCTTCTTCATAAAAAATCTCCTATGTGTCACCTGTCTCCGAGCATTCTCTCCAAGTCAGGTCACCACCGCTGCTGATCGTTTCTGCCGTTCCTCGCCCACCGACATCCGCCATCTCGCCACGTATATTGGTCGTTCGTCATCACTGCTGTTGTTGAATGATGGTTAAGATGGGTTATGTTGGTGACAGGGGCGGACCTACCTCTTTGGTAGGGGTAACCCCTGCTACCCCTTGGTCGGAAAAAATTTGGAAAAATTAGTGTAAATTTTGGAAAAATTTAACGTTTTTTCGATTTCGTTACGGCTTATTTATAAAACGTTACCCCTTGGTCGGAATCCTAGATCCGCCACTGGTTGGTGACCACCAGTCACAAAGAAATCGCCAAAACCGAAGTGGTTGAGGTCAAGATAGACGGTGATGATTGGGTTTACAATAAAAAGATGAGAGGGTTTTCAAATCTGTTACTACTAATAGTCCACCGATTATCCCGGCGATGAGGTATTTTCTGTAACATTCCATGTGTCCGACCAAAACCTAAAATTTTTTGCAGTATGAAGGTTTATATGATAAATTGAATGAATGAATGAATGAATGATGAATGGATGATGTTATTCTGTAAATTAACATGTCGTGGTTTGATTTGATATGTTATCCGAAAAACTGAAAAGAGTGAATTCAGTGACAATAAGGAGCCACCTTTTGCTTTCTTGAATTCTCTGCTCATTGGAGAGGTAGTGTTTGAAAGCTTACTGCTATATGGTTGTCGATATCGTTTAAAGCTAAAAGTTTTCCCTATTGTTATGTTTAAAGTGGGAGGATCGCCTGAAGGGAGTGCAGTTTCACTCGCTATGATGTTACTGCCTACGAAAGTAAGTTATATATATCAATTTAATGTCTTTGTTTAAAAAAACACGCCTGGGGCATGAGGCACACACGACGATATGGAAAACACCTCAGGGTCTTGAGGTAGTGTCTCATGCGTACCTGTGTCAAAATAGTCATATAGTAAAACCTTAATTGCGTTTTTGACATATGTTAGTGTCAATATAGGAGACTATTGTTTAATGAACAGTAATCGGGTATGTTAGTGTCAATACAGGAGACTATTGTTTAACACAAAGGCCATGGGGGAAATGGGCATCCGAGATACGCGCTCCTAGCAAAGGCGTCGGTGTTTGGTCGTGTACATTTGAAACAACCGAGGCTGCAGCTGCAGTTTATGATCAAGCTGCACTTGACTTCAAAGAGGCAAAGACGAAGCTCAACTTCCCAGAGCGTGTTCAAGAGTGCTTCGAGCTTCGTGACATAACGACCAACATCACCACCACCACCGCTAGGGGTGTTCGCGGTCCTCTTTTGACGGTTTTTAATTCAAACCGTGAGCCAAACCGTTAGTAACGTTTATGGTCATCGAAAACCAAAACCAAACAGTTGAAAATTAAAACTGAACAAAACCGAACCATTACTACCGGTTTGGTTTCACGGTTTGGGATTTTGTAACACACCGACTTTTAAATAAGAACTAAAATCTAACTATGCCTCTAATTGCTTCTGATGTTTCTAATTACCCAAATTTAATGTTGATTTGCTAATGGTTTTATTGCAGAAGGCATAAAACTTTGGTTTTGTTTAGGGAATAAGATATAGCTTAAAGAACACCATAATTATGCATTTATAATCCTAAGCTAACAACCAAGACAAAAAAAAAGATTTACCCGTGCACTGTTTTGTGGTGTAGGAATCATAGGATTGCAAAAATAAAGAGATATAACTTGCCTATATATTGAGCCTAACATGACAGACTAGAAATGGAAGTCCAGTATTCAATTAAGTTAGAAAAGTTACTCATTAACATATTTTAGTTACAGCTATTAGAAATTGGTTAACTAAGCCTAGGTTCACTAAAAAAAGTTTCTCTATACTTGTATAAAATAAAATATTTAAAAAATCTTAATACCACAATCTTGTGGTACAGTCCGGTTTTATGCGGCCGGTTTCCCATGTAAACCGCAAATCAAACCGTTCACTACGGTTTGAGAATTTTCAAACTGACCGACCAAAAAACAAAAATAAAAACCGATTGTGAAACCGAACCGATAACCGGTTAGGATGGTTTCACAGTTTCAAACCAAATCGTGAACACCCCTAACCACCGCGACACAACCACCCGCTGCCACCTCATCACAGCTTCCAAATCCTAGAGTATAAGTGAATATCTTCAAAATTTGGCTGTAGAATGTGTTCAAGATAAAATACATATTCTGAAAGTTTGATTGTTTCAAGTGACAGGGAAACCGTTCATGTTTTCAGCTTAAAGGTGTCCCATTGCAAGCTACACCACACCCAAATAGTGGATACCAAAGGTATATATATATTCTGAATTAATATGTTGCTGATGGTGCACATTTGAAATAGCCAACTCTTGCTGGAAATGCTTTAGTATACGTATTCTGAATTTAATATGTTGCTGATGGTGCACTTTTGATTAGTTAGTATTGTTTGGTTAATGGTTATTGATACATTTATTTTGGGGTCAATCCGTTTGGTTATGGAGCGTGAAAGAAATTGGATTCATGAGTTTTATAAATAAAGCATGTGAAAACAATGTCTCACTCACACGCAGTAAAATCCACTAGCTCGCGGGGCAACGCCCGCGGGTCTAAATTCTAGTTAAGCTTCAAATGTAAAAAACTAAATAATACTAAGCTAGATTTAATCCAAGCTGTATCCCCCTTGTGAAAAATCCCATGTTCCCAATGTCTTCTCCCATGAAACTCACCCGTTGCAGGTTACGATTGTAAGGTTTCACCTAAAAATGATTTGCGTGTCTGAAGGTTTTGCCCGAAACTTTGAAGTTTCTTGACCGTGAACTACTGCCGCTTGCAACTACATTTAATACATTATGCGAGCTTCTTCAACAATGTTCTTTCTTAAACCCCCCACCAGCACACACACACACTGCAAAATTCTTGTATCTAGTCAAATTGTTGCAACCCTTGCTAAAAACTCAAAAGCATTGTAGCTTCTACCAGGTGTGACGTATTATATGGAATGGTGGCGACAGGTTAGAGAGGTCGGCATTTGCAAATAAATTGGTAACAAACTGAAAATAAAAAAAAAGCATTTGCAAAAGAACTTGACAGAAAATAAACTTTAACAAAAGGTCATATTAAACTTTTCCATCGTCTAACAAAACAAAACACTTGATCATAATAACACTGTAAAAACACTACCAAAAAAGTAACATTAAAAAATGACACAAGATTATGCTTGATTTCATGATCCTTAATCAAACAAACTGAAACCCATGTCCTGTAAAACAAATTAGTAAAAAAAGTCAGCAACATGCCAACATGTAACCAAAAAAATTAATATCAAGTATAGATGAACTCAAATGAAAATCACAATTGAATTCCAGACATGTTAAAAAAAAAATCTTACATCGTCTGACTCTTCTTTCTCTTCCACTTTCTCTTCTTTCTTTGACTCAGCAGCTGCTGCTGCAGGTGCAGCAGCACCACCAGCTGTGGCAGCAACTGCAACACCACCGCCACCTGAGGGAACTGAAGCCAACTTCTCCCTTCCAGATGCAATCAATTCGGTGATATCCTTACCCTTAACCTCAGACAAAAGCAATTCAATTTTATCATCTTCTGCATCAGCTCCAACTGCATAACATAAAATAAGTTCCCATCATATGACACTACAAAAATAACAAAACAATAAGCCAGAATACGCAAATGACTTCGTGACTATTGGCTAGTTCATATGTAAGGGTGTGAATTTCTGCCACAACCCAAAACACACCATGAACAACCATAACTAAAAACTTACAGGTTTGAGTCAGTTTTAGGTTGAACCTGAGAACCCCTTTGGCCAAAAGAAAAGCCTAGTCCATGCCACTTAACACATCTGTACCTTTTTATTTTTTTCGAAATATGCTTTACATCTTAAATTAAATTGGTTGGGTATTTTATGCCATAATTATAACATTTAGAAAAATTGACATAAGTTTGTATATAATTAAGATGTAAATGTTTTAAAAATATTCATAATTGAAGAAAATAAGAAAAAAATCTGGTTAAACAGGTCGTGTTCCGACAGTCAACCAACAAATATTCGTGTTGTGTTCAGTTCAAGTTGAACTGGCAAATCCACAAACACAACCGTTTCGCGCCCATGTAAGTTATCAGTCATCAAATTCACAAATGAACACTTGCCTTCAAAAAACACAGTTCATAACATTAATGAAGGAAACTTTATCCTTCAATCATGTTCTACTTATTACAGCAGCAACCAATGTGGCAATGTACCAGTACCACATTTCAAGTCTCATAATTCACATGTCCTATACAAATAAGCTAACAACCAAAGCAACATGACTACAAAATGCATCATTGATTATTACACAACATTTCTCAATGATAAAAATGATGCTTTCAACTAAAAAGTTATACCTGAACCAAGAATCCTCTTCAAATCCTCAGCAGTAGGGCTGGTGTTACCTCCCAATAGAGCCAACAAATATGCAGCAACAACCTTCATTTTGCTACATCAAACAATACAAATGATTAAACTAACTGAGTGCTTCTACCAATTTACATTTAACAGATCCTTTAGGCTCTAAATCAACCGTAAAAAAAGTTCCGATTTACGTAGATCACAAAACACACACATAAGATTGAAAATAAATAAAAGACAAACGATTCAGTACATGTGATACCGTAATTCGAATCCTATGATTAATAAAATGAAACGTAATCTATAGATGGAAGATCAGAAAAAGATGATACCTGTGATTGTGGTGCAGCCGCTCTACGTTTCGTCTGGTTTGTACGTTAGGGTTCTGAGGCCGCCATGAAACCCTAACCTAATTTATAACAGTCAAGATCTCTGCTTTATCGTTCGTGGGCTTTGTTTGTTATTAAATGGGCTATAGTTCATGGGCTTTCTTTGTTTTTAAATTGGCTATAGTTGTGTGCCCACTTATAAATTAGTGAGTAGTGACCCAATTTGGCGCTTCTTCTACTATTGAGAAAAATGTTCAATAGTACATGTGGTTGCTCATTTTTTACCTTTAATCTTTAACTTTCTAAAATTAAACCTATAGTCTCTAGTTTTTTGAATTTTATTCCCGGATAGTCCTTGACGTGGATGAGGGTTAGTTTTTGGTGTTAGGTGTGTTTGAAATAACAAAAATACCCTTACTGTCAAATTAATAACTAAAAAATTAAAAGAAATATAATTAATATTTTACAATTTATGTGAGACCACCACCTACCCTACCCAGTTCATCTACCCCACTCCACACCACCACCACCATCTCCACCTTCAACCACCACCACCATCTACCCCCACTTCACCGTAGCTTGAGCTTTTCTTCTCTAAGGCTGGAGGGTGTGGTTGGAGCCCCCTAGGGGCTTTATCAGGCCACGTAAGCGACACGTAGGATCCATGGTGTGGATGGAGCCCCCTTTAATTTGCATGGTGTGGATGGAGCCCCCTATTAAACAAAATTTAAAAAAAAAAAAAAGATTTCATTGGATTAAATCTAGTGGGCCCCACCTGAACCTTTCATTTTTGGCGTTAATATGATGGAGCCCCTTGTATAGCGCCCCCTCTTAAATCTCGCGGTGTGGATGTATAGCGCCTAGGGGCGCTATAGATGGTGATGTGGCCTGGGTGACGCCCACACCCTCCGGCATATAACCTGGTTATCAATCAAAATTTAATGTATTTAACAACATATAACACGAGCTTAAAAAGACGACATTAATAACTCACATCTGCTTTATTTCCAAGTCACCAATCTGCTCAACTTGAATCGGAGGCGTTGATATCAATTTTCTTTTCAGAAGCTCACCTCCCTTTGAAGCCACCCTCTTAGGTGGATCATGTTTGTGCTGGCCTTTATAAACTATCTTTACAGTAAACTTATATCTATCACAAGACTCAATCTTTTTAGCATCAGATGCACTATAAGTGCACTTATAATAGCTTCTAGAGCCACCTTCAGGACTCTGCACTTGCTTCATACCATATTTTCTCCAGGTGTAACTATCAGTAGCTACATTAACATAGTTTAAACAAGACAAAGGTTCAGAACCAGTGGTGTCCTTCTGGTCCGCTTCCGGCCCATTAGCATTCACTGGCGGTGTGAGCGTTGTCATTTCTGATAGTCTTGTGGATGAAGATGGGACCCTGAACCTAGGTGATTTGATCTGAGTGGCAGTGGTGGTTACGGTGAAGTGAGGGTAGATGGTTGTGGTGAAGTGGTGATTGAAGGTGGAGATGGTGGTGGTGGTGTGGAGCCGGGAAGATGAGGTGGGTAGGGCGGGTGGTGGGTCCCACATAAATTATAAATTGTAAAATATTAATTATATTTTTTAAACTTTTTAATTATTAATTTGACAGTAAATGTATTTTTGTCATTTGACACGCACCTAACACCAAAAACTAACCCCCTTTCACGTCAGGAACTATTCGGAAACAAAATTCAAAAAATTGAGGACTATAGGTGTAATTTTAGAAATGTTATGTAATGGCTTTAGTTTATTTTATTTGAAGAATAATATTAATTTTCTAATACAAAAATATTTTATATTTTTTTCGTTACGCGCTATTTTTTCTCATACCCTCTTTTTTTGCGCCTTGCGTCTAGACCCCGATCGAGGCCTAGGCTCCTTGAATGCGCCTAGCGCCTTTAATAACTATGCTTCTAAATTTAAAGGTCAGGATATACTAGGAAGTTTTTTTTGCTAAGAAGGCTAGGAAGTAATCTTGACCATCAATTGATTAATCAAGGGCTTGGATTAAACGGGTATAATTGATAGATAAGGAGGCGCGTGAATTTGTGTAAGGATATTCTGTCAATCCAAAGCAATAGTTTCTCTTCTCCTATCCCCCCTGGTTTTTTAAACGTTAATAATTTTTTCATACGACATTATTTTTTTTTTAAATTGCACCAAAAAACCGAGTTTTTTTATCTTTAAAACGAGTATACTATTGCTATATTTTTTAAAACAAAATCGAAAACCCAGATGCGTAAAACGCAATGAACAAAAAACATAAAAAAATGATTTTTTTTTCTAAAACGCAATTGACAAAAAACACAAATAAATGTCTTGTTTTAAAACGCAATGAACTAAAAACACATAAAACGTGTTATTTTTAAAACGCAATGGCTGAAAAACAAAAAGAAATGTCTTTTTTTTTTGTAAAACGCAATGGCCAGAAAACACAAAGAACGGTATTTTTTTCTAAAACGCAATGGCCAAAAAACACAAAGAAATGTCTTTTACCTAAAACGCAATCAACTAAAAACACATAAAATGTGTTTTACCTAAAACGCAACGACTAAAAAGTAAAAGCACATAAAATGTGTTTAACTAAAACGCAATAGACTAAAAAACATAATAAAATGTGTTTTTTTATAAAACGCAATGGCTGAAAAACACAAAGAAATGTTTTTTTTTTTTTTTTTTTTTTTTTTTGTAAAACGCAATAGCTTAAAAGCACAAAGAAATGTCTTATTTCTAAAACGCAATGACCAGAAAACACAAAGAAGTGTTTTTTTTTTCTAAAACGCAATTGACTAAAAAAATGTGTTTTACCTAAAACGCAATAGATCAAAAACACATAAAATGTGTTTTACCTAAAACGTAATGGACTAAAAACACAATAAAATGTGTTGTTTCTAAAAATTAATGGACTGAAAATACAAAAAACAAGTGTTTTTTCATTCATTTGTAAAACGCAATTACTCAATTCAAAAACTCAGATCGTAAAAATGCAATTCAAATTTTGTTACATAGATCGAAGCTGATTTCTTCAGATTTCTTCAACGACTGGCAAAATTTGAATGCTAGAAACACTTATCAGCGATCGAATCGAACGAATCGAGTGATTCGCTTCAAAATCACGGGAAAAACTGTGATATTGTATGAAATTAATTTGGGTTTCTTCAAAAAAAAAAGTCGAATAACACGTTGATTGGGTGTTTGAATCATTGATTGGTGATGAAAATCGCACTATAATGTAGTGATTATTTAAATAGAAAGTGAAGAAAATGTTGAAGATGTTGGGTTTTGAAATTACAGTGAGAGAAGAAGGGAGAAGATTAGATGAAATTGACTAAAATACATTTCTCCTTTATTTTAAATTTTGTCACATATGATAATTCTATTGATTTCTATGCTTACTAGCCAAATTAAATTTTCTATTTAATCCTCTTCCCTAAATTTAATATAAAATAAGGAAATCTTATGCATCACCAAAATTCTAAAAATGTGGAATGTAAGGAAATTTTATGCAATCTGGAATGGTTTTTTGACATCGTTGTAAAAATCGTTAGTCGGCAGGTGAGGTGAAGACTAGCGATTAATCAGGGATTAATCAAAATTATTCAGGATTAATTGTAATTAATTGGAAATTAATTGAGATTAATCGGTGTTTAGTCGAGATTTTTACAACCATGGTTTTTAGTTGTAAAAATGTTCTCCAAGTTAGAGGCACTCAAATAGTTAATTTTTTAAAATATTAAACCAAACCATTAAAACAATAAACAAATCAATAATTATAATAGGGTGGGAGTTGGCTACAAAGTCCATTTTTCCTATAAAGTGTAAAAAGTCATAAATAATCATAATGTCAACTATAAAACACACTCAAAACCAACAAATGACATAGTGGAGATTGTAAAACACCATATTTGTGGGTTTTGTGTTATGTTTTGGATGATTAGGCTTGGATTATCGAATGACTAACATTAGTGTGTTTTATGTTGATTATCATGTTGTGTTTTATATTCATAGTTCTACGATGGTGTGTTTGGAGTTTTTAAGGACTCTTAGGGTTTGGATATTGTGTTTTAGTGATCTTCAATATTTTATTTATGGGTCTGAGTGTGTTTTATGGCTGAAATTGTGGTGTTTTATAACTTTGTACACTTCGTAGGAAAAATGGACTTTGTAGCCGAACTCCACCCTTTAGTTTGATATAGTTTTACAATCATTGTAAGCGTTATTAAAAGAGTTATGAGATAAAGTTAGCCGAACCCCACCCTTTAAATATGATTTAGTTATAACAGATGTGTTAAATGTTAAATACAAAACCAGTTTTAAATAGACTATCACGAAAATCATATAAGAAATTATATCTATACTATATTACTAGTAGGGTGCCCGCGCGATTCGGCGGGGGCGACACTTTGGATTGCGGCACTCGTTGCTGGTAGTTTTCTTATTTGTATATGATAACATTATTGTGGTGGATATATGTCATAAGTGTTACACGTGGGAGCCTAACACCTATAATGTCTTGCAATGTTCGATCAACTGCCTCTATCGCCTGACGTTTCGCCATCGATGCCTCATCCCGTATAATTAACTTGGATGACCTAATTAGTTGACTTATAATTCCTAAAATTTTGGGACATAGTTTACTATTTATCTACTAAATATCGTAAATTAGTATTAAATAATTCCTCAAATTTTGGGATATAGTTTACTATCTATCTACTAATATCGTAAATTAGTATTAAATAAATATCGTAAATTAGTATTAAATAATTCCTAAAATTTTGGGATATAGTTTACTATATATCTACTAATATCGTAAATTAGTATTAAATAATTCCTAAAATTTTAGAACATAGTTTATCTTCTATCTACTAAATATCAAAGTTTTGTTTTGTTATAAAAATTAATAATAAATAAAGTATAGAAAAACTGTTTTAAACATGTAAAGATTCGTTTGTTAATAAAAAATACTAAATAAATGACAAAAGTATATTAGTTCAATCGAGATGTAAATTATAAGTGCAATAAAATAACACAAAACATAAACTTCAAATATAAAAAAAGACTTTATTATTCATGGGATAGTCTAGATCAAACAAAAACAACTGAAAATGAAAAAAAAAAACATAAAAACACTTGATATATTTCATCTAATTTCTCTTCTTTTTTGATCCGTTTTTCTTGTTTGTGCTCGAATCAGCAGTATCATCTAATTCATCTTCTTTCTCATCGTCATCAGAATCATCTAAATTTATAACCTCGACCCATTTCCATTCAGAGAATCTCTTAGATCTTTTCTTTTGATTCTAATACTTCCGATCCTTAAAAAGCAAAAATTTAATAAAAAAGTTAAAAAATGATTAAATAAATTTTATAAAAAAAACAAATATTGAATAAAAAAATTTAAAAAAGATTAAATAAATTTTAAAATTACCTCTTTACTAAATTGACGTTGAAGATTAGACTTGTATGGACTGAACATTACACCATAAGAAATAATTTCAACACTATTATCACCATCATCCTACAATAAAACACCAAATAATAACATAACGAACTTGTTAATATGAAAGATTATAAGCGAAAATATTACTTAAAAACTAACAAAAACTTGTTCGACAACTGGGGTGTTTAAATTGGTGTGTTGAATCTGAAAAATCAAATAAGTTAGTATTCACATAAAAGTAAATAAAAGAAAACAATTATTCATTATTGCGATATAACAAAACTTATCATAGAACCGACCTTAGATTTTTCAATATCGCATGCTTGTTTTTTCGTATCAAGTGAATTCAGAACTGGCTCCATATTTTAAATCTGTTTAGCAATAGAAATGTAGAATTGTGAGTGTTTGCTATGTATTTATAGTAGTCCGTTAGGGTTTAGTTTTAGATTGGTCATCCATTTATTTAGGAAGTTTGTTGTGAGTTTTAAGTTTTTAAAATAAGATGCACATATCCTGTTTAGTTTGTTGTGGCATGTTTAATAGGAAGTTTGTTGTGAGTTTTATCTATACTATATTAAACATGCCACAACAAACTGACTCTGTACAAGTAAAATTAGGGAATATTTTAGTTTATTAATGCCGTTCAAAACAAAAAACTTGGGTAAAAAACAAATGTTAATGCACGGTAGCTAGGTAATGGTCAAAGCTGGCTTGGGTAAAAAAACAAATGTTGGCTTTAATCAATTGTACATTTACGCATCGGCTATTTGTACTTTATGAACGCACGGCGAAACTAAAAAAGACAACTATCGAAACGTTTAAAAAATGTGCCGATCGTCATGGTACCTTCGGATTTTTTTAAAACATTACGGGTTGTAAGATATCGCAGGAATACATTAAAGAATTAAAGAGGGGGGAAGTGTAACTAATTACCCATAATTATGTTAAATGTCAAGGATTTAAATGTAATAGATTGAGGGATTAAAAAATAATTATGGTTTAAAAGACCACTTTACCCTCATTCTAGGGGTTTATTTATAAATAATGGGGGAAGAAGTTCTTAACTTTTGGGAATCATTCCCTCATGTATTATAATATAGTATAGATAATGCATGAGAGAGGGGTATTTTAAGATACAAAAAAAAAATAAGAACTTTTCCCCCCCTTTATTTATAGAAAGACCCCTAAAATGAGGGTAGTTTGGTCTTTTAAACACTATTTATTTTTTAGCCCCTGAACTTGTTACACTTAAATCCATAAACTTTAACAAAATTATAGATAATTAGTTACATTTTCCTCATCCACAACAAACTTATAATTTTTTTACGTATTTTTGTCATTTCTTATTAACTATAATGTTTAAAAAAAAACCCAAAGATAGCATGACGACCTATACATTTTTGTCAACGTTTCGGTAGTTGTCTTGTTCAGTATCGACGTGCGGATTAAAAGGTACAAGTAGATGATATCTTATTGTACAAGTGATCATTGCAAAGAAGTAGAATAAGTAAATCAATAAACTTTATGTAATCATTTTAAGAGTTAAATTTATTGATTCTACCATTATTGAATAATTGTGTCATGTTTGTATTTGATTACTAGAAACTATAAAATGTATTATAGTACAGATTCAATGACTAAATATTAGTTATATTATAAAACTCTAACAACCTACGTGAATATTTCGGTTTTGTATAAATATTATTTGACAAAGTAAAAATGACTAGATATATGCTATTTATTAACATGAGTTTGACTCACTTACGAATAAATATTCCGATTTTGTATAGATATTTTTTTTTGTTACCCGAATGTGAAAAAGTAAAAAATTGACTTGATATATATGTTATTTATTAGCATGGGTTTGACTCATTTTAAAATAAATATTTTGCCATATGTTGGAATAGATATAATAACAAACTTTCTACGAAAAAATGATGGAAAAAAATTAAGTGGGAAACAACTTTTAAAATTTAAAAAGTCTTCACTATAAATCTTAAAAAAATGATAGGTTACGTAATTACAATGTTTACGGTGAACAATAACTGAATCATTAACCAAAACCAAACCGAAAACAAACGAAACTGAACAAAATCAACCAACAAATGAATTAGCTGAAAACCAATTAACGAAAACCTGAATGAACCAAAATCGGTTATTGATTTTTTGTATCCCTATTTAACCAAAATTAACCAAACCGAACCGAACCATTCATATTATCATATATATCTAGCTTTTATACCTTTAGTTCATGTATATATTTTACACATCCATTTTATGTATTTATACTTCTACTTCATGTATTTATACCTAAATTTCATGTATTTCTAAGTAAAAGTATTAGCCAAAGTTTGGTTTTGGCTATTAAACGAATCGAACAAAAAACCGTCAATCTAACCAAATAATTAAAACTGATAACCGAAAACCAATTGGTTAATAAAATTGATCATCCGATGACTTCGGTTGAGGATAAGAACCAAAACAACCGAACCATACATACCACAATGAAATGGACTAACAAATGATTTCGCCTATGGCGCCTATCCACCAAAATGATGTTATAATAAATATTGCACGAATAAGAAAAACTACCAGAAATGAGTACCCCAATGCAAAGTGTCGCCCCCACCACATCGCGCGGGCACCCTGCTAGTGTACTGTGATTAGAGAAAGAAAAAGAATCATGCCCCATTTTTAAGAGTTCAATTTGTATATCACATTTAAAGAAATTATGTCCCATTTTTAAGAGTTCAATTTGTCTTACCACATTTAATATCAACCAAGATAAATGAGAACATACAAGGTAAGAAAAAACTTAACTTTTAGTAAGAAGTAAAAACCATAGTAATTGAAAAAAAAATGAATAAAAATCAAACGAACCAAAAAACCATAATTTAAATTTTAATTATCGAATCGAACATCCAGTTACGTCCATAAAACATAAAACAGAAATCGACATTTAAGAACCAAAGGCGCTTCACTTCCTACAAACACATGAAAAATGTGTCCAGTTGTTCCCAATTGCACCTTTCAGAAATCCCAAAATTAACCCTGCCACAATAGGGGTGATAACATACCCAAAATTTTTGCACTCTTTATATTTAAAACTAAACCCTACAATTTGATTACTCTTCTGTTTTCTTCTTTTTCTTGTCTTTCTTCTTCTTCGGTTTTTCAGTTTCGGCTTCATCTTCATCATCAGCTTCTGCATGCTTTCTCTTCTTTTTCTTCTTCTTCTCAGCATTCTCCTCTTCATTCTGCTGCTCTTCCACAGTTTCTTCAGCAGCTGCGTGCTTCTTTTTCTTTTTGTCTTTCTTTTTACCCTCTTCTGGTTCTTCTTCTGCTTCAGCAACGGTTTTCTTCTTCTTTTTCTTTTTATCTTTCTTTCCCTCATCAGACGGTGCCATCTCTACGTCTTTCTCAGCCTCTGCTTCTATCCGTCCAAGAACAGAGTCCGCTGCTGCATTGTAAGTCTGCAAAACAATACAGCATCAGATTAGTACAATATAAAGTCAACGTTTGAACCAAAATTCGCATATTTGACCAAAGTCATGTTTGATGTGTATGCAACATTAATATTTTAAAGAGGGGTAATTTCATATAATATTTTAAGTTTGTAAGGGTATATATGAAATTAAAAATGCACCTTTGCAGGGGTGATCATTGCTCCATCTTTCTTGAAATCTTTATTGTAAGCCTCAATCTTCGGTTTGCCTTTAGTTGATCCAGCAGAACGCCCAAGTTCCCGCCCTTCAAGATTTCTTAATCTTGCTTCAAGCTACATTTATTATTAAAAAAAAGTCAACATTTTTGCAAACCAAAATTTCCCATAATACAAACAATATCCAAAATACCTTGAGCCGGTTCTCCACCCCCATAGAATTATCTTGATTATCTCCAAGAGCATCATATCGAATAGCTAATGCAGTTTTAGCAGCAAGAGAACGAGAAATCTTTCCTTTGTGTTTCGGTGCCGCTTGACCAATTAAACTTGCATGATAGATAAGCCCATATTTAGGGGTTGCATGTTTTGTCTTCAAAGCCCTGAAAAGAGCCTTTTCAGCACCAAGAATCTGAACGGTACTCCCGGGCTGTTTCGCAAGGTTCAACAAGCTACCACCATGAGCAATAAGACGGGCACCAACAAGCTCTCCGACAATTGCAGTGAGATTCGGGGCAATTGTGTTCATCCTGCTTTTTAAATAATCATACAGTTGTGCTCTGTACTCAGAAAGCGACAACACTTGGTCGCAAAGATCCTTAATATTCACTAAATCAAGTTCGCTAACTTCAGTTCCCATGGAAACAACAGCAGCCTCTTTTAGTTCTGCCTCAATCTCTTCAGATAGAATCTGTTTTAACGATTAAACATTGGTCTTAAAAAACAGGAAAATGTTTGTGTGCAAAGAGCCACAAAGTGGAGAAACAATAAAATAAATGCATACCTCAGAAAAATCAAGTTTTGCAGCGTTTGTGCGGTAACCCATGAGCTTAACTGCTTTAGCATAAAGAATGTTGTCTTGAACAATCTTAGCAAGCTCGGGAAAATGCCAACCGTACCATTCACGAACCCTCATTGCATAAGTGTTAAGCTCTTTATCAAGATCATCTAACAATCCGATAGCTTGAATAATCATAGTGTCAACCTGTTACAATCATATTCGTAAACAAACTTTTCAAATTCATATTCATCTTACCATCATCATATTATTAACGAATGAAAAAAAAGGTTACCTTATCTGGGCTGAACTTAAGCTTATATCTAGACAAACTATGAGATAAACCCAAGCTCATCGGCGCCAGATCTTGTGCACCTAAACCGGTAATGAGTTCTGTCAATTGACTTCTTACTCCCCTCATAAGCTCCATGACAGTTTGGTTGTGAACACAGTCAATTTGCTGGATAATAGCGCCTTGATATTAAATTAAAATCCAATTACGTTGCAAAGAACTTACAAACATTCAAACCGCAAGTACAACGTACCAATTTTTCCTTGATAGCATTTCCAAGCTTGGAGTCAGCAACAGCCAACGACTCACCGTCACAATGAGCACGCAAGAACTTACGCAAACCTTTGCTGGGCTTGCTTTCAACCAACAGGGTTGCGGCTGACAGCGCTTCAGATGTGTTCTCGAATTTTGAGAAAGCTTTTAGCTTTACAACCTGTTGTTTTTAAGTTAAGTTCATAAGTACATGTTTTTTTGTTAAAACTCTAAAAACCAACCAGTGTTCACAAACAAGCATATGTGAAAATAAAACATATGAAAAAAATCAAAGATCATTACTTAATTCTTCTCACAAATCATAGATTTATTTAACAAAAACATAATCTATTAATCAAAAATCTACTCAGCTGATACAAATTGTGAACTTGAAAATAAGATCAATTAAGATAATCTAACATGCATCAACACAACTACAACTTACAAGTTCAAATGAAACAACAAGAACACACCAATAAAATATATTTTGAAAAAAAATAAATAAACTACAAATTGAAAAACAAAATGAAGTATTATGACAGTGTTGAAAAAAACCTGTCTGGCTGTGTCGGCAGATGAGAACTCCTTCCACAAATCCTGTAAACAAAAGATCAGTACAATCAGAAACATGAATGTATACAATCGTATGATATATATGTATGTATGTACTTACATCGACTTTGGAAAGCTTTCCTTCATCGAGTACTTTGAAAAGGGCAAAACCCGCTGGGGTTTCAAAAAGCACTAGCATTCTTGTGACTTCTTTCAATTAGTCCTGAAAAAAAAATGTAAATTAGTGATTTTTTTTCTGAGTTTGTTGGTAATAACAAGAAGATTAATGTTGCAAGAAGGAAGAGGTGGAGGAGGATGAAGTGAAGGGAAAATAGTGAACCCTAGAAAGAGTTATACCTCTGAAGAGTAAAGAGTTGCTGCCGCAATGGAGGAGGGTGATGATGAATTAGGGTTTAGGGTTTACAGGAAAGAGGCAGCGTCTATATGGGTATTTTGGATATAAATAATATATGCCTTTATTTATTTATTTATTTATTTTTATAAAAAAATTATATATCCACTCAGAGCATTCACATCCAATACATTATATTTTCACCCTAAATTACACTAAAAAAACACTACATTTTCTCTCTCATATTCAATTAAATAATATTTTGTATACCTTTATCATTACCTTTTTTCTCTCCTCCACTCACAACCACTTACAAAATATATTAAAAAATTATAGGGGGTGAACAGAAAGTATCAAGCCCATAAGGGTTAGGGCTTTAGAAATGATTGTGAGTGTGATTGTGAGATTAAGTACCACCCAGGGAAGGCAAATGTGGTCGCCGATGCCCAGAGTCAAAAAGAAAGGATTAAGCCCATAAAGGTTAGGGCTTTGGAAATGATTATTCAAACGGACCTCTCGTTGCGCATTCGTGTCGCGCAGAGAGAAGCTTTTAAAGAAAGGAATCTGGTAAATGAATATCTCTGTGGGATGGAGAAGCAGTTGGTACCAAACGGGGAAGGAACGTTGTGCTTCATGAAACGAATTTGGGTTCCCTTGTTTGGTGGTTTGAGAAATATTATTTTTGATGAGGCTCACAAATCTCGGTACTCGATCCACCCAGGATCGGATAAAATGTACCAAGATCTAAAGGATTTCTATTGGTGGCCGAGAATGAAAGGCGACGTTGCGATATATGTTGGCAAATGTCTAACTTGCGCCAAGGTAAAGGCCGAATACCAGAAGCCTTCAGGTCCTTGCAACAACCAGAAATACCCCAATGGAAATGGGAGCATATTTCTATGGACTTCATAACAAAATTGCCAAGGACGCCCAAGGGCCATTATACGATTTGGGTGATTGTTGACCGTTTAACGAAATCTGCACACTTTTTGGCAATCAAGGAGAAGGATAACACGAGTAAACTAGCTGAGCTATACATAAGAGAGATTGTTGCACGACATGGAGTGCCTCTCTCAATTATCTCTGATAGAGATGGAAGATTCGTGTCAAGGGTTTGGGAATCCTTTCAAGAAGCTTTTGGCTCTCAGTTGTATCTGAGTACTGCATTTCATCCGCAGACAGATGGACAGAGCGAACGAACGATTCAAACGTTAGAAGACATGTTGCGAGCTTGCGAAATGGATTTAGGTGGAAGTTGGGACACTCACCTACCATTGGTCGAATTTTCATACAACAACAACTACCATGCAAGCATCCAAGCCGCA
Organism: Helianthus tuberosus; assembly: GCA_030545235.1. NCBI lineage: Eukaryota > Viridiplantae > Streptophyta > Magnoliopsida > Asterales > Asteraceae > Helianthus > Helianthus tuberosus. The sequence continues at coordinate 150,253,282 of CM060431.1, read as the reverse complement.
CCGTTCGAAGCTCTCTATGGACGCAAATGTCGATCACCATTATGCTGGGCTGACGCGGGTGATAGACAGCTTGTTGGTCCGGAATTGGTTCAAGAAACAACAGACAAGATTTTCCAGATCCGAGAGCGCATTAAAGCGGCTCGTGATCGGCAAAAGTGTTATGCGGACCGAAGAAGGAAACCTCTGGAATTTGAGGTGGGAGATATAGTTTTGTTGAAGGTTTCACCCTGGAAGGGTGTGGCACGCTTTGGGAAGCGTGGGAAGTTGAACCCCAGATACATTGGTCCATTCAAAATCCTGAAAAGGATTGGCCTTGTAGCATACAAGTTGGATTTACCTGCTGAACTGAATGGTGTTCATGATACATTTCATGTATCCAATTTGAAAAATAGTCCAATTCAAGAGACAGTGGTCATTCCTGCCGACGAAGTTCATATTGACGACACACTCCACTTCACTGAAGAACCGGCTGAGGTCACTGATTGGAAGGTTAACAAAACACGCCGGAGTAGTGTCAAACTCGTCAAGGTTAGATGGAATGCACGACATGGCCCGGAATTCACGTGGGAGCGTGAGGATCGCATGAAAGAAAAGTACCCACATTTACTCCCCAAGACCCCTGCATCTAGTAGCAGACCTAAAATTTCGGGACGAAATTTTCTTAACAGGGGGAGAATGTGACAACCCTCATAATTACATGTATCCGTACAATTAATTAATATTAATTCGTGCTTAATGACTGTGCTTAATTACAATTGATGATATAAACTGCTTTATGATTTCTGTATCATACATACATGTGCATCACATTTCATAATGTCACACCATTTATTACATACAAACTTTAGTGACATACTTGATGCACAAAGCACAGTTAGTACAGTTAGCGGATAACTCAGAAATATACTGACAGTGCCAGTACATAGACAGACAGTGTTTTGAGACCCCGTAAGGGCCAGAGACAAGGTACTACACTAGTATGGAGTGTAAGAAAGTAAGGACCATAAAACTGCGTCACTAGGTGATAGTTTAAGTGCCGGAAAGTGCCTAAAAACCACTCAAGGTGCAGAATTCTGCATTTAACAACAAAATTCAGCATTTTAACATGCTAGTAATGTGCACAAACATGGCAAAATGGTCTTGTATGCTTTCCTAAGTGTCGGGAATTAAAAGTGTCACAAAAAGTTACATAAGGGACACTATACGATATAACTTAGCACTTTAACGAATCGGTATCTAACCGAATAACTGGACATTACCCGGGACACTAAAATATTGCCAGAAACATTGTTTTTATTTTTCTGAGCTAGTTATGGTTCCCGAGCACTATAACATATTACATAATACATGTAACACACTAAACATTAGATATTACACTTAACACCCTACTAATCACCTATTTACCATTCAAATTACAAATAAACCCCCTCCCCCCTTATGTAATCGGCCCAAAAGGGGCCCCACCACAAGATTTGCTTAATCTTCTAAACTCCCACTTAAATCTTCTCCTTGGGATATGGTAGATCATGTATGTACTTCTTGCAACATTTTAACCAATGGACAATTGAGTTTAGGGAATTATAAGAAACCATCACTTACCATCTTCTTCAACTCAACACTCTTCTCTCTTCCCCCACAAAAAAAAGCTACGGTCGTGAACCCCCCTATACACACCACCATTTTTGTTTCAAGTTCAAGCATTTCAAGTGTACTTCAAGGTGTTACAATGTGTTTAACGAAGCTCGGTGTTCTCGGAACTTGAAGGACCTCACTCGTTTGCTATTATCCTCCACATTTTCATCTTGTTCTTCCCTAGCTTTAAGCTAGTTGTAAGACTTCTTTAAACTCTTGATACTTCATATTTTTAGTGGTTAAAGATTATATTATGTTGAATCATACGAACACTAAAAGATCATAAACTTAAAGCTTGAACATAAAGATGATATATGATGAAATATGGTTGATATGATGTTGTTTTGATTATGTTGATGATTACTTGCAGATTCCTTGGTAATATGATGTTGATCATCATATGGAACTTGTTAGAGTATGATTAAAAACATGGTTTAACAAGTTAGGAGATGATTATGTGTTTTCATGAAATAATCATCTTCTAGACTAAACATGAACTTGAAAGTAAAAATGATTTTCTTACAAAGTAATAAACCAAGTGAACTAGTAAACTTGTGAACCCAAGACTTGTGTATGATTCTCCAAGAAAAACCAAGTTAAAAAGATGGTTTTTGAAAGATCATAACTTTTTTTGCACTTACATTATTTTTGGAAATAAAATAAGTGTAGGAAGGCTAGTAAAACAAGAAGATGTTGTAAATAAATATTTTTGTAAAATGAGTTCACAAGTTGTAAACATCTAGAAATCCCGAGAATGAGATTTTAACAAAAGTAAACACACTCTAGAGGGTAACTAAACCCACAAAACACTTCACCAAGTTACTACGCGTTGTTGTGAAAAACCAAGTTCATGTCATTATGTAAAATATATAGTTTTTGCACTTGGTAAGTGTAATATTGTTTAGAGTATGGTTGTTGATTGTTTGAATGATTTTTGGAAAAGAAAATGATATGCTTAATAGCATGGACACCTCCATTTACAAAGGAAACTATGACGAAATTTTCTAAAAATTCCAACACTTAGAAATTATTTTCTAACAAGTGTTTACAAATATGTTTTAACTTTGTTTTTCAATATAAACTTGCCATAGGTTTTGTTACAAAAAATACAAAGTGTCGGAGGTTGGTTTTCGTAAATAAAAATGGATAAATATATATTTAGAATATATATTTTATATTAAGACACTTGTGTGGATATTTGTTTATTTTGTGAAATAGTTATATTATTTTAGGGTAAAATAATATAACTTAACGAAATACCATGACATTTACAACTCCAAAATAGTACCAAAAATCTCACGGAATAAATATTTAAGTTACACACTTGATATTGTGAAACCGAACGCAAAAACGTAACTTATGAAATATTCCAGAAAATACTCTTACACATATATTTTTGGCAAATATTATTTTGGAAACTAAGGAAGTGAAAATATATTATTTTTGAGAAAAATATATATTTTGGAATACGTTATTTTTGACAATGAGTTATATATATTTTCTAAGTGGGACTTAAAAATATATTATTTCAAGAATACAATATACATGTATAAATTACCCCCCATCCGTGGGAAGGAAATACGAAGTTAATATACTTGAGGAATATTAATACAAAAATATTGATTAAACAATTATTCCAAAATTAAATATAATTTAAAGTTAAAATAATTATTATTTTAACAAATAATTATAACTTGGAATAATATTCGGAGACACAAGAAACGCAACTCAAAAACATTAAACTCTAAGCCAAGGCACGGCCCGTTCGTCTAATAGACATTAGTACGTTGTAGGTTGTCGTGTAGCAGACAGAGTTTGAGTTGACGATACTAAAGACACACTACTGTGAGTTCATGTCCCCCTTTTCTTTTCACTTTTTTCAGTGTTATACTTCGGGGGTGAAATACATGTTACAATTGTTACAAACGTTTATTACATGGTATGATTAGCTTAAGGAGGGTTTACTACTAGATCATGTGAAGGGTGGGTACGACACTTAAGGCCATTAATCCTCGTCGTAGGACCGAGGGACATGAGTGATAGATCTATTTGGGTGTAGCGAGCCCACACCCATGGGGACCAGGGTGGCCCATAGTGGTGACTATGTCTTCCAGCCGGAGGCCCGGTAACAAATTTGCTAGGTTTGAGTTCTTCCTGCACCGTTTCACACATACCATTGGCTTTGCAACCCATTGGTGATCTCTTTTTCCTTATTGCTACATACTAGGGACTTTCATACATACAGACATACTTTAAAGGTTTATACACACATACATACACATGAACTCGCTCAACTTTTGTTGATGTTTTTCAAATTACATGTATTTCAGGGAACTAGTGGATCTGGAAGGGTATGCATGTGTCGTCAAGCTGCGTTGAAATAAAAGATGTTTTCCATGGTTGTCGAGTTTAGGGGGAGTGTATCCTAATCCTGGACGGGATACACGTCTCTAAACTCAGGTTTTATTTAAGTACTTTTGTTGAGTCTTTGTGAACTCCGTTAAACACGTCTTGGGTTGTAACTTAATTTGGTATTGATGTTTTCAGACAATGTTGTTGTGGTATTTTCTAAACTCTTTTAATGGATAAACATCTCGTGTTTTTATCATATAACATTGTTATGATTGTTGCTATGGTATTAAGAAGTCACACCGAATACCCACGCTTCCGCAAAAGTCAGGGTGTGACAGCTTGGTATCAGGGCATCGATCGTAGCGAACTAGGATTCTCTCTCGAGTCTAGACTACGATCACTAGGGCTCTCACGAAAACATTTTTACATTGCATACACAAAACGTCCAGATCTAGGGAACAAACATTTTTACAAACAAAAGGGACAAATACACATTTCAAAACGTATATTTATAATTTAGCCTTAGAGGCTGGGGAGGTTCACCCTTAGAGGCTGGGGAGTTCAGTCTTAAAGACTGGGGAGTTCAGTCTTAGAGACTGGGGAGTTCAGTCTTAGAGACTGGGGAGGTTTAGTCTTAGAGACTGGGAAAAATTGAGTCTTAGAGACTAGTTGGGGCAGTCTGAGAGACTGGGAGGATTAGCCTGAGAGGCTGGGTAGTTCAGTTTGGGAAACTGGGAGGTCTAGTCTGAGAAACTAAGTAGTTCAGTCTGAGAGGCTGGGTGGGATAGTCTTGGGAAGACTAGGATGATTACCTGCTTACATTGTTATTACATACATGCTTATTTGCTGATTGTTGATATATGTGCGTATGTGTGATTGTTTTGTCACAGACATCATGTCATCATCCTCTGAGAGTGGAGTGTCAGACACCATAGACCCGATAGCGATAGTTTCAGACGACGAGATTATTCCAGAGGACGAGGTTTTCACTTCAGATACTACGAGTAGTGACGAAGATGACTTTCAGCCCTTCGCCTTACCGGATTTCGGAGATGATTTACCTTTAGCTGATGGTTTTCTTGACGGGGATCTACCTCTTGGTCAGATCCATGCACCTATTCCTCTTACTGCTTTTCCTGTTGAGGATCTACCTCTCGACGATATGTCGGACGATGACGTCGATCTCTTCATCGAGGGTCCCCCTGAGGATGACCAGGATGGCGGAGCTCCAATTGATGACGATGTTGCTATTCCTATTGATGAGATACCTGTTGTCGATGCCATTGTTTTTCCACTTATCGAGGTTCCCGCTATGGAGGTTTTATCTGACCCGTCTGGTCCCGACTCGTTTGAGTCCGTATCATCTGCCACGTTACATGTACGGGGCGAGCAGCATTACCCCACTGACACTGATTCCGACATGGCGATGTCTGCAGCGCCCGTTCCACAGCTGGGTTTTGGGTTCGTCCCTGACTTCCCACACGATTTTGATCCAGACCATGAAATGGAGTTTATCCCTGAGGAGCAGCCTGTTGAGGCACCTGTTATTCCTGATGATCAGCTTCCTGACATACCCGCTGATCATGAGCTTGCTCCCGCCGACCCAGAGCCTGAGATAGCACCAGAGCCTGTTCTTGTTCACGACCTTCCACCTGTGCACGACCCTATCCCTGCTGATGTTCCAGTTGTTGCACCTCTGCCTGACCCTATGCCTGTGTTTGTTGACCGTGCACCTTTTGCTACACACGTTGACCCTAGATATGCTCACACCCACAACGGGTGGATTGAGGATGACGACAACTATCCTCCTTTTGCCAGACCAGTTACTCCCACTGTTGCACCTGTCCAGGCACCCGTTGATGTCCCACAGTTTCACCCTCACGTGTCAGACGTTCATCGCACAGATCTACCAGTTACTTTTCTTCAGGACATTCCTCCTCCCCGTCCAGGGGAAGGACCTTCGAGTCAGCAGCACACTCACGTACCTTTTGTGTCAACAGCCGATCAGTTCATGCCACAGTTTCCACACGCTGCTTCTTCTTCTACACCCACGGGCGAGCCATTTATGTGGTTTCCGCCCAACGTCATGCCTTTATCAGATCCATATCATCCCTTCCACGTTGGGTATTCTACGGATGATATACTTTTATCCTTGCAGCTACAGCAGGATATGTTGAGTCAGAGAGTCGCTGAGCTAGAGAGGATCCCGCGTCCTCCACCTGGTGCTGGTCCGTCACAGTTTGCTGTCCCACCTGCTCCACTGTTTCCTTACCCGGATTTTGATATCCTTTTTCTCACGATGGAGCAGCAGATTGCCTGTTTGTTGCAGCTTGTTCATACGCTCGAGGAGGAGTTAGCGCGTATGCGCCACTTGCTTTTCATTCCTCCACCTCCTCCTCCTCCCCCATTAGCTTGAGGTTTTTGGTTTGTTGCAGATATCATGCTTTTGATGAGAGTTCAGCTATTGAGCCAATTGCACAGCTTTTGAAGACCACATTATGACTTTTGATATTTGACTTTTGGTTGTTGTAGATGGTAGACGATTCAGACAAGGGCGATGTGACCCTTAGTCTCTTTTGGATGTATGATACATTTGTAAAACTTGTAAAACTGTACTCGTGGTCTTGTTATGTGATAGCTCAATCGCAACATTCTCATTACATGCGTTGTTGGATTATTTGTTTTGTGTTATGACATGGGATGTTATGTGTTATTGTGTTGATGAATGTTATTGCATGCGCGTGTTACGTACTCATTATACTTATAAAGACCTGACCTATACAATCTTCTTATAGAAGATGCCACCACGAAGGGAAAATCGTTTACCCACTACTGAGGCCGAATTGCAAGCAAGGATCTCCCAAGCAATAGCATATTACGAGGCCTCACGCGCCGAAACTAGCGGGAATACCTCAAGGAACAACCCACCAAATGGTAATGTTTAAGTCGCTTGGGACACAATACATTACATTTGGACATTCCATGTGCAATTGCTAATGATTCCTGTAAATGACGTTGCTTGTACAGGCTGTACCTTCAAGTAATTTTTAGACTGTAAACCGCTAAATTTTGACGGCACCTGAGGTGCTGTGGCTTTTGTTCGATGGGCAGAGAAGACCGATTCGGTGTTAAGAATGAGCAAATGCGCACCAGATCAGCAGGTTACCTACATCTCTGGTCTGTTCATAGATGGAGCGATGTCGTGGTGGAATCTCCAAGTCCAAACTCTGGGAGAGGCAGCGGCATACACGTTGACTTGGAACGAGCTGAAGGAGCTCATGCGAAAGAAATACTGCTACAGGGCCGAGATCCAAAAGTTAGAGACTGGATTTTGGAACCTTAAGATGGACGGCCCAAAAATCGCCGAGTATGTTCAGAGATTTCATGATCTGTCTCACGTGGTACCATACATGGTCAGTCCGGAATTCAAACGCGTGGAGCATTTCATCTGGGGGTTGGCACCTCAGATTATGAGCATGGTAACATCGTCAAAGCCTGTAACGATTACTGAAGCTATCGATCTGAGCATGTCACTGACTGAGGAAGCTATAAGATTGAACAAGTTTTCGAATTTCGACCCGAAGAAGAAAGAAACTCATGTTGAATCCTCAGGAGAAAACAAAAGGAAGTTCTCCAATTTTAAAAAGGGTACCAGCAGCGTCAACAAGAAAAAGAATGTGAACCCACCAGAGGAAGTTAAAACTGGTGCTGAAGTCAAGGGAAGAGGATACATGGGCGCTCTGCCCAAATGTGATATATGTCTGTACCATCACTCCGGCCAGTGCAGGTTAAGAAAATGTGAGTCTTGTGGGAAGACTGGCCATTCAAAAGAAACATGCTGGGCTGGTACTGGTGCTGGTCGTGGTGTTCAGCAAGGATATGGAAATGGTAATGGAAACCGTCCGCAAGGAAATGGAGGAAATGGAAATCGTGGGAATGCTGGGAATCAAGCTGGTAACCGGAGAGCAATCAATAATCGAGGTGGTAATGGTAATGGGAATGGTCGAGGACCAGGGTGTTTCAATTGTGGAGACATGGGGCATTTCAAGCGGGAGTGCCCAAAGCTCAATCAGGCACAAGGAAGAGTTTTTAACATTGGTGCGAGGGAAGCACGCCGAGATCCAAATGTAGTCACTGGTACGTTCCCTTTTAATCAACGCTTTGCTTCTGTACTATTTGACACTAGTGCCGACTATAGTTTCGTATCGCTAGAATTTAAGAGTATGCTTGGGTTAACTGCTAGTAAGTTAGACATTCCGTACTCAATTGAACTGGCTAATGGAAAGCTAGTAGAAACGAATGAAGTCATCAGAGGATGCGTGATAGAATTGGGAGAGCACGAGTTTACACTGGATCTACTGCCAGTCAAGTTGGGAAGCTTCGACGTGGTAGTAGGGATGGATTGGTTGTCAAGCAACAGAGCCGAGATTGTATGTCACAAGAAAACCATACGCATTCCAATGGCGGATGGAGAAACGATTGTGGTACACGGAGAGAAGCGCGATACGCCCTGAGGATCATTAGCTGTTTGAAAGCTAGAAAGTGTTTGAAGAAGGGATGTGTTGCCTTCTTGGCACACATCATGGATAAAGAAGCCGCTGAGCCGAAACTAGAAGACATTCCAGTCGTAAAGGAGTATCCTGAAGTCTTTCCAGAAGACTTGCCAGGATTGCCGCCACAAAGGCAAGTCGAATTTCGCATTGACTTAGTTCTAGGCGCCGCGCCTGTAGCTAAGGCACCCTACCGACTTGCGCCTTCGGAAATGCAAGAGCTGTCCACGCAACTTCAGGAATTGTTAGACAAGGGATTTATCAGACCAAGCTTCTCGCCTTGGGGAGCTCCAGTTTTGTTCGTTAAAAAGAAGGATGGTAGCTTTCGCATGTGCATCGACTACCGCGAGCTGAGCAAGTTGACAATCAAGAATAGATATCCTTTACCAAGGATTGATGACCTGTTCGATCAACTGCAAGGTTCGAGTTTTTACTTAAAGATCGACCTTCGATCAGGATATCATCAGTTGAGGATTCAAGAGGAAAGTATCCCAAAGACTGCCTTCAGAACTCGCTATGGACATTACGAGTTCCTGGTTATGCCATTTGGTTTGACAAACGCGCCAGCTGTATTCATGGATTTGATGAACAGAGTTTGCAAGCCGTACCTCGATAAGTTCGTGATCGTGTTCATTGATGACATTTTGATTTACTCGAAGATAAAAGAAGAACATGAGCAACACTTAAGAGCTATTCTAGAGCTGCTTAAGAAGGAGAAGTTATACGCAAAGTTCTCGAAGTGCGAGTTCTGGTTACGAGAAGTCCAGTTTCTTGGTCATGTAGTTAACGGAAATGGAATTCATGCGGATCCCACAAAGATCGAGGCGATCAAGAACTGGGAGACTCCGAAAACGCCAACCGAGACTCGACAGTTCCTAGGGTTGGCAGGATACTACCACAGATTCATTGAGGATTTCTCAAAAATCGCTCAACCGTTGACCTCCCTCACACAAAAAGACAAGAAGTTTGATTGGGGAGACAAGTAAGAAGAAGCATTTCAAATTCAATTGTTGAAAAACAAGCTTTGTGACGCACCGATTTTATCTCTACCCGAAGGCACGGACGACTTCGTGGTATATTGGGATGCCTCGCGTCAAGGTTTGGGATGTGTACTAATGCAGCGTCAGAAGGTTATAGCATATGCTTCTCGCCAATTGAAGGTCCACGAGAAAAATTATACCACGCATGATTTGGAATTGGGCGCGGTAGTATTTGCTTTAAAGATCTGGCGACATTACTTATATGGAACGTGATGTACAATCTATACTGATCACAAGAGTCTGCAGCATATCTTCGATCAAAAAGAGCTTAACATGAGACAGAGACGCTGGGTTGAACTATTGAATGATTATGATTGTGAGATTAAGTACCACCCAGGGAAGGCAAATGTGGTCGCCGATGCCCTAAGTCGAAAAGAAAGGATCAAGCCCATAAGGGTTAGGGCTTTGGAAATGGTTATTCAAACGGACCTCTCGTTGCGCATTCGTGCCGCGCAGAGAGAAGCTTTTAAAGAAAGGAATCTGGTAAATGAATATCTCCGTGGGATGGAGAAGCAGTTGGTACCAAACGGGGAAGGAACGTTGTGCTTCATGAAACGAATTTGGGTTCCCTTGTTTGGTGGTTTGAGAAATATTATTTTTGATGAGGCTCACAAATCTCGGTACTCGATCCACCTAGGATCGGATAAAATGTACCAAGATCTAAAGGATTTCTATTGGTGGCCGAGAATGAAAGGCGACGTTGCGATATATGTTGGCAAATGTCTAACTTGCGCCAAGGTAAAGGCCGAATACCAGAAGCCTTCAGGTCTCTTGCAACAACCAGAAATACCCCAATGGAAATGGGAGCAGATTTCTATGGACTTCATAACAAAATTGCCAAGGACGCCCAAGGGCCATGATACGATTTGGGTGATTGTTGACCATTTAACGAAATCTGCACACTTTTTGGCAATCAAGGAGAAGGATAACACGAGTAAACTAGTTGAGCTATACATGAGAGAGATTGTTGCACGACATGGTATGCCTCTCTCAATTATCTCTGATAGAGATAGAAGATTCGTGTCAAGGGTTTGGCAATACTTTCAAGAAGCCTTTGGCTCTCAGTTGAATCTGAGTACTGCATTTCATCCGTAGACAGATGGACAGAGCGAACGAATGATTCAAACGTTAGAAGACATGTTGCGAGCTTGCGTAATGGATTTAGGTGGAAGTTGGGACACTCACCTACAATTGGTCGAATTTTCATACAACAACAGCTACCATGCAAGCATCCAAGCCGCACCGTTTGAAGATCTCTCTGGATGCAAATGTCGATCACCATTATGCTGGGCTGACGTGGGTGATAGACAGCTTGTTGGTCCGGAATTGGTTCAAGAAACAACAGACAATATTTTCCAGATCCGAGAGCGCATTAAAGCGGCTCGTGATCGGCAAAAGTGTTATGCGGACCGAAGAAGGAAACCTCTGGAATTTGAGGTGGGAGATATGGTTTTGTTGAAGGTTTCACCCTGGAAGGGTGTGGCACGCTTTGGGAAGCGTGGGAAGTTGAACCCCAGATACATTGGTCCATTCAAAATCTTGAAAAGGATTGGCCTTGTAGCATACAAGTTGGATTTACCTGCTGAACTGAATGGTGTTCATGATACATTTCATGTATCCAATTTGAAAAAGAGTCCAATTCAAGAGACAGTGGTCATTCCTGCCGACGAAGTTCATATTGACGACACACTCCACTTCACTGAAGAACCGGATGAGGTCACTGATTGGAAGGTTAACAAAACACGCCGGAGTAGTGTCAAACTCGTCAAGGTTCGATGGAATGCAGGACATGGCCCGGAATTCACGTGGGAGCGTGAGGATCGCATGAAAGAAAAGTACCCACATTTATTCCCCAAGACCCCTGCATCTAGTAGCAAAACTAAAATTTCGGGACGAAATTTTCTTAACAGGGGGAGAATGTGACAACCCTCATAATTACAGGTATCCGTACAATTAATTAATATTAATTCGTGCTTAATGACCGTGCTTAATTACAATTGATGATATAATCTGCTTTATGATTTCTGTATCATACATACATGTGCTTCACATTTCATACTGTCACACCATTTATTACATACAAACTTTAGTGACATAGTTGATGCACAAAGCACAGTTAGCACAGTTAGCGGATAACTCAGAAATATACTGACAGTGCCAGTACATAGACAGACAGTGTTTTGAGACCCCGTAAGGGCCAGAGACAAGGTACTACACTAGTATGGAGTGTAGGAAGTAAGGACCATAAAACTGCGTCACTAGGTGATAGTTTAAGTGCCGGAAAGTGCCTAAAAACCACTCAAGGTGCAGAATTCTGCATTTAACAACAAAATTCAGCATTTTAACATGCTAGTAATGTGCACAAACATGGCAAAATGGTCCTGTATGCTTTCCTAAGTGTCGGGAATTAAAAGTGTCACAAAAAGTTACATAAGGGACACTATACGATATAACTTAGCACTTTAACGAATCGGTATCTAACCGAACAACCGGACATTACCCGGGACACTAAAATATTGCTAGAAACATTGTTTTTATTTTTCTGAGCTAGTTATGGTTCCCGAGCACTATAACATATTACATAATACATGTAACACACTAAACATTAGATATTACACTTAACACCCTACTAATCACCTATTTACCATTCAAATTACAAATAAACCCCCTCCCCCTTATGTAATCGGCCCAAAAGGGGCCCCACCACAAGATTTGCTTAATCTTCTAAACTCCCACTTAAATCTTCTCCTTGGGATATGGTAGATCATGTATGTACTTCTTGCAACATTTTAACCAATGGACAATTGAGTTTAGGGAATTATAAGAAACCATCACTTACCATCTTCTTCCACTCAACACTCTTCTCTTTTCCCCGACAAAAAAAAAAAAAGCTACGACCGTGAACCCCCCTATACACACCACCGTTTTTGTTTCAAGTTCAAGCATTTCAAGTGTACTTCAAGGTGTTACAAGGTGTTTAACGAAGCTCGGTGTTCTCGGAACTTGAAGGACCTCACTCGTTTGCTATTATCCTCCACATTTTCATCTTGTTCTTCCCTAGCTTTAAGCTAGTTGTAAGACTTCTTTAAACTCTTGATACTTCATATTTTTAGTGGTTAAAGATTATATTATGTTGAATCATACGAACACTGAAAGATCATAAACTTAAAGCTTGAACATAAAGATGATATATGATGAAATATGGTTGATATGATGTTGTTTTGATTATGTTGATGATTACTTGTTGATTCCTTGGTAATATGATGTTGATCATCATATGGAACTTGTTAGAGTATGATTAAAAACATGGTTTAACAAGTTAGGAGATGATTATGTGTTTTCATGAAATAATCATCTTCTAGACTAAACATGAACTTGAAAGTAAAAATGATTTTCTTACAAAGTAATAAACCAAGTGAACTAGTAAACTTGTGAACCCAAGACTTGTGTATGATTCTCCAAGAAAAACCAAGTTAAAAAGATGGTTTTTGAAAGATCATAACTTTTCTTGCACTTACATTATTTTTGGAAATAAAATAAGTGTAGGAAGGCTAGTAAAACAAGAAGATGTTGTAAATAAATATTTTTGTAAAATGAGTTCATAAGTTGTAAACATCTAGAAATCCCGAGAATGAGATTTTAACAAGAGTAAACACATTTTGGAGGGTAACTAAACCCACAAAACACTTCACCAAGTTACTACGCGTTGTTGTGAAAAACCAAGTTCATGTCATTATGTAAAATATATAGTTTTTGCACTTGGTAAGTGTAATATTGTTTAGAGTATGGTTGTTGATTGTTTGAATGATTTTTGGAAAAGAAAATGATATGCTTAATAGCATGGACACCTCCATTTACAAAGGAAACTATGGCGAAATTTTCTAAAAATTCCAACACTTAGAAATTATTTTCTAACAAGTGTTTACAAATATGTTTTAACTTTGTTTTTCAATATAAACTTGCCATAGGTTTTGTTACAAAAAATACAAAGTGTCGGAGGTTGGTTTTCGTAAATAAAAATGGATAAATATATATTTAGAATATATATTTTATATTAAGACACTTGTGTGGATATTTGTTTATTTTGTGAAATAGTTATATTATTTTAGGGTAAAATAATATAACTTAACGAAATACCATGACATTTACAACTCCAAAATAGTACCAAAAATGTCACGGAATAAATATTAAAGTTACACACTTGATATTGTGAAACCGAACGCAAAAACGTAACTTATGAAATATTCCGGAAAATACTCTTACACATATATTTTTGGCAAATATTATTTTGGAAACTAAGGAAGTGAAAATATATTATTTTTGAGAAAAATATATATTTTGGAATACGTTATTTTTGACAATGAGTTATATATATTTTCTAAGTGGGACTTAAAAATATATTATTTCAAGAATACAATATACATGTATAAATTACCCCCCATCCTTGGGAAGGAAATACGAAGTTAATATACTTGAGGAATATTAATACAAAAATATTGATTAAACAATTATTCCAAAATTAAATATAATTTAAAGTTAAAATAATTATTATTTTAACAAATAATTATAACTTGGAATAATATTCGGAGACACAAGAAACGCAACTCAAAAACATTAAACTCTAAGCCAAGGCACGGCCCGTTCGTCTAATAGACATTAGTACGTTGTAGGTTGTCGTGTAGCAGACAGAGTTTGAGTTGACGATACTGAAGACGCACTACTGTGAGTTCATGTCCCCCTTTTCTTTTAACTTTTTTCAGTGTTATACTTCGGGGGTGAAATACATGTTACAATTGTTACAAACGTTTATTACATGGTATGATTAGCTTAAGAAGGGTTTACTACTAGATCATGTGAAGGGTGGGTACGACACTTAAGGCCATTAATCCTCGTTGTAGGACCGAGGGACATGAGTGATAGATCTATTTGGGTGTAGCGAGCCCACACCCATGGGGACCAGGGTGGCCCATAGTGGTGACTATGTCTTCCAGCCGGAGGCCCGGTAACAAATTTGCTAGGTTTGAGTTCTTCCTGCACCGTTTCACACATACCATTGGCTTTGCAACCCATTGGTGATCTCTTTTTCCTTATTGCTACATACTAGGGACTTTCATACATACAGACATACTTTAAAGGTTTATACACACAGACATACACATGAACTCGCTCAACTTTTGTTGATGTTTTTCAAATTACATGTATTTCAGGGAACTAGTGGATCTGGAAGGGTATGCATGTGTCGTCAAGCTGCGTTGAAATAAAAGATGTTTTCCATGGTTGTCGAGTTTAGGGGGAGTGTATCCTAATCCTGGACGGGATACACGTCTCTAAACTCAGGTTTTATTTAAGTACTTTTGTTGAGTCTTTGTGAACTCTGTTAAACACGTCTTGGGTTGTAACTTAATTTGGTATTGATGTTTTCAGGCAATGTTGTTGTGGTATTTTCTAAACTCTTTTAATGGATAAACATCTCGTGTTTTTATCATATAGCATTGTTATGATTGTTGCTATGGTATTAAGAAGTCACACCGAATACCCACGCTTCCGCAAAAGTCAGGGTGTGACAGCCGATCAGCTCATTTATAACTGAGCTGAAAAATGAGCGAGCATTTTTCGACTGCGCATGTTTCCAATAGAGCGGCGAGTGATTTTGACAACCATAAATTTGGGATGTTTCTGTTGTCGAATGACAACTAAGGTCCGACTATCCGAGGATGACACTGAGCCTAAAGTCCAACTATCCGAGGATGGGGCTCAGGTTTAGGCCAGTGAGCTATTGAGCATACTGCAAAGAATAATTGTCGTATAGCGGCATAGGGTGATAATGGGAGACGATTGACGACTAATGACTAATGAGAGAAAGAACTGAAGACTCTTGCTTCATGGCTTAGGGTTTTACTATTAAACTTAATGTTAAACTTTTTATTGGGTTAATTGAGCTAGTAAGTATAAATATAGTTGTATATTTGCATATATTGGGCCAAACCCTAGAGTGGTATGTATAAAATTATAAATATAATTGTATTTTGTGTGTACATGTATATACATAATAAATTAATAAAAATGAATTTCATTAGTGATGGCGATTTTATGGCCGATGCAGAGAATGAAGGTGTTCAGGCGGTAATTGCAGATAGTGGTGGTGATGGGTGATGGTGGCTTACTAGATTTTGCCGAAAATAGTTGCATACTAAGTTAGGGTAGAGTCAAGACCATGACAATATGTTACAACCTAATGAATTGACACACTTTAAATGGTTGTCGTATGAAGGCAAACTCAGCCAAATGCCGAAAGATAAAAGATTTTAGTAGAGGGCGCTTGGCCAAACTCAGTTACTCCCCTAGCGTCACTCTAGACGAGGCGCAATGAATATTCACATTACATGACTTTAAGTCGAATCGATAAAGAACGTATAAATTCTCATTGAGGAGGGCATTCAATATATTTTCAACCGCCTCACATTAAACACACCCAAGATCCTCTCATGAAACATTAATTATTCAACAATGACAAGACCAAGCTTGGTCATAGAGATAACCCCTCTCTGTGACGAGACTAACATGTGTTGTTTTCTTAACATATACTTTGTAAAGAAGTTGGCCCAAGTCTTGTTCTGATATCCACACTTTTGTTATTTAAGTTCAAGTTCCTCCTTTTTTGTTTAGTTCTTTACCTTGAATTTACATTTTTTAGAAACAATTATTTTCTGTAATTTATCTTATATATAGCATATAAAATACACATTGATGTAAAACTAATTAAAAAGATTTATTTGATATGTTCTAAATGAAACCAAAACTAAATAAACTATGCTTGCATTATTTTTCGTTTCCACGTAAGTTGTAAATGATGAAATTATCTACTAGTTCAAGTTAAAGTATTATATTTAGCCTCCACCTCTTAGACTATACAGTGTGGGCGTAGAAACACGGCGTTGTTGCCAGTCCACGCCCACAAAACCACCCCATGCCCCATGTTGTGAACAACATTGTGCTTGGGACTTGAGGATTTCCACCGGCGTGAGGGTAAATGTGTGGGTGAGGTGGAGGATCTTAATTAGTGGGTGTAGTTTAGATTTGTTTTGATTGGTTGATGTTTATTGTCTTTTTAAATTTTTTATTCTCTTTCACGCCACTTTCCCACCCTGTGCTTTTTTCTCCACGCCACCATGCTGACGTGGTTGACACGTGTTGCTCCACGCCCTTCCTTCAAGCCCCTCCACACCGTGTAGTCTTATAGCCTCCATCGAGGGGTGTTCGTTCCGACGTCTTTCCCCCATTTCTTTCTCCTCTATAGATGGTCAGTTAACGGTCTATTGGATATGCTCTTATGTATCATAGCTCAAACTTTTTATCATTCTCTACTTGTACTTAAAATTAGTTTTCCATGTATATATCACGAAAGCGGCTAAATAGCATGACCTAGAAAAACAATTAAACCAACATATTTATATTTTCTTGTATCCATGGGCATACCGTATCTCGAACCACAATATAACAGTATTGAGTGTATCTATTGCATTCTTTACACCCTTATGGGGGGGCTATAAAATGACCCAATAGTGACCATATCCTCCCCCTTTAAACTAAATTATGCACGCCTGTATTCATCTCCACAGTCACCAATCACTCTCATCAGATCTTTTCCTTTGCTTATCACTTCTTGAATCCTCTTTACATCTTCTTCATCAAGTGTAAGTGAGAATATAGCACTAGTGTCTTTAATATGCTCTGATAACCCAAGTCTAACCCCCACCATTGACCCTGCCACAGTCGGCTGCAATCCCAATAAATACGTTAACATAACGGGATGACCCATACCAAAACTATCGGGTTTGCCCATTACTTCACCTGACCCGCCCGTTTTTCCATATGTACAAATTGGGATGAGTAAGTTTACCTGATCTAGTATGTACTTAACAGCAACAGTTGGAATCGAGACTCCATGTTTTGACGCTACCTGATTTAGGGTTTTAAGCAGAGCTTGGAAGAGACTCCATCCACCCCATGCATCTACCATCTGGCATATGTATTACAGGTGAGTTGCTTACACTTGATTTAACTTGTTCTTGATGTGCAAGTTATTTCTTGAAAATTTTCTATTTTTTTGATTGTGATAAAGTGTAACATACCCTTTTGTACTTCTGAAGGGAAGGAGTATTGAGCGGAGGTCCAGCAAAAGGGATTGACAAATTGGTATCTAAGAATTTCTCAGATAATAATCCTCCCATTACCGTCCCATACCTGCACCACAAACAGAACATTAATCTATGCTCTACAATATTAAGTTCCCTTGTTAAAAGATAACATTACGTTATAAGTTTTACTCCGGTGAGTTGGCAGAGTTCCGCCATCCTTTGTTGAGGTCGCATGTCTACAAGTGAATGTTGAACCTAATGACAATAACAAACACATAGTGACTGCTTATATTTGGATTTTCTAACAAGATATAGATATGAAATCTATTAAATTAATTTATTACCTGATTGCTTACAATTGGAATACCATTTTCCAATATAATCTGTAACCTCTCGGTATCAAAGTTGGTCAAAGCTACTGTCTTGATCTTACCTGCACACCAGAAGATGAAGTAAATCAATCTTCTCAAGAATTTAATTAAAACAGAAAGCAAGTAATAAAGATCAAACCTTCTTCTTTTAAATCCGTAAGGTGTTTAAGGGCATCAAGATAACCATTATTGGCGTAATCCCACCTGGTTTGCAAGGAAAAATAAATCTGTCTTTAACACGTTAAAGTATTTAAGAAAAAGTATACACCACTGCGGCTTGTCAATATTCTCGCAAGAAATAAAAGAGAATGCAATCAATAATTCAATACCAATGAAATTGAAGCATATCCAAAGAAGCAACATCCATTCTCTTTCGTGAAATATCAATGTTTTGCCTAACGTAGCTGCTTGTCATTTTAACCGGTGGTGGGACCCACTTGGTAAGACTGTATTTCAGATCAAGAACACACATTTAGATAACAAATCCCGACAACCACTTGCCACCATAGCCGTGCCTAGTTTCCTAACAAGTTAAACGAGCGTTTAATTTGTGTCTTCAGTGTGAGCAAACAATGAAACCTAGTTACAATATTAGGTATACGTATATAACTAACCCCTTGACTTTTTCTAAAAGCTCAGGTGGACGTTCTCTGCGGACACGATTAATGAATAAACCATAGAGATCTTCTGCAGGTCCATCTGCAAAACCAAAACGAATGACCAGTAAAATATGATAGCAATTATAAAAACAAGTAGAATACGATCAAATTAAGTAATTAACATGAAGTCATGAACAACAACTTGTTAACTATATAACTTGTTGGGGCATTACATATATCAGCCATATCAAACGAGGTCAAGCCAGCATCAGCATAGCTAAGCATGGCATCAACCGCATTATCCCTATCAATCTTGCCCCATCCACCACTAGTCTGCCACATCCCGTTAATCACACCGCAAATTTCTAACGAATCTTTCCCATTCTTAACAACTGACACTTTCTTATCTTCTGTCAACACACAATTAACCGTTCCAGACACATAGTTTCTCGTTCCAATTCCTCTGAACGAATTAAATTTAATTGGATTAAAGGTGAAGTGAGTGAACGAGCGGTTTAACAACTCAGTCATTTCATCAAACAGTTGGTGTGCAATGAAAAAAACAACTCATATACACTATCTCTATTATTCTCATCACAGACTCAACCAATTAGATAAACATTTGGCTTTTTATTATTCACGAAATTCATTGATCCAGATGCTGCCACGTGTACAGCAAAAATTACTCAAATATCAATTCAATTCATTAGCCTTTGCAAACAAAATTAAGCTAGGGTTTCATATAAAGTGAGATAGAATTAGTAAATATTACAGTGATCAGCCATGTCAAAGGTGGTTAAACCGGCATCGGCGTACTTTAGCATAGCCTCAACGGCATCATCACGGTCAATTCTGCCCCAACCGCCACTGGTCTGCCACATTCCGTTAAGTACTCTGCAAATCTCGAGGGAATCATTGCCGTTTTTAACGGTGGTTACTAGCTGTTGACGGTTTTCAGATGCGACTCCGGTCGCCTCACACCGGATTTGACGCCTCCTGGCTTCCGTTACGGTACGGCGAGAATCTAAAGTTCTCCGAGCCTGACGTTTGGAGTGGTTAGGGCTGGTGAGGTTGTAGTTGTAGAGAGTACGGGTTAAAGTGGCTGAAGCCATTTTTTTTTTCTGTTTGGATGAATAATTTGATAGGGAGAAGATAACGTTAACTTGGGGTCTAGACAATTTCTTAAACTTCTAGGCATTGTTGGGGTAAAATTATTCCGAATATTTTTTTATCTTGTCTTGTGAGTTGTGAGACTTAGGGTGGGCGGTATGGTTGCGGGGACCAAGCTTGGGGAATGGTTTCACCGATCGGTGAACCATCTCTAGTGATTGAGTTAGGCTGTTTGAGTAGGAGAGAGGGAGAGAAATCGGTGAATAGTCAATTTCTTGGGGTCTAGACAATTTCTTAAACTTCTAGGCATTGTTGGGGTAAAATTATTCCGAATATTTTTTTATCTTGTCTTGTGAGTTGTGAGACTTAGGGTGGGCGGTATGGTTACGGGGACCAAGCTTGGGGAATGGTTTCACCGATCGGTGAACCATCTCTAGTGATTGAGTTAGGCTGTTTGAGTAGGAGAGAGGGAGAGAAATCGGTGAATAGTCACCGAAGGTGGGGAAGAGTGATGGAGGAGAGAGAGAGAGGAGAGAAGAACCAATAACTTTTATTTTTATTTTTTAATTGAGTGGGTGTTTGAACCATACCTATTGTTTGAGTAGAAAATGGGAAGTGAAGGGGGGAGTTGACATGGTTTTATATCATTGGGTAGAGAAAACTCAAACACTCTAAATTACCCAAACCATACCGTCCACCCTTAGGTAGTGTTTGGGATCATTACGAGGGAAATGAAGAAAGAGGTGTTTGGTTGGTCAATGGAATGGAATCACTCATTCCATAAGTTATTTCATTCCCTCAAAATCATTCCATCCACTTCCCATGTTTTTTTTCATTCCATCTCATCTAGCACCATTCATCACCAACACCACAACCCACCACCACCACCGACGTCATCGTCGCCTCCATCTGCAACCCGTCAACGCCACCATCGCCACCCCGACAGCCACCACCGCCGCCGCCACCCACCCGCCATCGTTGCCACCCACCGCCGCCACCAACCACCATCGCCGCCAACGCCAGTCGCCACCCCCACCCACCACTACCGTCGACGCCACCACCACCGCCACCCACCACCACCGCCACAACCAACCATCACCGCCGCCGCCACCCACCGCTACCTCTGCCTCCACACACCCCCCGGCCACTCGCCACTCGCCGCCGCCACCACCCACAATCACTACCATCGACCACCACCACTCACCACTGATTTTATTCCTTTTTTTTTCTTGTCTACCAAACAATACACAATAATAATTCATTCCATTCCCACATGGTAACCAAACAAGACATGGAATGGTAATGATCCATTGCATTCCCTTGTCCATTCCATTACCCCGTCCATTCCATTACCTCGTCCATTCTATTCTCTCGTCCATTCCATCACCCTTTCAAACTTAAGTATTTAAAGGTTTTGCCTTTGACAATAGACCACCACATCATTGGTAATTATTCCGAATCATTAAACCATGTAGAAATACACCAAATAACTAAGTGTAGAAAGTTAACCATGGAAATAGTGAGGTGACAATGGTGATGTGTACAACAACACTTGGTCTAAATTTAAACTTGTTATAAACATTTTCTTTGAATTTAAGTAATGAATTTTTTTATAAATACAATCTTATCGACATTTCTTAACTTGACATTACATGAAAAAAAAAAAGCTAAATTGAAATAATCTAAATCATTATTTATTGGGTGATAATAATGAATTCTGGTCATGGTTGTTGAACGCACAAAACAGAAAGGGTCTAAGATAAGCAATGTGCATAGCATAAACCCCTTCTCCCGAAGTTACGGGGCTATTTTGCCGAGTTCCTTAGAAAGAGTTGTCTCGCGCCTCTAGGTATTCTATACCTACCTACCTATGTCGGTTTCGGGTACATACCATTTATTGCCAAGGTTAATCTCACCCGATAAATAAATAATTGTGTCGCTTTCTAACTTTCTTTATTTTATTTCAAAATAATTTACAACATTTTAATTAAGACAAGAATAAGTTAATTGCTCCTTAGGGCATACATAATTGCTCCCTCCAAATGGAGCTTAATGCATTTGGAGGGAGGCATACGTCTCAAGATCGCTTAAACGTGGGAAAGGTAGCGCGTAAAGTAATTAATTTATTATATATAGTACATTAATGAGGGGTACATTGTGCATTAATCACTTACACACTACATTTATTATTAATTGTAAATTGAATTTAATGTAGTGATCGGGTAAAAATAACAAAAAAAAAAAATGTAAGGCTACTCGGTGTGGGAGGAGGTAAGTCCACAAAAGATGCTCCGTCACGTACGATGGGTGTGAGGATGAGGCAAAGGGGATGGACCTAAGGAAATGGAGGATGAGCCTAATATATATATATATATATACTAGTAGGGTGCCCGCGCGATGCGGCGGGGGCGACACTTTGCATTGCGGCACTTGTTTTTTGTAGTTTTTTTTTCATATAATATTTATGGTAGTATTATTGTGGTGGATATATGTTATAAGTACATATTTGCGAGTATCACTTATTTGTTGTTCAATCACTTACCAGATGACTTATTAACAGTCTGCACACTGTTAACTACCAGGAGTACATCTAACAAATGAGTGGGAAGTGTTAATATGATCTGTATTTGGTCCACGGATAAAAGTAAATCTACAAGAAAATAATACATTATTCACATAAATTGATGTGGTACCATCATCTTTTATAGTCATGTACATAGAAAAATATTGACATTTTTAAAAACCTCTCAAGAACAATCAAGAACTAAACAAATTGCAAATTCAAGAAAAAAAATCAAGATATACGAACTAAATGTCCAGGTTCATTTTAATGCCCTCAAAGCTTTTCATGCCTACAGCATCAGGCAAAAACCATTGCTAAATGTCTGACGCCCCTCTAATTTCTTGATAATTATTAAAAAAACCTTCAAAGCTCCAAACAAAGAAAACAAATTATAGCAAAACTGTCACACCCTTGTACAATGCAACAAACCAAAGACCACCTAAAGAAACTAAAATCCATGATGCCACCAACTAAAGCATCTATAAAATTAACCACCTGAAGAAAGCTTGAATAAATAAGATCCAAACTAATACAAATCAGAGAAGATGAGTTTCATTACCACAAACGCGATTATTTCAAAAGAATAAATCATATTTCACATAAGCAAGTTAAAAATATATTGTTTTCCAAATTGAATCTTGTTTTTCACTGTAGCATTTCTCGAACATCGAGTGTGCACAATAACTCATTTAATTTAACACCAATTAACTTTTTCGTACCTTGAAATTAGGCGTAAAACCTAGATGAAATCAAGCGAAAAGCCTGTTAGCTGCAACTATGTCCGACTGATTCATTATGCAATCAATTCCACTCATATCATCATCGTGCCCTTTTGCAACCAATCATGAATTATGCTCACTTTTTATTACCAGTTATAGTAATGAAACTCATTTCAGTTGGTGTTTCATGGGAATAGCTTACGTTGTTGTTCCTTTAACAGTTGATTTCATTAAAAAGTTAACATGTACCTAATACACGGTCATTTCTTTTCTTGCTAGATTACTTGTAAGATCAAATATAACACTGCATTTTCTCTATTAAAACTTTATCATCTTCCAAACAAAATGTTCATTGTTTAGAAAAAAAAGGCACCACATGATAAAACACACTTCTTTTAGAAAGATGATTGTACCTGGCCTATTTCTGCATTTCTTGTATGGAAACTGAAAGTTATGTCATTGACCAACTTAGAGTATTAAAAAGACGATTGAGAAAGTCCTATTTTTATGACACCAAAAGCGAAGCGTCTATGTATGTCACTATTATGATCTATGTTGTCAAAAGCGCAAAAAGCGCGCGCCTAGGCGCTCGGGCGCAGCGAGACGCACCTATAGCGCCTGGTGGTAGGCTAGGCGCAAAATTGGGATTTTTTTGAAAAAACGGTGCTGAGGCGCAAAAAGGCGCGCGCCTAGGCGCCAAAAACAGTGCTGAGGCGCAGCGCACAAGCAGAAACAAAAGGTTAACGCACCAAAAAAACGAAACCGAGTGCGTGCAAGGTTTTCAGAGCTGCATTCGTGTCCGCAGGAAGGTTAACGTACCAAGAAAACGAAACGGAGTGCATGCAAAAACTGCCTCACGCAGGGCCGGGTTTTCGGAGCTGCATTCGCGTGCGGGCACGCACGAGTTCAACCATATTCCAGCTCAGAAACTCATTTTTGCACCACCCCCCTGCGCGCGGGTAGGACTTGTGGTCAAACATGTCATAAAGCTACAATGGAGAAGTAAAGCTTTACCTTATAAACAACCACTCACTTTGTTCCCACACCAATGTGGGACAAAGTATGTACCACCTTTTGAGACTTTTATTCACACACCCAAAACTTACAATATATAAGTCCTAAATTTTTGCTACTAACTATTAGCTACGTGATCTTAAATGACATATATAATAGTTTTTTTAATTTTATATGTGGAATCTTATTTATTTTCAAAGCATAACATATTTTTTATATTTTTTTCTCTCTGTGCGCTTTTCTTAAAAAAGCCCACGCTTTTTTTGCGCCTTACGCCTAGGCTCCGGGCGAGGCCGATGCGCCTCGCCTGCGCCTTGCGTCTTTGACAACATAGATTATGATAATATCCTGCTTACATTACAAAGAATGTAGCATCATCATTAATGATCACCACTAAGATAACTGAAATTTGCTTACTACCTTCTCAACTTGATGGCTTCCAAGTGTTGTAGTGTTTGTTTGAGCTTGTTCCTGCACATTTAACATCTTATTCAGTAATAAATGAGCATGTACTGGTTGAAGATGTAAGTCTTGAAATAGCATATTCAGTGGACTATGTGCATGTGCTAAACCAAATGTGCAATTACAAAGAATGCATGTGATGCTTAAATGAAATAAGATTTGTTTTTTCTTCGTTTCCTAAAACAAAAGAATGCAGATATATGGCACCTTCTTATATGTACATTGGGGATAATCAAACATTGGCCAATTTCATTAATTGCTCTTTGACTAAATGGAGAGAAAAAGAAGCATTATCAAGGTACAAATATCCCTAATCAATTGAAAATAATCTAACATAAAAGAAAAAAAACAACAAAGAAACACAATTGTTATCTTACACTGTATAAGAATCAAATGCATTTGCTCCAACCGCCACCAGCAAAAGACTCGAAGAGCGTATTCAATTAGGCTATATGGATCTCGAACTCGATTAGTCTTTTAACCCCACTGCACGTACAAGAGTATTAAAAAATGAGTAACAACAACAAATCGCACGACCGAAATAAGGCTTGGAATCATACTACCAGTGTCCATTCGACTAAAAACGGAATGGAAACCCTAACGCACCTTGAGCCGATGATAGCAAGAACTGGAAAGGAACAACAATAATATAAAAAAACAACAAATCGCAAGACCGAAATAAGGCTTGGAATCATACTACCATTGTCCATTCGACTAAGAACTGAATGGAAACCCTAACGCACCTTGAGCCGATGATAGCAAGAACTGGAAACGAACAATAATATAACCAAGTCAACAGAACTGAAGTGGAAGTGTGAGTTTAAGAGAGATGTAAGAATCGAAAGTCTTACTTGATTCTCTTCATTGTAGTTCTGGTGACCGTATCAGCAGCTTGCTCACACAGCAAAGGAATCTGACTTGCAAACTGAAACATATTTAACCCAAAGTTCTCAAAGATTAAACTGAACCCTAAAGAAATCCTAATACCTTATAATCAATTTGTAGGTTTAATCGATGCCTCATTTAATTCCTCTATTGCACATTCAAATCGGTAAGGTGACACGTTGCAATAATGAAACATAACAACAACAAATGTATCGATTCAAAGCTGGTTCAAGAAATTAAACAATGCATTAACCATACCTGGTTCAAATCGGAAACATGAATTCTAATTTAAACCACTCGCTAACAGATACAAACATGGTCCTCGACACAAGGAGGGAGCGCACAAAAGAGAGAGAACGTGGGTTTTGAATTTTGAAATTTGAGATCAGAGAGAGGGAGAAACATCTTGTTTCAAAGGAAGCGAGAAACATGTGATGTAGTTAATTTTTTATAAAAACACTTGATAAACTTCCCAAATTTTTATAAAAACACTTAATTAGGGTTATTTTGAAATCTGGCACCCTTTTGTTTAGGAAGTTAGTTGCATCTATTTAATTTTGGATCTACCAATCTTTAAAAAAAACCAAACGTGCATAAAATAATAATAATAATAATAATAATAATAATAATAATAATAATCGTATCTAGTTAAAATGTTTGTTTTCAAATGTGAAATAATAATAATAATTGTATCTAGTTAAAATGTTTGTTTTCAACTGTGAAATAATAATTATATGTATTGTTACTTTGAACAAAATAATTATATATACTTTGATTTGTTAAAAATTCATATTAACGGTTTTCGTCTTGCAGATTAATGAAGTGCCGCGGTGCCGATTTATCATCTTGGAGTTAAGCTGAACTTGTTATATAGAATAGATTTTAATTTGATTATCATGTACCAGAAAACTTGGAGGAATATTGCGGCTGGTAACTTTGTGTCTCGTGTCAATATTGCGGCTGGTAACTTTTCAATATTGCGGCTAGTAAAATTAGGGAATATTTTATAGTTTATTAATGCCGTTCAAAATAAAAAACTTGTACAGAGTCACTTAAACATTCCATATTGCAGCTAGTAAAATTAGGGAATATTTTAGTTTATTAATGCCGTTCAAAACAAAAAACTTGTACAGAGTCAGTTTGTTAATGCACGGTAGCTAGGTAATGGTCAAAGCGGGCTTGGGTAAAAAACAAATGTTGGCTTTAATCAATTGTACATTTACGCATCGGCTATTTGTACTTTATGAACGCACGACGAAACTAAAAAAGACAACTATCGAAACGTTTAAAAAAATGTGACGATCGTCATGGTACCTTCGGATTTTTTTAAAACATTACAGGTTGTAAGATATCGCAGGAATACGTTAAAGAATTAAAGAGGGGGGGAAGTGTAACTAATTACCCATAATTATGTTAAATGTCAAGGATTTAAATGTAATATATTGAGGGACTAAAAAATAATTATGGTTTAAAAGACTATTTTACCCTCATTTTAGGGGTTTATTTATAAATAAGGGGGGAATAAGTTCTTAACTTTTGGGAATCCTTCCATCCTGCATTATAATATAGTATAGATATGTATATTGTGTGTGTGTATAAAGAAGAAGAGAGAGGACCGGCAATGTCGTCTTGGGGAGGACATTCACGAAGCCGCCGGGCCGGTGGAAATGGTGTTCGGGACGGCGCCGGTGCTCGACGTGGCTGGGACGTCCCCACACCGAGTAACCTAATGTTTTTATGTAAAGACATTAACATACTTGTTTTTACACTTTTTATTTGCTTTATACATTACTTTAATTTATTCAAATTATTTTCCTAACAAAGTGTTTATTATGATTTGATTGGTATACAAAGTTATTTGATTATTAATAAAAAGTTATTTGTTTTCATAACACATGCCACACACAACATGAATATCATACACGCCACACACGTCACACACCACATAAATATCATGTACACAACACAACCACATTTGGTCACCTGGAAATCAAGAAACCACATACCACCTTTGGGTGAAAGTGAAACAAACAGCAGCACCAAGAAATTAAACAATCACCATCACAAATCACAAATCAAACACTTCATAAAAAACCATTCTCCAGCAAAAACTTGACAACAGTTTACGAAAATCTTGAACACAACAGAATCCATAGCTTAACATAAGATAAAAGGCACCGATGACTTTTACTACCAACGAGAAAAGAAAGTTCCAGGAACGAGGATATATATACGCGTCTCTCATTTCTTTGCTTCTCCCAGTTGCTTCTCTTTCTCAGCAATTCTATTCCACATCTGAAAGAAATAATAAACAACGTTAAAATCATTAACGAGATGCATTAAAATAGGATTGTTTCGAGAAAAAAAAACAACTATACGTCAAAACTAATTTTTTAAACTTGTTTAGACTCTAGATGAAGCATATATAACTGTGTATGGTTTCTCTCAACCTGTTAAAAACAAAATATTTAAAGCATACCATATAAAAGTTTATTCTTCATGATCCTAAAGAATTGATAACCATGATATCATATTATTATCATGTTTATTAGTACTTGAATAGAATAAAGAAAAAAAAAAGAAAATCTAATTACTGAGACTACAAACTTAATCCGAAACAGATTCTTCATAATTGGTTATTAATCACAAGCAATAATGTTATATAAATTTCCAGAATAAAGAAGGTTGAAGGCATAGATATAGTATGATCCAAGAACAGTGAAAATAAATATAGATCATAAAATGCGATGTACCTCCAAGTAGGTTTCGAAACGCATTTTAGTTCGCTTGAAACCATTGCGCAGACCTAAAACAGCGTACGATAAACTGCAAGATCCCAGAAAGGGTACACAAGTCTAAATGATTAAAGTACAAATATTTATCTGAGTTCTTAAGATACAGATAATAATCTATCTATATGAGAATTATATAGCTACCGGTATTATGAAACAATAACCCAGTGGCGAAGCTTGAGATTTCCGATCCGAGGGGCGGAAGTCACCGGACCTAAAAATTTCTATAAAACCGGGGAGTCGAAAACGTATATACCAAAAAATTTCTATACGAAAACTACATACTCTCCACTACTGAGCGAAAAGTTCGGGGGGTCGGCCGCCCCCTCCCGCCCCTTAAAAGCTTCGCCCATGCAATAACCGACACTAAAATACAAATCTTTTAAAATAATTTGGAGCGTTCCATTAAAAATAAACGGCAAGCCTTACGTTTCCTCATCAGACACCAGGCAAGCCTCAATAACATACACACACGAACCTCTTACATTCTTAGCACCAATCCTGCAATACCCACGAGCGAAAAAACATAGTAAATGCCTCGTGCAACGAAAAATACGATATTATGTAATAATAACAATGATAATAATTTATAGTTGCTTACAAAATACTTCTTGCTTTGATGCTTCGAGCAAGCTTAGAAGTCATTGCGAAATCAATATTCGGGAGTTTACTGTAACCTTCGAGTTCAGAGATTTCTCGCTCCACTTCAACACAAAACGATTTGATCATTTCAGCAAGTTGATCAGCACTGCATTTGCTTCTTGGACTATGGTATCCATAAAAAACATCATCTACATCACTCTGAACGGTATACAAAACAGTCATCTCAGGCAAACAACCAAAATTAAATTAAATAATATATAAATTAATAAAAAAACATACAGTTCCTCCAGTTTATTAGGTTCTGTATAAATAATATATAAATAAATAATTAAACATACATACCTCCTCATACATAGAGTTAACATGCCCTGAAAGCAACATCTTTGAAGTTTCTAAGGACATGTTTTTTCATGGAAATCAAGGATATTATAGAATTAAGTTGCAGTTTCAGCAAACAATTCCGAAGCCCCAAATTATATAACACTTACAAGAGCCCATGGATGTGAAAAATATATTAAACTAAAACATATACATTTAGTTTAGTCTGTATTTAAGAAAAATTGAGAAAAGGACGAACTTAGTAGCTGGTGTGACACATGTTTCTTACCCTCTCACGTAATTACATCTAAAAATAGTAATTTCTCATCACAACAGGCCGTTTCAACTTTCAAATTAGTCATTTATTGAATGGTAAACAATTTAAACTTATTTATAATTTCAGAAACATGAGACAGGTGATTAGCCTACGTGTCATAAAGCATTTAAAAGATTCAAAGTTCAGTAAGATGACAGACAGATTCAAGTGTGATTCCGCAACAAGGTGATGCTATTCGGAAAACTAAGTCACTTACGAAATTAAGCAATTCTTTTCCCAATAAACCCCCGCCCCAAATTATGTAACACCTTGAATAGGCACGTGTGGTGTGTCACACTAACTAAAGTTTGTCCTTTTTTTTCTTAATTCTACTTAAAGTTGCACGTTAGTTTAATTTCCTTTTGACGTCCATTGAGCTCTTTGAAGTAATAATATTTATTGGGATTTAGGGGTTTCATATAAAGGCGCCACCGTAATTATAACAAGTCTTCAACAAAAAAATGGGCATTTAATGTGACACTAGTCACTTATTGGATGAAAATTCAATGTTCAGCAAGACGATAAACAAATCCAAGTGAAATTCCAAAACGAGGTGAAGTTATAACGAAAATTTAAAATCTTACGGAATTAAGATAGTTTTACCCAAGAAGTTCCTCAAATAATTAGACACTTAGAACTGCTGGCAATTGGGTACCTGTTAAGACACGATTAGACCTGTTTGACTGAAAAATGCACCCTTTGACTTTTTTAATTTTTAAAATAATTAAAATTACAATGTTAGGATCTATCATTTATTCATCTTTGTACATAAAACATAAAACAGTTTTATAAACATGAGGTAGAAAGTAGTTAAACGAGTCGTAATCATGTTTGAAACTTATGTTGTGCGCGCTGTCAGAAACCTGTTAAACCTGTTAAGACACGATTTGCCAGCCTTACTTAGAAGAACTCTCTAGACATGAAAAAGAAACTAAACTATAACAAAACACTCTTATTCCGATCCAGAAGAAATCAAAAAATGAAATGAAATTCAGCTAGTCTGTCATGCATCCTTTCCACGTATCTTAATAACAATAATAATAACTCTTCATAAAAAGATGCTCTTATAAGGTCAAACTACTAAATTATCAGATGTAAAATCAGTTTAAACTTTTTTAGAATTCTAGAATCATCAGACCTGGACTTAGCCTAGAAATCGTGGACTATCTACAAGATTCAAAGTTCGGTAAAGTAACGGAAAAATCTAACCACAATTCCACAATAAAGTGACAGTCCTTATAAATCATATATCTTACATAATTATGGCTGCTTTTATTCAATCCCTAAGCCCTAAAGTGGGTTACAGTTAGAAGAGTAATGAAAACTGAAATCAAAACCCAACAACTCTACTTATATCATGAGGAAAATCAATACACGGAAAAAGTTTCAGCTCGCGTCACATGCGTCCTTTCCATCACGTGTAAAAATAATAACTTGTGCAACATATAGATGAACTTTTAATAACGAAATCATCATAAACCATGCAAGCCTATTCAGATCTCAAGGAAAACTGTGAAATACACAAAAATTCAGCTGGTGTTACACATGTCTTTTCCACTCCTAATAATTTCAGAAACATAAAGATTTAGTTCAGTACATGTATTCGATGTAATATCTATCTAAACTGCTAATAATTTCAGAAACATAAAGCTTTAGTTCAGTACATGTACACGATAGAATAAACAACATGAAATCCCACAACAACATGATGTCTCTTAGAATATCAAGTCTTCCAAATGTTAGGTAGTTTAATAACAATATCTCTTCAACAAAAAGATGATCTTTAAAGGTCAAAGTGTCAAACTACTCATTTATCGGAAGAAAGAAAATCAATTTAAGTACATTTATTACCAAATGACAAGTTCTTAAACGGTTACGATCTCGTCTTCCATGAAGTAATAAAATAAATCTATGACAAGATTCGTTTAGTTAAATGAACTTCTAGAGTGCCATTACCCTGCTTTCCAAGCCATGGTTTATTAATAGCATTCTTGAGCGGTAGAGCTTTCGAAACAATGACTCTCAAACGGGTCCTACTTCAATATTAATAGCCTGAAAACTAAGGGGTCCCAACTCCCACCAATCCACGTACCTTTGAACTTTAGAAAGGATACGGAAGGACACGATTTATGTAATCAGATATCCGCATACCATGTAAATTAAGAGCAACCCCCTTTGTCAGTATCTACTTTCAACGGAAACCAGATTTTCTCATATCTCCCTCTCATTGATCAGAATAATTGTTATTTCAAGAACTTATACCCTGAATGAGTAGTACATTTTCTTATTCAGTTATTCACTATCGTCAATCTTTTCAAAATTATTACTTTTTCTTGCCTATACCAATATGGGGCCATAAACGTTTCTAACCGATAAATAAAAACTTGAAGAAGATAGAATCTTACTACAGTTCCAAGTAAAACAAATAAAGCCAACGTAGAAAAACTTCTGCAGCCTGTTAACAGTTGAGATTAAAACGGTTATTTCGCATAATCACGCACAACTCTAGCAACACTTAATCCTCATATACCTGTGAAAAACCAACATTATTATTATTATTCCAGTGCTATTTTTTTTTTGGTAACCATGAGAACCGATCATGGTTACCGGAAAACTCATATACCTGCTAACCAACGGGATCAAGTAAATGGCAGCTAGTGCTAGGCAAGTGGTCGTCAAGAGGTTATGAAAAGTTTCAAACATGAGAGACCAATCCATATGGCCTCAAGCTACCCAAGAGTCTATATAAATGATCACAATTTACCCTTTTTTTTTTCTAATTAATCACTGAATTTAGAATAGTAGCTAAGAGAACGAATGAGCAACCAATTCATATGCTTATAGCTTTTAGTCACAAGACCTAATTTTAAAACATATAGAACAAAACTAAGAACGGTTCGACGAACCTTCACAAGATAACCGGAGCCGGAATCTTTATCCCGCAGGTTGTTTAAGGAGGGCAATATTGTAATTTTGAAAGGTGAGCATCATTGTTATGTTGGAAGTTTCCATCTGTGTGCTCCCGCGAGTGAGGAGGAGGTGGGTGATTGAAGACGAGGGGTTCAGGATGATGATACACAATTTACGTTCTCTGTCCCTCTCTTTTATACATTTAGACCAGGGCTGTAAACAAACTGAACGTTCAGCAAACAGTTCGTGAACTATTCGGTGGAAAGTTCGTTTATGTTCGTTCGGTCGTTTAACAAACAAACGAATATGAACAAAAAATTTCGTTCGATTAGTTAAATGAACGAACATGAACAGATGTCTCGTTCGTTCAATTGTATTCGTGAACGTTCGGTAAGGTGTTCGTGAACATTTGTTCATTTGTGTTCATTTATGTTCGCATGTTTGTGTTTTAATTAAATGTTTTTGTACTTTCATATATTTTGTCTATACGTTTTATATTGTTAAACTTATATTTATTTTATTACCCTAAAATTAAACTATGAAACCCTATTTCACCTTGTTTACGCACCATTTCCCTTTAATTTCTCATTATTTACATCGGCGAATACGATCGACCCCCGTTCTACAAAAAGGGATTCAAGTTCTAGTGCTACTCTCTGGGCCATCTACCTTTATCCTTCGTCGCATTCGCCATATTATTTGCGTTCGTTTGTGTTCGTAAACCGTTCATGAACACATTCATTTCCTTAAAGAACGAACACGAACATAAAATCTTGTTCGGTAGTGTTCATGAACTGTTCGTGAACACATTTATTTCCTTAACGAACGAACATGAACAAGACCTTATTTATGTTCGTTCGGTTCGTTTACAACCCTAATTTAGACCTTTTGGCCTACCTATACGTCCAAATGTTTGGGAGCTGCTAAACGTACCCTTTTATATAATTTTACTAATCATATCCTTCCCTTTGAGTTTTCACATAATACATTTTTTTTAAATTCATGTAATCTTTTGAATTTATATAATTATATAAAGAGTTAATTACTGTTTTCGTCCCTATGATTTGTCAAAAATCACTATTTCAGTTCATTAGTTTAAAATTTGCGATTTCAATCCATGTGGTTTCACTTTCGTAACCATTTCAGTCCACATCGTAACCATATCAGTCTCTGTACTTAACAAAATAATAGATTGAAATGGTTATGAAAGTGAAACCACAGGGACTGAAATCGTAATTTTTAAACTAATGGACTGAAATATTGATTTTTGACAAACCACAGGGACGAAAACAGTAATTAACTCTTCTATAAAAGATTAGGAAGTTCCTTTTTTAAAATTTGAAATATATAATCTATATTTATATACATTGCAAATTTGAACTTATTTATATAAGTTTCGCGACATTATATGATATCTGCAACAATAAAATTGAATAACTAATATAAGATTTTATGTTTCTGGGACCTCTTACCCATCACATGCTTTGAAATATCA
This sequence comes from Helianthus tuberosus, assembly GCA_030545235.1. Classification (NCBI taxonomy): domain Eukaryota; kingdom Viridiplantae; phylum Streptophyta; class Magnoliopsida; order Asterales; family Asteraceae; genus Helianthus; species Helianthus tuberosus. The sequence goes on along the minus strand of CM060431.1, from coordinate 150,219,413 downwards.
ACTTGAAATGATACATATACACCGTGCATTCATATGCTGCTTATCTTTGAAGCCACTTTCAGTTTTTGAAAATATTACATGTTTTATTACAAAATACACATGCAGCTTGCATCTCCTTCATAAATATCAACCTATTTTCATGATTTGGTTTTCAGAATCAAAGAAGGGCATAGGCAACAAGAAGCATCAAAAATAGGCAAAACAGTACCATCATAGAATCACGATCACTTGAACGAATATAAATTAAGTATTCATCATTATAAGAGGAGGCGGGGTGGTGCGTGATGCACCGTTTATCACGCGTGGAACAAACCAAACATCCACCGCCACTAGAATGTTCACGAGTGATGGGCATGCACAAATTCAGTTTCCGTGATATTTTTAACGTGTGATATTTTGAGTTTGTGAGGGTAATTGTTGGTTGGGAGGAAATTGTTGGGTGTGGTGGTGAGTGATGACCATTGCCACTAAAAAAGGTTGTGAGTGATGAAATAATGGTTGATGACATGGCGAAACTTGATTGGGTGTTGTGAGTGATAGAATTCTATCACTAGTGACCACCACCACTCGCCTAAATGCTAGATTGGTTAGATGGATCATGGGAATACAAGAATTGAATTAAACGATTGATAATTTCATTGGATTGATGTTTGTGTGTGTATATAAACATCAACTATTTTTAATTATAGAATTCAAATCAAATAAACAAACGTGAAGTTTTATAGGGGGGAATTTGACAAAATTTTAAGTGGTTTTTTCAGGGAGTACGTTTAGCTCAGATTTAGAGGTGTGCATAAAACCGAATTAATCAAAACTGAAACCGAATTAACTGAACCGAAGCAATAACCGACGGTTCGGTTATTATTTTTTGAATAACCGAATTTTTGGTTTCGGTTAATTATATATTTAAACTGAAAATAACAGAACCGATTAGCCAAACATTCATATATATAATCAATTTACCAAACTCTTTGTAACGTAATATTATTTTAAGTTCATGGCCCACTAGATTTATTTAACCTTTTAGTCCAATTAAGGGTCTATTAGTGTTTTTGATTAAGAACTTTATTGGATTATAACTTTAGCCACTTTGTTTTATTTAAAACTTTATCAACTTTATACTTTTGATTGGGATTAGATGATGAAGAGTTGTATGTATGCTTCCACTAGACACTCTCTACTTTTGATTTTTGATGAATTCAATATGCATGTGATACCTATATAATTTTGTAAGTTTTATATTTATGAGTTTATATTTTACAAGTTTTATATACATTGGATAATTAACTGAAACCGATCCATAACCAATGGTTAACTGAACAATGGTTAACCGACCATCGGTTATGGTTAATACTTTTCAATTAATCGGACTCTCGGTTAACCAAACCCACGGTGAACCGACTTTGCACACCCTTACTCAGATTATTTAGATGGATTATATGTGATGTATAATTAGTAAGTGTATGTGTGTCATCGTTCTAAAAATATGAATTATACTACAACAACTAGAAGAGACTGATTTCAGTTGCCTTAAATGCAAGGCACATATTTAGAATTGTGTTGTTGGAGGCAGTGCCGGATTCAAGATTTTTTTCACCGGGGTCTATTTTTTTGTGTTAGAATTTTTCACAACCAAACATTAAAATTTTCGGGTCTGTCATCGTAGTCGGGTCGGGACAGGGCTAGGAAATAATGTAGAAGCATTTAGTGGACATGAAACCACTACATTATTAAGAACCATTTTTAAGAATCAAGTTATCAAATTGTGGTGATTAATAAGTTACTTGAAGCCAATAGCTGCCTAAACAACACAACTACTTCACATAACTTCAAAATTTTGTTTACGCTTTTTTTTAAACGCCACTATATGTTGAAAGTCTTATTTGGTAATCAAATGTGAAATAACATCATTCGGAGACATTAAATTTATCATTTTAAAAAAGCAAATTAGAGGATCAATGGGTGGTTGTGGTGTTTTAAAACACTAGTTTAATTTTTATGGAAAAAATAAACTAAAAACCAAGAGATGTAAGACTTGAACTAGAGATCTAGTTATTGGAAAACAAGGAGATTTACCACCATATCATCTTTGCTTTTAATACTATGGGGTCCAACTAATTTATTTTATAGGGTCCTTGAAAAATTTAAAATACCGGTTCTATTATTTATTAAAAAAACATTAGGGTCCGTGGACCCCGACTCGCATCACGTGGGTCCGCCCCTGGTTGGAGGAGAGTAATTACAATTATCATGTTATTGGCGCCACAATGACCCATATGTGGTACCTCCATAGGACTATTTCTATCTACCGTCTATGAACTATGTCCACCATGCACTAAGATCCTAAGATAAATGAAATCAAAGGATGTCACGATGACACATAAGTGATTTTCTTAAATTTTCAAAAGCATGCCATAAATAATGTTTTCTCAAAAGTTTCAAAATAGTTCAACATGCACAAAACAGTTTTAACTCTGTAGTGTTTTGGTCATAAATCGGTTTAAGGATAATGTAACTAAAGTTGTTTGTGAGGTAGAGTGCTTAACTAAATGAAACAAATAATGAACGAGAAATGTAGCTAATGCACGATGATTTATACGAGGAAAAGCCCTTCATCACTAATAAACCGCAGGCATAAAAACCTCGGATGGTGAAAACTATCAGCCATCGACTATATTAACCAATGAGTTCGAAAACTATCAGATGCTAATGTGTTATGGAACCAGGATCGTTAAGTGCTAAACCCTAAGAGAAACCGAACAGGACCCCCGACCCTTCCCAGGAAGACACCTATGGAACTCTAGAAGGCTGTTAAAACTACCGGTTGATTAGACTCCCATATGGTTATCTAATTATCTAGAAAAGTGCCCTAATATGACTAACTACCTCACGGTTGAAAATCTAAGGCAATTAAGGAAACTGATTTAACTCGGTAAGCAAATAATGAAAGGTAAACTAAGGGATATTCTTATGAAGTATCTAACCCTAGCAATCTAACATAAAAGACGAACCGACAATCTCTCACCTTACGCATATAAAGATTAGTAGAATATTAAATCCTATTAAAAACCTTAATCACAGTTTCTACGGAAAATCGTGCACAATTAACCGTAAATTAGTCACTAACACACAATCCATGACCTAACTAGCATTCATACATGCAAGACATCCACAAAAACGCAAGTGAAACATGTAATCAGATTTTAACAAGATTAAATACGCATGCACATTAAATAAATATTCCAAAGTTTGTTACTTTTCATGATAAAACCATAAAACACATTAACAAACGATAAAAAACCATACTTTATTCAAAAGTTCATCGCAACCTAGATAGTCTAGAAAATTAGCCAAGAAACATGGTCTTACAAATAAAAACACAAAGTTCAAATTCTGAATTCATCGAAGTAAAATATAAAAAATTAGAAAACAAGAAAAACTCGGAGAGTTAGAACCCGTAAAGCTTCAACTTCCCGCTTCCGACTTGACTCCAATAATTCTTGAACTTCAAAGCTTGCGAAACAATCTTCCTCAATTCGTCCAGAAGGCTCTAGTCGATGTATATGTTGCTTAGGGTTTTAATATCGTCATGACATTGCATTAAATAATTGTTAAAAGCCCAACATCACGTTGTATATGAAATTCGCTGGGCTCAACCCCTATGACGGCCCATGTAATTTCGTCCAAGTATGTCCAGCTGATTCCTTTCCGTTAGGGCTGTAAACGAGCCGAGCCGAACTGAACCAGGGTGGGCTCAGGCTCGGCTCGTTTAAAAATCGAATCGAGCCGAGCCGACTCGTTTAAAACCGAGCTGACTTCGAGCCGTGCTTTTTTTGGACTTTTTTCGATCGAACTTCGAGCGAGCCTCGAGTCACAAAACTTTTTAAACAGAATAGTAATTTTAAGCGAACTATAAAATGAACAAGAAAAGATTTATTGTTACTTACCTTAATCTACATCTTTTAAATCAATATTAAAAATTAAAAATATAGCTTAACAATCTATTTCTTTTGAGAAAAAAGTAACCATATTATCTATACTATATTATAATGCATGAGACAAGGATACCCAAAAAATAAGAACTTTTCCCCCCCTTAATTTATAGATAGACCCCTAAAACGAGGGTAACATGGTCTTTTAAACACTATTTATTTTTTAGCCCCAAAATTTATTACAATTTAATCCTTAATTTTAACAAAATTATATGAATAATTATAATTAGTTAGTTGCTACATTCATGCACGCATCGCATTGGCGGGACAAACTAAAACTTAAATCTCATTTCAAAATTTAAACCCAGTATTTTCTTGCTATCATTTCTGTCTTTCTCTCTCTCAAAATTCTAGATCTGATTTCTCTCTAGGTTCAAATCCTCCCTTCTTCTTTAGATTTTTTTTAATGATGCTGAGATTTTAGTAGAGAGATGGAAAATTGGGTGGGATTATCGGCCGTCGATTTGAGCTTCAGCTGAGTACAAGACTTCTATACTATATTATAATGCATGAGACAAGGATACCCAAAAAATAAGAACTTTTCCCCCCCTTAATTTATAGATAGACCCCTAAAACGAGGGTAACATGGTCTTTTAAACACTATTTATTTTTTAGCCCCAAAATTTATTACAATTTAATCCTTAATTTTAACAAAATTATATGAATAATTATAATTAGTTAGTTGCTACATTCATGCACGCATCGCATTGGCGGGACAAACTAAAACTTAAATCTCATTTCAAAATTTAAACCCAGTATTTTCTTGCTATCATTTCTGTCTCTCTCTCTCTCAAAATTCTAGATCTGATTTCTCTCTAGGTTCAAATCCTCACTTCTTCTTTAGGTTTTTTTTAATGATGCTGAGATTTTAGTAGAGAGATGGAAAATCGGGTGGGATTATCGGCCGTCGATTTGAGCTTCAGCTGAGTACAAGACTAGACCAGTATTCAAGAAACCATCAATCTCCACTTTGTTATTTACTTTTGTTTTCTTTAATCTCACATCCATATTTGTCTCCAGGTAATATTCATTATATAGGCTTCAATCCCTCTGTCTTTGACGGCAATGATGCATCAGGTAAGTTTTAGACATCGATTTTGCTTTATGTTCTTTGATTGTTCAATTTGGAATGTTATGAATGAAGGATCTTTGTTAGATGATAGGATTGTTGAATGGAACCAAGAATCTGTTGCTGTTTGTAAGTTCTTAGGGTTGAAAGATGGGGTTTTCAGGGATGTTGCATTCATGGTGTTCGATGTAAGTCCTCAACCAAACAACATAATCATTTGTCATTGGGTTCAGTTAATTTATTCATTCCGACGGTAATTTTATCATGTTTATGTTTGATTGTATGAAATTTTATGTGTGATTTGACAGCATAAAAGGCAAGGTTAGCGTCGGCACAATATCTGTCTCTGGCACCAAAATCTAAAAACTTGAGTACCACGCCGCGCTTAACGAAGTGAGTTTTGCAGCAGAATCTTCAACAGAACCGATAGAACTTTTTGTAAGAATAGATATACATAGGTGGCTTTTAATTTCATAGTTGTTTTTTGAATTATGATTTATGCTCTATTGGGTGCTCAATCATTAAATTTTTTATGCTATGGACATGCTTTAAACCTGGAAAACATATAACTTTTAACTTTGTAATGTCTTGTAATATATCATTTTTGGGTGAATAAGAGATGATTGATCAAATGTTAATTTGTGTATGTGTGTATATTGAACGAGATAGTAAACTCTCACTAGGTTTGTTAGGGTTTTGGAGTCAAAATCTGTGTTGAAGTCTATTTAATTGGTTTAGATGGATTGATGTTTTTAACTTGCCAATAAGGTCTCTTAGTTTTCCCCGTGTAAATTGTGTATGTGTATATTCTGAAGCAGATAGCAAACTCTCATTAGCTTTTTTAGGGCTTTGAAGTCACAATATGCTTTTTGAATATGTTTAATTCGCTTTCTTCATTGATTATTTAGATGCGTTAATGTTCTTAACTTGCCTATAGTGTCTCTTAGTTTTCCCTAATAAGTGGCATGGTGTTTTTGTAAAGTAGCAAGAATAGCTACACCAGAACCGCTTTATGGATGAAACTATGAAAGTATTTTAAGAACCAATATGTTTTTAACGAAGTATTTAGTTTGTTATAACTATTATTTATTCGTTTATTATTTCGTTTATCATAGGAAATATTTCAGCTGAATGTGCTCGCTTAACTCAAAAATTAAGCTAGCTTAATTATCCGGTCATTGGATTGTTTAATTTGTACAGTATAAGAGAAGCTCTGACTTTATAAAAGAGTACATAATTTTGGAATCTATGATTGTTATAGTACTTGTTAAGTTAAATATAATAAGAATTGGTTACTTCAGAAGCTTCCTTAGGGGTTTGCTTGATAAGGTTTAATTATAGATTTCTAAAATGATTATATTTTGTAGTTTGTATGCATTTTGGTTTGATCATGATCAACCTGCAACATTTATGAAAATCATGAGGGCAGGATCCTCAGATCAGGCTGGCATGGATAAAGCTTCATGATCATCTATTTGTTGCAGGTTCTCTTGAAGACGTTCAAGGATTTGGAGTTTCCAAACGGCCGGCTCATGTACCGATGCTTTCCTACCCTTTTTGGTGGTCTGCTTCAAGCACAAGGATCCATGAGAAACGTTGTTCAGTTTCTCATGCAAGGTGAGTTATTCTACACATGCCATTTAAAAAATTCAAAATTTCATACACATCTTTGATATAAAAATCCGTTGGTAGAATAAATGGGTTCAAAAGTGTTGTAGTTTTTGAGTGAACCAATAGTAATAGGTTCAAAAGTGTTGTAGTTGGAGCCCACTTTTCCATTGGTCCAAAGGTCCCAGGTTTGATTGCTGCCCCCCCTATTAAACTTGGAGCTTGTTTGCCTAAACAAAAAGGGGCATTTTTAAATGGGTTTATTAGTGCCGTCTTGCGATTTAATTTGTAGTAGGTAGTTTTCTTGGGCGATTGGTTAATCAGCAATAGCTTTCGTCTCGTTTGGCTCACTTCATTGGGTTTGGGAGGGCACAGGTCAGCAGTTTTTGGTGTGGGTGCGTTTGGGTCAGTTTTATACGCTTTGGGGATATTTGTGTGTGTTTGGCACGAGTTTAAATGGGAATATTGTTTGGTTTCAGTTTGCATCATATGCGGGTCAAGGGTGCTAAGCGGTATAAATCTGTTTGTTCTGATTGGTTTAATTTGCGTAGTGTTTTTGGATTTTTTAATGTTCCACCTTTATAGTTCTCTGGCAGAGAGCTGGTTTGCTTTCTGTTTATCAGGTCTTCATTCTATTCAGTCTTTTGGCTCCATTGTTTTTGGCGGTACAAAGCAATTATATTCTTCAACCCATGTGATATTATGGTATTTTTTCTCAAGAGTGGATGGGGCTTCGAATCAGTCTGTATTTTCTTAAAGTTCTCATTGCAGTCCACCAAATCAGGGAATTTTTTATTGCTCTATGCTGCTCTTTAGTCTCAACTTGTAGATTTAATTTATTTCACAGAGTTCCCCAGTTCCATTACAATTCGGAATGGGGGTTTTTGGTTGTTTTCCTTCTCAGTTCACTTTCAGAAGTTTAGGCGATCAACAAGGTGCAATCAGAGTTTCAGATCGTAATCAGGTGCAATCAGAAGTTTAGCCAACCATCTTGATTGGTACCAGTTTTGGTCATTGTCGTTTCACAACAAATGTGTAGGCAAGTGATGATGATTGCAACTAAACATGGCAGATGGTGGTTGGGCTTCTAAAGTGGCCTCAAGGGACTCTTTGCATCCACTAATTTCCAGATAGTTATCTACTGTCCAGGTAATGGACGACAACTTCCCGAATCCAGATTGATAAGTAGCAGAGAGATTGTCAAATGGAATGGCTGCTACCTGGCTAGAATTAAGCATAATAATCATAGCACATCTAATATGATCAATTTTGAATCTATTATGTATAATCCGTAATCAAATTTAGGTTTTTTTGGACACGTTACAAATACAAGTGTGCACAATGTATACGAGTTTAGTCAATTTTTGTGCAAAGCTAATAGCAAACTTTGTTATCCCTACTTTTCTGGAGACTTTTTTCTTCATAGAAAAACAGCAGGTCAATCCTAACCATTGTTACATTCACCTTTGACCTATATTTAAATGATCCACTTGATCCACTTTGCTTCGGATTCCTTTTAGGGCGTTTGAATATAATTCGTTTTGCACCAGTTGGTCTACCTAAGTTGGAAGATCTTATTCTTGTGTTCCAAGTTTTGAAGGTAATGTTAGTGGCTTCCAATTCCCTAGGTTCTGACCCTAGCCAGTTGAAGCAAGTTTTGAAAGTATTTTCTTGGGTTTAATGGTCAAAAAGAGCCGAAAGTTGTTGAAAGGAGCCAAAAGTATTAAGTGTTAACAAACAGAGTAACAAACTTATAAACATTAGATTTAAGTGCTAAACAATTGTTAAAAAGAGCGGAAAAAAGGTTTATCATATGACATTTGAAAAGGGGCCTGGTTTTTTAGTTCACTTTAAGCCTGCAAAGCTGTTAAGCTGCTCTGCATGTAATTGCTTTGATTTAATGAAGTTGGTTTTGGTAATAAAAAAGAAAAATAACCTCAATTTTGGCTCACCATACTATGGTCATGTAAAATTTCTTAGTGAGAGTCTAATTTGGTACTACAAGCATAACAACCAATTAGAAACCACGACAGAACCAATGGGGTGGTGGTCCATTGGCAAAGGCAAAGCCTTTAAACATCTTGGGAGGGGGAGGTCTTGGGTTCAAGTCCCATAGGCGTCATGGAATAAAATAAATTTGCCGTTGAAAAAAAGAAACCACAACAGAAATAGGATTAATGTCATAATAATTACTTATATGCATCATGTATTCTACAGAAAGTGATGCACTTTATCTGTGGAGAACTACTCCTCTCATTATCTAATAAAGTATTCTATTGTAAGTAACATCGAATGGTTTGATATTATTTTTATTACTATTTGCTAATAAAAAGTAGCCAGTATAAACATGAAACTTTCAACCATTTTATTTTATTTTTTTTACTTTCTCACAAAAAGTTCTAATCATTTAAATTAGGGTGCTCACGCTTGATTCAAAATACCAAGTAATTCACTCCTTAAATACTTTAGGGTGGAGGAAGTGGTCTCGGTGAGTGGGGCGGGGAGGAGAGTTTACCGAGCGGGGAGGTGTTGCCAGGGGTGGAGCGGTGATCCGTGAGGGGCCAAGGCACCGAAAGAGAAGAGAAGTGATGGCGGAGAGAGAGAGAGGATTAATGGTGGGCCTCAACCCCTTTCAACCAATCACATTTTAAAAAAAATTCTTTACCACTCTCCATGTGTTTGACCATTGCCAGTGATTGAGTGCAAAATGGGAAGTTGAGTGGGGACTTGACATGACATGATATTATTGGCTACAAAATAACTTAACACTTACCAGTGATTGACCACTCCCTCCACCCTTAGATTAATCAAAATACCGAGTAATTCACTCCTTAAATACTTTAAATAATGTTCATACTATTGTTTAACTTCAAAAAGGGTCAAATATGTATAAAGGTAATTAAAGAAGTGTCTAATTACTTACATTGTGGAAACAATACCTCATTGATGTTAATAACTCCAAAACTTTAACAAAAATAGAACAATAAATATAATAAATTTAACAAAAATAAAACGATAAATATAATAAACTTTTGTATTAGTTTCTCAATACCAATTCGAATGTTTGTTTTAGTCAACATTCAAAGGTACCATGCAGACGTGCTCATTTTTTAAAAAAATTATGAAAAAGACTTATTTTCCTTATTTATGTTTTACAATTGAACTTTTATATTTTTCTTTATTAGTGTGTTACTTTTTCGTGCATGCTCTTTTGAAATATTTAATAAATTTAATGCTAAATTTATTAGTTACTAGACATGTGTAACGCTTTTATTCGCCCACAATAATATTACAATAAATATTATACGAATAAGAAAATTACTAGAAACGAGCGTCGCAATGTAAAGTGTCGCCCCCGCCGCATCGCGCGGGCACCCTACTAGTTATAATACATGAGGGAAGGATTCCTAAAAGTTAAGAACTTCTTCCCCCATTATTTATAAATAAACCCCTAGAATGGGGTAAAGTGATCTTTTAAACCATAATTATTTTTTAGTCCCTCAATCTATTACATTTAAATCCTTGACATTTAACATAATTATGGGTAATTAGTTACACTTCCCCCCTCTTTAATTCTTTAATGTATTCCTGCGATATCTTACAACCCGTAGTGTTTTAAAAAAATCCGAAGGTACCATGACGATCGGCACATTTTTTTAAACGTTTCGATAGTTGTCTTTTTTAGTTTCGCCGTGCGTTCATAAAGTACAAATAGCCGATGCGTAAATGTACAATTGATTAAAGCCAACATTTGTTTTTTACCCAAGCCAGCTTTGACCATTACCTAGCTACCGTGCATTAACATTTGTTTTTTACCCAAGTTTTTTGTTTTCAACGGCATTAATAAACTAAAATATTCCCTAATTTTACTTGTACAGAGTCAGTTTGTTGTGGCATGTTTAATATAGTATAGATAAAACTCACAACAAACTTCCTATTAAACATGCCACAACAAACTAAACAGGATATGTGCATCTTATTTTAAAAACTTAAAACCCACAACAAACTTCCTAAATAAATGGATGACCAATCTAAAACTAAACCCTAATGGACTACTATAAATACGTAGCAAACACTCACAATTCTACATTTCTATTGCTAAATAGATTTAAAATATGGAGCCAGTTCTGAATTCACTTGATGCGAAAAACAAGCATGCGATATTGAAAAATCTAAGGTCGGTTCTATGATAAGTTTTGTTATATCGCAATAATGAATAATTGTTTTCTTTTATTTACTTTTATGTGAATACTAACTTATTTGACTTTTCAGATTCAACACACCAATTTAAACACCCCAGTTGTCGAACAAGCTTTTGTTAGTTTTTAAGTAATATTTTCGCTTATAATCTTTCATATTAACAAGTTCGTTATGTTATTATTTGGTGTTTTATTGTAGGATGGTAGCGATAATAGTGTTGAAATTATTTCTTATGGTGCAATGTTCAGTCCATGCAAGTCTAATCTTCAACGTCAATTTAGTAAAGAGGTAATTTTAAAATTTATTTAATATTTTTAAAATTTTTTTATTCAATATTTGTTTTTTTATAAAATTTATTTAATCATTTTTTAACTTTTTTATTAAATTTTTGTTTTTTAAGGATCGGAAGTATGAGAATCAAAAGAAAAGATCTAAGAGACTCTCTGAATGAAAATGGGTCGAGGTTATAAATTTAGATGATTCTGATGACGATGAGAAAGAAGATGAATTAGATGATACTGCTGATTCGAGCACAAACAAGAAAAACGGATCAAAAAAGAAGAGAAATTAGATGAAATATATCAAGTGTTTTTATGTTTTTTTCATTTTCAGTTGTTTTTGTTTGATCTAGACTATCCCATGAATAATAAAGTCTATTTTATATTTGAATTTTATGTTTTATGTTATTTTATTGCACTTATAATTTACATCTCGATTGAACTAATATACTTTTGTCATTTGTTTAGTATTTTTTATTAACAAACGAATCTTTACATGTTTAAAACAGTTTTTCTATACTTTATTTATTATTAATTTTTAAAACAAAACAAAACTTTGATATTTAGTAGATAGAAGATAAACTATGTTCCAAAATTTTAGGAATTATTTAATACTAATTTACGATATTAGTAGATAGATAGTAAACTATATCCCAAAATTTTAGGAATTATTTAATACTAATTTACGATATTTATTTAATACTAATTTACGATATTAGTAGATAGATAGTAAACTATATCCCAAAATTTTAGGAATTATTTAATACTAATTTACGATATTTAGTAGATAAATAGTAAACTATGTCCCAAAATTTTAGGAATTATAAGTCAACTAATTAGGTCCTCCAAGTTAATTATATGGGATGAGGCATCGATGGCGAAACGTCAGGCGATAGAGGCAGTTGATCGAATATTGCAAGACATTATAGGTGTTAGGCTCCCACGTGTAACACTTATGACATATATCCACCACAATAATGTTATCATATACAAATAAGAAAACTACCAGCAACGAGTGCCGCAATCCAAAGTGTCGCCCCCGCCGCATCGCGCGGGCACCCTACTAGTTAACTAAACAACATTGCTTTAGATATATTAGAATTTAGAGTAAATTTCTATTTTCGTCCCTGAGGTTTGTCCATTTTAACTAGTTTCGTCCAAAAATTTAATTTATAACAAATCCAGCCCTAGGGTTTGCATTTCTTAACGTTTTTCATCCCTAAGTTTGCATTTCTTAACGTTTTTCGTCCCTAAGGTTTGCATTTCTTAACGCTTTTCATCCCTAAGAATTAAATGAAAAAGCACCATTAGGGATGAAAAGCGTTAAGAAATGCAAACTTCAGGGCTGGATTTGTTATAAATTAGATTTTTGGACGAAAATAGTTAAAATGGACAAACCTCAGGGACGAAAACAGAAATTTACTCTAGAATTTATGTATATAAACACACACTCACACACATAATTTGGGGTTTAATTTAAACGTGCCAAACGAGCGAGCCAACGGGGGCCTACTACTGAGCGAGCCACGAACCGAACCTACTTTGGCTCGGGCTCGGCTCATTTACAAACCGAGCCGAGCCGAGCCAGCTCATTTAAAACTAAGCTGACTTCGAGCAGAGCTTTTTTCGAACTTTTTTCGAACGAATTTCGAGCGAATCTCGAGCGACAGGCTTTTTAAACAGCCCTACTTTCCATCCAAGAATGATGTGTGTCGTATATGATGGATTATATATGATTAGGGTTTAATAAACTATCATCACAATGTATAAATAATTATAAAAAGGCCCAAAACCCCGTTCACGTAAACTTGCTGGATATAAAACCTTTCATGGCCCACGTAATTATGGAATTCATGTCCATTAATGATTCTTTTCTATATTCTCTATTCGTCAAACCCCACAAATATAATATATATATATATTTTTTCTATCGTGTCCAGATGCTTCCAGTTCGTCCCCACTGCTTGTGATTGCGTCCAAGAATGTTTATCTCCATTAGGGTTTTTTTTGTATATATCTTAATCTTAATATAACATAAATCAATGTTTCAAAAGCCCCAAAATCACTTTTTACGATTCTGTTGGGCTGGCAGGTCTTTCACGGCCCACTGTCATGGCTTTGTGAATTAATTTTTTTAAATATATTACCCCAATTCACGAAGTAGCTGGACCTGATGGCCTTTCATGGCCCCGGAAGACCCAAGCCCACTATACCGCGGCCCGCGGCGCTAAGAGGTCAAGTCAACCCGGTCAAAGCTGTTCTTCGCGGCACGCAGAACTGTTTGGCATCATTGTCGTGACCCGCGACACCTTCAAATGATGGATTTTTTTTTATTCTTTTTAATCTTTCATTCATTCGTTACAAACCGGCACTTGGTTTTCTCACTTTTGGCATCATTGTTTGGTTGAAGGAGCTTGAAGCTTTTGGTTGAACGCTCCTACTAGTAGCGTTTAGAAGGAGCTACAAGCTTTTAGGGAAAAAAATGACTATTTTAACCTCTAAAGATAATGAACTTTTTAATGCACAAACTTTTAAATTTTTTAGTTATGTCCATTTTGGTCATTTTATACATTTTATTAAAAGCTCCAACTACTCTGCCAAACACCAAATATATCTAAAAAGCTATAGCTACCAGCCATCAGCTACTTTTGCCAAACATACCCTATATCTAGTGGTAAAGGTTGTACCATGTATCAAAACAGTAACATAAAGGTCGAACTTTATCGATTTCATAGTAAAAGATATGAAGTACAGTTTATGTATAATATAAAGGTTGATTTGTGCAATTTTGTCTTTTCTTTAAGGTGTAGGCTAATAATATACAATTTAAAGAAATAACTATTGATCAAACTTATTGTGATTTCTGTTTTATTCAATTTAATGTTTTTTAACATCACACAACTTCTAAAAATATCTGATTTCACAAACAAACGAAAACACCTTTTGCGGTGGCATAGCCGCCGGCCATGCTCTTTAAGGTATAAACTAGCGAATTACGATCTTGTTCTACGTTCTCTTACCGGAATGTAATGCGAAACATGTGAGAATGGTCGGAAACTTAGATAATTGGACAATCAAATACAATAAGAAAAACTATATTCATACTTTGTACATACTAACATAAACACGTGACTATGAACGTAATGCGAAACATGTGACTATGTTCTTTTCTGTCAAATAAATATACATGACAATGACCAACATTTAAAACGATTAAACTACGATCGCCTAACTCGTTCAAGTTAGAATGTTCCATGAACATTAGTGATATACGTCGTCTGTGTTGACTTGAATATCAATTTGTTTATAGATTTACTTGACATGATAATTGTTTAAAAAGAGTTCTAAAAGTAAAGACGACTAGAAGATATGTAATATACAGCAACTAACTAGATTTTGCCCCGCCCGCGTTGCGGAGCACTAAGCCGAATATTTCTCTCTCATAACATGTACGTCTGTGTTTCGGTTACTTGTATATACTACTCATAACACGATTTCAAAAAAATTAGAGTGACTCAACTAATTAAATTAAAACACTATCATACTTTTGCTTAAGAAAAAGAACAACCATAGAAAAATAATAATTTTAAACAGGGGGCAAAATTGTAATTTTCAGGATAAATGAGCGTGTTCTAGGCGCCCCCTGGCACCAATAAAAATTATACCGAGTCAAACAATAAAAACAAAACACTTCTATAGTTTTGTCAAAAAAAAAAAAAAAAAAAAAAAACTAAAACGATAGCATGGCTGTAATTTTACACTAGGGCAAAATCGTAATTTAATTGGGAAAGCAAAGGAAAACGATGGCAAAAAATGTGAATTTTAATTGAGGGCAAAATCATAATTTGGTTGGGTGGGGAAAAAACAAAACTAATGGCAAAACTGTAAATTAAACGGGTCAAAAACGTAATTTTGAACCGAGGGTAAAATGGTAATTTTTAGATGGGAGCAAAAAAATAATTTTATTTTGAACTAGGGTAAAAATGTAATTTTAAAATGATGGCAAAATCGTAATTTTTAACCGGGATAAAATTGTAAATTGGTTGGGCCAATGGGGGAGTGTCAGGCAGCTTCCTGACACTATTCTCCCATCTTGTGTCAGTAGTTATACATTGGGGGCAAAATCGTAATTTTACTGGGAAAGCAAACAAAAACGATGACAATAATATTTATTTAAATTGAGGGCAAAATCGTAATTTAGCTGGGAGGAACAAAACAAAACTAATGGTGAAACTACAAATTTAAACGTGGCAAAAACGTAATTTTGAACCGAGGACAAAATTGTAATTTTTAACTGGGGGCAAAAACATAATTTTATTTTGAACCGGAGATAAAAACGTAATTTTAAACTGATGACAAAATTGTAATTTTAAAGCAGGAGCAAAATCGTAAATTGATTGAGCCCAAAGCAGGTGAACTACTGTTCACCAAACTTCATAAATGTTATAGAGGTAATACTTTCTAAATGTGAAGCCATAATATATTAGTTTTTTTTTTAAATTCGTTTAACTACTCTCCATCCATCCATCCATCCATCCATCTCCATACTCACTAAATCTTACCTACAACAAAGCTAAGGTTGGATCTAAGGAGTGTAAGATGGAGACAACTTTGTCTCTACACCGTAGGAATAGAGAGTCTGCTTCCAATGAGACTCACGGCTCGATAGTAGTTTTGCATAAAGCCTTGGACATAAGACACTTAACACTCTACAATCGGGACAAAGGCCGATTAGTGCATGTACCCTTTTGTCTTTCGACTATCAATGCTATCACATGATGCATGATTAACCGTCCGCTACTTTTAACGTTATTTTCACGAAATTAGTAAGATAACGTTAAAATTAGTGCAATTTCACTTTTGCCCCCGATGGCCCACACATATATTGTCGCAACCCCCGATCCCTTATCTATCCCGGGAACGGGCGGACGCGAACTCAGAGTTTCGGTGGTATCAGCTATTTAATCTTGCAGTTGAATTTACATCAGGACCGTAGTTAGGAAATGTTTATCAGAGTAAAACCACCATATTTGATATTAATAATAACATGGGCAAAACCCAAGTTTCTTATTACAATACATTTATAGGGACAAACCCTATTTTATTGAATTTAAAACATCGTTTATTAGGTAACTTTTATAGCCACATTTTTCCCAAGCCTTCAGTGCTCTCCAGCTGGCTTTTTACTAATTGGCTGTCACATTGTGTTACCTGAAACGCGTTTTAAAAACATTTGTCAGTCGGAAATACTGGTGAGTGAATCCCAGTTTAATCAAGAAACCATTTATTAATTAAAAAGTCACAGTGAACAGTATTGAGAGCGATTACAATGTTTATATCTACACAATTACTCCATTAGTACTGTCAACCCTGACTTGTGGGTCATATTACCCATTGGCTAACTCATTGTCCAATGGTAACGTATTGTCATCCCGACTTACTACTCACAGTGTAGTAAATTTTGTATACAAAACCCCAACATACCGGCAGTAATTGAAGAATTACAAAGACTCAATCACCGCTTAATCACATTGTAAAACAATTAAGGTTTTGTAAAACATTCCAAAAAGGTTAACAAAAAGAGGATAGACTCACATTGCTATCTTAAACTTCGCGTAAGGGTTTCCTGGATATAATCTATAATTTATACAAATGTACATTGGTTAGTATCATAACCCTTTGAAAATATTAATGATACCCTTCCCGAGACGGCATTCCAACAACTACGTCGGGCAGAACCACGACAGTTGTTACGGAACCCTAAATCAATCGGGCAGCGTAACTATTACGAAACTGGGGTTATAATACTTACAACGGAGCAGAACCTCGCTAATTAGGGGTATAATATGTAACAACCCGCACTCTCGTGCGTTGTTACTACTTAATATACTCGTTACGCCTAGCACCAGAGATTCGGATCATAATGTAACTATGTCGCATACATCGCTATTCGAAGGATAATCACATATTTTCGCAATACATTATCGTTACATCACATCGCAAACACTAACACACTCACGATGACTTAGAGTGAGGACCTATTCTACCCTCCTCGGTGGCCGTGATGTGTCAAAACGCAGACAACTAACGCTAACAAGGACTCTCGGGTGAGTACTATAGCTCCAGTCGTTGTGACGATGATGACAATACGAGTAAGTGGTACCCCGTCAGTCATTGTGGCACAACACACAATAACGTTCACGATGACATCGAGAAAGGACCTATACTACCCTCCTTGATGGCCGTGAAACGTCACTAATAATCGCATACTCGAATCGAAAACCGATTTTTATTTCAAAACTTTGAAATATGGATACGTAAATACGACCCCTAGTGATATATATATACATATATAATAATAATATAAATTAACTATAGAAAGCGCGTACTCCAAAAATTATCGCAACGATCGAAAACGGAGAAGCTCCCCGCGCCGGAGTGGCCATCCGAACGGATGACTCATCCGAACGGATGGGCCATCCGAACGGGTTGCCATCCGAACGAATGGGCTATCCGAACGAATGGGCCATCCGACCCAACACCCTTCAGCCTTCTCTGTTGCCTATAAATAGCACGTCACATCACTTAAATAGCTCCCACTCGACCAAGCACGCTCTAGGACCCTTTTCTCTCGATTCCTCGCGATTCCGGTAAGATTTCAACCTAAAACTTGTACTTCTATGATCTACACTCAATTCTACATCATTCTGTCTTTTAAAACTCAATTTTTAACCGTGAAATCTACTGGTTTGAGGTGTTTTAAGGTGATGTCACCAAGAGTTCATATGAACTTCAAAGTGTGACCTCATCCCACCATAAACGACTCAGATCTGGGTGATTTCCACGTGTTTTTACAACAATCTCACCTAAAAATCTATGTATTTAACCAAGGAACTGTGCGATTTCGAGTTAAACATGAGAAACCGTCAAGAACGGCCAGATCTAATGGAACGGGGTGATTCCCGGCCGTTAGAACGGGTCGGAACTGATGGAATTTCAATTGTTAATACGAAATTACGCTGTCCCAGTAAAACCACATGTATTCCTTCCAAAAACACTCAAAAACAGTTGATCGGAACGTTAAAACAGATGTGTTATCCGACCGGACAACGTATCATTCGAACGGACCACATGTCATCCGCTAGGATAGCATGTTATCCGACCGGATAGCATGTCATCCGACCGGATGACAGCCATCCGACCCAATCAACATACCATCCGATCGGATAACACGCCATCCGAGCGGACCAAGTGTCATCCGACCCAAACTCCAGTCATCCGATCGAATGTCAGAATGAACGAACCGAACCAACAGTCATCCGACCGGATGAGCACCATCCGACTGGATAACTGTCATTTTGACACTATTCCCGCTTAACCGTGCATCGTTTACTATATCATTCGATGGTTAACGCAGACGTACTCGCAACCGATTCAATCAAGTTGTATCCTCGCTAAATACGCACTGTGAGTATACTTGACCCCTTTTTAATCGCATTTTGGGTGTAACATACGTTCCTAACAAATCGAACTCATCAAACGAATTATTCAATCAATCGAATTATCACTTGCGAATAACTGTTATGCATAGATATACGTGATGCTAGTTGCATATGTGCTAGGGCTTATACTCGCGACGTCCCACCACGACTAGTATAGTACTATTGCGCCCGACGGGGTCTAGTTTGCCATCGCGTATTCGAGCATCGAGGACTTAGTTGGTAGTATCAGCTTTGTGAGTATATATGTCGTGTGTTACGTTTATGCATATGGAAATTCGCTACACATTTTAATCTATTACGCTACATATATTATCACTTGCGAATAACTGTTATGCATAGATATACGTGATGCTAGTTGCATATGTGCTAGGGCTTATACTCGCGACGTCCCACCACGACTAGTATAGTACTATTGCGCCCGACGGGGTCTAGTTTGCCATCGCGTATTCGAGCATCGAGGACTTAGTTGGTAGTATCAGCTTTGTGAGTATATATGTCGTGTGTTACGTTTATGCATATGGAAATTCGCTACACATTTTAATCTATTACGCTACATATCAAACCTGTATACTCGCCAATACTTTTGTATTGACAACTATTTTAACGTATGTTGCAGGTTAGATCGCAGACTATTTCAAATCAAGCTAGGAAGTCTAGAAACTCAACTAAAATCTAGGTTGTCGGATTTGTATTGTTCGAGAGGACAAGAAATCTGTGATAACTTATGTGATTGTATTATTTGTTAGTATGGGATAACGAATGTATTAAATATTATCGCAACATAGTTGTTATGGATTCTCTTGATCAGTCTGATTCGCCTAGTGCCGCGCCCCGATGATTCCGCCATCGGTTGGGGTGTGACATAATACCTAACTATTATGCTTATATCTTCAGAAATTCGAGACTGAGAAAAGAAAGGAACGATTGAAAGTGAAATCCCGAGGCCTTCTTATATAGGGCTGAAATCTGGTCCTCACGCGGCCCGCATAAGGGTAGACATAGGGCTACGCGGCCCGCGTTGACTCCGGTCAACTGCGTAGCTTAGCTGGGTCATCAACTAGTTTGTCCAGGTATTGGGCCACGTGGCTGCACCGGGCTGCGCCACACTTCAGAACACTCACGGCCCGCGTAAACTAATGGGGTGGTCTCACGCGGCCCGCCTGAACTTAAGAAATCAGACGAATCAGGTCTAGACCTTCATACTGCCCGCGTGAAGTCTTGGGGTGGGTCTACGCGGCCCGCCTCAGCTTAATATTTATTGTTTTTAATTTATTTTATATGTTATAACATATTTCGGGCTCGGTTTTCACATACGGGGTGTATTTAAAGACATATTGGGACATACTAGGGTGTCGGAAATATTATGAGGGTGTTGGTTTTACCGAGGGTTGTTACATTCTCCCCACCTTGTTTTAGAGCTCGTCCTCGAGATCTACTGGAACAAATGTGGATATTTCCTTTGCATTTCAGATTCAAGCTTCCATGTGTACTCAAGTCCTCTTTTGGAGTCCCACTTCACTTTGACCAGAACTAATCTCTTATGCTTGAGATTCTTGACTTTCCTGTCTTCAATTTGTAGAGGCCTTTCTACAAACTTGAGTTGTTCATTTACCTCTATATCCTTAAGAGGTACTATCAGTGATTCATCAGCTAAACCCTTTTTGAGATTAGATACATGAAACACATCATGTATCCCTGCCATTTCTTCTGGCAGTTGTAGCTGATAAGCTACAGGTCCTATTCTTCTAATAATCTCAAAAGGTCCAACATACCTGGGACTTAGCTTTCCTCGTTTAATGAATCTTACTATTCCTTTCCAAGGAGAGACTTTTAACAAGACTTTATCTCTTACTTGAAATTCCAATGGTTTTCGCCTGTTATCAGCATAACTTTTCTGTCGATCACGTGCTGCTTTTAGTCGTTCCTTGACTTGAATAATTTTATCAGTTGTTTCCTACACTATCTCAGGTCCAGATAGTTGCTTTTCCCCAATTTCTGCCCAACAGACTGGGGTTCGACACTTTCGTCCATAAAGTGCTTCAAATGGTGCAGCATTTATACTTGTGTGATAACTATTATTATAAGAAAATTCTATTAAAGGTAAGTAGGGCTGTAAACGAACCGAACGTTCAGCGAACAGTTCGTGAACCGTTCGGCGGGAAGTTCGTTTATGTTCGTTCGTTTAATAAACAAACGAACATGAACAAGAAATTTCGTTCGATTAGTTAAATGAACGAACATGAACAGAGGTCTCGTTCGTTCGATTGTGTTCGTGAACGTTCGGTAAGGTGTTCGTGAACGTGTTCGTGAACATTCGTTGATTTGCGTTCGTATGTTTGTGTTTTAATTGAAGATCTTGGTACTTTCTTATATTTTATTTGTACTTTTTATATTATTAAACTTTTATTTATTTTATTTCCCTAACAATTAAACTAGGAAACTCACTTTCACCTTGTTTATGCATCATTTCCCTTTCATTCTCATTATTTACATCCACGAATACGATCGACCTCCGTTCAACAATAAGGGATTCAAGTTCGAGTGCTAATCTCTGGGCCATCTATCTTTATCCTTCGTCGTGTTCGCCAAATTTATTTATGTTCGTTTGTGTTCGTGAACCGTTCACGAACACACTCATTTCCTTAATGAACGAACACGGACATAAAATCTTGTTCGGTAAGTATTCATGAACCGTTCGTGAACACATTTATTTCCTTAACGAACGAACACGAACATGACCTTGTTCGTGTTCGTTCGGTTCGGTTACAGCCCTAAAGGTAAGTGATCGTCCCAATTACCTCCAAAATCAATTACACAAGCTCTAAGCATGTCCTCCATTGTCTGAATTGTCCTTTCGCTTTGTCCATCCGTTTGAGGGTGATAAGCTGTACTTAGTTTTAACTTGGTTCCTATTGCCTTTTGGAAACTTGACCAAAAATTAGAGGTAAAGCGGCTATCTCTATCAGAAACAATTGATAAAGGAATGCCATGTAAAGAAACAATTTCATTTACATATAGTTTAGCTAATTGTTCCATACTGAAAGTTTCTTTCATTGGTAGGAAATGAGCTGACTTGGTTAGCCTATCTACAATCACCTAGATTGTATCATTTCCTTTCTTGGTTTTGGGTAACTTAGTAACAAAATCCATTGTTATCAATTCCCATTTCCACATTGGTATTTCTAACTGCTGTAATAAACCTGAGGGTTTCTGGTGTTCAGCTTTAACTTGTGAACAAGTTAAACATTTAGAAACATAAGCTACTATGTCCTTTTTCATTCCTATCCACCAGAAAATTTTCCTTAAATCCTGGTACATTTTATCATTTCCTGGATGCATCGTATACTTGGACTCATGGGCTTCTTCTAATATACGATTACGCAGGTTTCCTAATTTAGGTATCCACATTCTCTTTTTATGAAATCTCCAAATTCCATCTATTCCTTGTTCCAATTCTTTTAGCATACCTTTTAATTTTTCAGAATCATCTTTGATTACCGATTCTTGTGCTTCTCTTATCTGATCATTTAAATCTACTTGCAGATTTAATTTAAGAGAACGTACCCTTTTTGGCTTTTCATAATATTTTCGGCTTAAAGCATCTGCCACTACATTTGCTTTTCCTTCATGATACTGGATATCACAATCATAGTCACTAAGCATCTCCATCCATCGTCTTTGTCTCATATTCAACTCCTTTTGCTTAAAAATATACCTTAAATTCTTATGATCAGTGAATATGGTAAACTTACTACCATAAAGGTAATGTCTCCAAATCTTAAGAGCAAAAATTATAGCTCCTAACTCTAAATCATGGGTTGAATGATTCTCTTCATGATTCTTAAGTTGTCTAGATGCGTAAGCTATAACCTTTTGTCGTTGCATCAATACACATCCATAACCTAATTTAGAAGCATCACAATAGACTACAAAGTCTTCAGCTCCTTCTGGTAATGCTAGTATGGGTGTATGGGTTAATCTTTGCTTAAGGATTCTAAAGGCTTCTTCTTGTTTTAATCCCCATTCAAACTTAACAGATTTACAGGTTAGCTTAGTTAAGGGAATGGCTATCCTAGAAAAATCTCGAATAAATCTTCTATAATAACCGGCCAATCCTAAGAAACTTCTAACCTTGGTTGGTGACTCAGGGGTTTTCCATTTAGTAATCGCTTCGATTTTTGTCGGATCTACATGAATTCCTTCATGATTGACTAGGTGTCCGAGAAACTGTACCTGTTCTAACCAAAACTCGCACTTAGAGAATTTAGCATAAAGTTTTTCTTTTCTTAATAAACTTAAAAGTGCGTGCAAATGCTTTGCATGATCTTCTTTATTCTTAGAATAAATGAGAATATCATCTATGAAGACAATTATGAATTTATCCAAATATGGCTTACATATTCGGTTCATCATGTCCATAAATGCAGCTGGGGCATTGGTTAAACCAAATGGCATGACAGTAAATTCATAATGACCATACCTTGTTCTAAATGCGGTCTTAGGAATGTCCTCTTCCTGTACCTTTAATTGATGATATCCTGACCTTAAATCGATTTTTGAGAAAAATCGAGCTCCTTGTAGTTGATCAAACAGATCATCGATTCTTGGTAATGGGTACCGATTCTTAATCGTGACCTTGTTTAATTCACGGTAATCAATACACATACGCATTGATCCGTCTTTCTTTTTAACGAACAGTATCGGCGCTCCCCATGGTGACGAACTTGGTTGTATGAATCCCTTCTCTAACAATTCATCTAGTTGTTTCTTTAATTCTTGCATTTCTGCAGGTGCCAAACGATAAGGTGCTTTTGCAATCGGTGCCGTTCCTGGTATTAGATGGATTCTGAATTCAACTTCTCTATCTGGAGATTGCCCTGGCAATTCTTCTGGAAATACATCTGAAAACTGAGATACTACTGGAATATCTTTTAAATCCTTTCCTTTAGTGTTAGTGATTATGGAAATCAAATACACTATAGAACCTTTTCTTATATAACTTGCAGTTTTCATCACAGAGATGAACTTTGTGGACCTAGAGGGTTTATCTCCTTTAATTGTGATCGTTTTACCTTGTGGTGAATTTACTTGAATTGACTTTTGATCACATAAAATACTAGCTTTATTGGCTATTAACCAATCCATTCCTAAAACAACATCAAATCCTGCCAGATTCATGGGATAAAGGTTTGCAATAAATTTCTGATCTAAAATTTCTATTCTTGCTCCCTGCAAGATTTCAGAAATCCTAACAGTTTCTCCGTTAGCTGTTTCTACTAAGCATTCTTGTGGTAGTTTAGTTAATAACTGTTTTAGGATTTTGCAAAATGATGTATTAATAAAACTTTGGTTTGCACCAGAGTCAAATAATACTTTAGCAAAGATATCATTAACTAAAAACGTACCAGCTATGACATCTGGAATCATCTTGGCTTCATCTGCAGTCAGAACAAATGCTCTAGCATTTCTAGCGTTTCTGTTGTTCCTAGCTGGAGCTAATTTTGGACAGTTTGGCCTGATATGACCTTTTTCGCCACACAGTTGTAGCATAATCCATTACTGGACTTCTTCCTGCAATTTTCTTCCTTGTGTCCTGGCATCTTGCAATAATTGCAAAGAGTGGAGCATTTTCCCGAATGCTTTTTCTTGCAGACCTTGCAGAAAGGTGCAGAGGTAGAACCTATATTCCTACGATTGTAATTCCCCGAACGGAATTCTTGAGTAAGCCTTTAAGTTAGGTTTCTCTTCTGGTCTTCTTCTCTAGTACGGATTAATTCATCTGTCAAGGTATTTGCTAGTTCTACAGTTTCTTCTATGGTTTGAGGTCTAGCTGCCTTGACTACGTGTCTTATCTCCCCGATTAATCCCCAAATATAACGGGAGATTAACACTGGTTCTGGTGAAGCAAGAGTTGGCACTATTCTGGCATATTCGAAGAATATTTTAGTGTATCCATTACTATCCACACCAGTCATTCTAAGGTTTAGGAATTTGTTTGCTATCTATTCCTTTTCATTGGGTGGGCATAATTTCCTTTCTACCTTGTTCTTAAATTCTTCCCATTCTATATTATAAGTTCTATCACTTCCTCTTGATTGGAGGATAGTGTTCCACCATTCTAGCGCTGAATTCTTAAATAGATTGGAAGCAAACAGTATCTTATCTTCTTCAGCACACTTACTTATTCTTAAGACTGCCTCAGTCTTCTCTATCCAGCGTAAGGTTGCAATGGCCCCTTCGTTGCCTGAGAATTCCATTGGTTTACAAGACCAGAATTCTTTATAAGAACAACCGTAAGACACGGTTCTTCTTCTTTTGGGAATAGGCATTTGAAGTAAAGGTCCATTGTTCACGCTGTTTTCAGGTTCGATGGGTCGCTTACTGCTATGCTTACTTTTATTATTCGCTTCTTGAATAGTTTGAATAATAAATGGCATTGCATCTATAATTCCTTGTGCCACTATGTGTTGGATAGCACTATTATCCACTTGGTTTCCATTGTTATTGACGCTTGGATTCTCATTAACCACGTTAATGTTACTCTGGTTATCGTTATTCAAATTTCCTTGATTTCCTTCGTCGGCCATCTGACTTTAAACATTTACCCCATATTAATATCACAAATAATATCTTAATATAGTTAATCACATGACACTCAATCTAGCCAAAAACGTAGATCATTGCCACTTTTACTCTATTCATATACTATTATGCATCTATTACACACTAGTACTGAAATAAAAATTACAATACCAACAGAAATAGAATCACACTAATAGTAATATGCATCCGTACACACATATTTTTGTAACACCTCAAAATTTCGTGTTCAATAAGAAAATGACACGTGTCATGTATGACAACAAGCGTTGTAAACCCGGACTTAATAAAAATATTTTGGTAGGATTTAAAGATGGCGTTATGTTAATTTTACCTCTGAACGACCTCATATAAATCCCAAGACCCTAATACTTATTATCAACATTTGATATAATCCGGTAAATGCCCACAATAATGGAATTCATGCACAAGAATGGAATGCCACGAAGGAAAAGCATGAAAATCCTTAAATTTCGGGACTTTAATTTGAATTCAACGAAACATATTCAAATGGTAGGACTATTGATTGTACAAGACCCATATTAGAGGCCCCATATTGATAAAACAATGTCCCAATTTCGTACAAGTAAGTTGCCCTTTCAAAACACCAAAGATCAAGAGATTTTCAAGTCTGAAGGGAAGCTTACGGACCTCAACATTGTTGAGGTTGAGGTCCGTAAGGTAGCTGCCAGCGACCAGAAACCTTCTGCAGCAGGTTTATCGCGTTTCTGACCCACTAAACCGGTATTTCTCACTTGTGGATGAACCCTAGACTTCCCTAGGCACTAGTAACAAGTGTTAATCAGTTGTGGATGGATCATAGACCTTGTTGTCAACTAGTTGTGGTGTTTGAACAAGTATAAAAGGCCTTCAATGTTCCACACTTTCCTCACAACTTCTCCTGCACTCTTGGATCATTTCTGGAGCTCAAGCTTGCTTCCAAGTGATCTTATCTCGTGCATAGGACTTCAGTAAGTGTTCTAATCTTTCTCTAATTGCTTTTAGCTTAGTTAATTAGCTAAAAGTCAAACCGTCGTAATTACGGTTTGACTTCGAGATTAGTCAATAATGGCTCAGTCATATCTCGAATTAAAAGTAGTTATAGGTTGGTATTTATGTGGGTAATAAAACCCCAAAAGGGTTTCCCCTAATCACCATCCTAACCAGGTCAAATGTCGGGTCAAACTTTTAATTAAAAAGTCAACATAATGCTTAAAAGGTCATTTAGGCATAACTAGCTATCTAGAACATATATAACCTGTTTGATCATTATTATAACTTAGTAATAAGTGTAAGAACATGTCCAAACATGTTCAACCCGACTACTTCCTGTTTAGACCCGGTTCGGAACCAAAAGTCGCAAAGCTTTGACTTTTGCTTTGACTTCAGTTATGACCCGTTATAGTTTGAATTAGACATGCCTTAGAGTCCCATTAGGGATGAGTTACATGATAGTATAGGCCTCTGTACTTGTTTAGTTGATTATCCAATTAATATGCAAATTTTCGTTAATCGCTCATACGTTGACCGTTATGCCCTTTTTACCTTAAAACGTGATTTATGAAAATGTAAAAGTGTAGAAACCTTAGTTACTGATATATAAACTTGCATGCAAAGTTTGACATCAGTTTGACTTATAGATTAAGAGTTATGCTCATTGTCGCTAAATTAAAGCTTTATGTTAACAAAATGGCGTAATTAGCGTATAGCCTAGTTAAACATACTTTTTGATATCAAATCTTTTACCCACTGATGTTATATATTATTTGGGGATTTTTAAAGATTTTAATTAATTTTAGGCCGAGCATAACTAGTAGTCGTAGGCTTAATCCGGTAATTGTCGGTTTTGCCCTTACGGGCCATAAAATGAGTTTTACATATCTAAACGACTCCAAACCTTTTGCTACTGATCACATATGATAAATAAATTATATTAAGACCTCTGGAAATATAAAAATATCAGATTTAAGTATCAAACCCGGAAATGGCCTTTAGTCGCCTTAATTAGCGTTTTTAACGCATAGTATGTTTTAAAATCATATTGAACATACCCGGGTTGATACCTACTGATATATGAGGCAAATTATGATATTTTAACAGTAAGCAAAGGTTGATTAACTCAGACTTCGTTTTTGAGCTTTTCGGCTTATGTGAAATTACCAAAATACCCCTATGGGGCATAGTTTGGTTAAAGGTGATAAATTTCACATATATGCTTTAGACTACTGTTATAACTCATCAAATTGAGTATGTTTGCGGTTTACATCAGACCTATAACTCAGTTAAACATCTAAACGCTTTTACAAACTTTAAAATGACCAAACTACCCCTACGGGGCATAGTTTGTGTTTAAATTAGTTCGGGGCATAACGAAAGACATCCTACTGATGTCACAACATATTTGAAGCATATTAACTTAGGAAACCTGTATATGGCTCTTACGGATACCCGTTACGCTTATTTCGCGTTCGGTTCGGTTTATGTAACAAGTTTACATAAATTAGCCGATACGGGTCAAACCTTATCGGTTTTATCTCAAAATCCAGAATGTGAATAGTAAACCCATATTAAACAAGTCTTCAAACTTGTCGGGTCTAAATCACATTCTATCCGGTCTTCGCTTAATCGTGCGTACGAACCGTATCTTCCTGTAAGACTAACCGGTCTAAGCTTAGGCTTAATTATAGACCCGTTAGCATTCTAATTAATTATTTATACCATCATTCCAGACTAGAGCTTTCCGGTAAATGGTACCTACGCTTACTTAAGTGAATACGACTGAGTTATTAATTTCTGATATTTAAGACAGGAGCTAGCTCAGGTAAATACTCTTAACCTATTTTCCCTATACGGGCTTGGGATACGGTACTATAAAAGTACCGCTTGGTCGGGTGTATGTAGTCATTTAAATCGGATTGTGATTGATGTACTTACATAACCTGTTTAATATGTATTATTTTATTATTATTTGGTGTATGGCCTTTGGGGGTTAATGACCATGTCCCGGATATCCTTGGCATCATTCGAAGTAATGGCCACGACTTAAGCACGGGGTGTAGGCATACACCTGACAGCTGCATTATGTAAAAACTGGTAATCCACTCCGAGGTATCATCCTTGTGGGCATTATACCGGAACTGGTAATCCACTTAGAGGATGATAGCCCGTGGACATTATACCTGTGGCGTGTCTGTTAATCTAGTCCGGCCCTACAAACCGGCCCTAACGGACGACAAATAAGTAAAACTGTATACAAGATTATATACAAATAATTTTCCCAAGTTATAAAAGATTAATTTTGCCTCTGTGCATTTTAATCAAAGTGTCAAAAGGTTTTGTGCCTGGTGCATCTAAATCAATTTTCTTAAACTCTTTTCAAATGAGTCGGTTGAGTGTATTTACCAGTGAAAACTGACGTATTTTCCAAAAAGGTTAAGTGACAGGTACTAAACGAAATTGGCTGGAAGCTCAGGGCGCTAATAAGGAATCTTGCAAGTTCTAGGCGTCTAAAGTCTGTTGAACAAATGATATGTTTTAAAGATCCGCCTGTGGATCCTTTACTTTCCGTTGTAATACTGGATATTACTTTATATTCGGAATGTAATAATATTTATCGTTTGCTTCCGCTGTGCATTCATATATATTGTGTTGTTTGACTATTATGTTGCCAACCATGATGTCACGATACTCCCCACCGGGCCCACCGGTGACACGTGGAAAGTCGGGGTGTGACAGGTTGGTATCAGAGCCAACACTGAGTGAATTAAACACTAGTCTTTTGTGTTTAATCTCAGTTACACAATTGCACATTCTTGAGTCTAGACAAGAACATAGGAAAAACCCAAATTTGTTTCATTTTACATTATTTGGTTCCTTTGTTATTTTTCTGATTAGCCCTTGCATGGGCAAGTCAATTGCTATAGAAGTCCCGATAGGGCAACCATATACTCGTTAAGTTTTAAAGGAACGATTATATTTAAAGTATCATTCCTATATTATAAGATCTACCATTATAATAAAATGACAAAATTTAAAAAGGACAAAACCTAGCCGTGTGTCACATTAAGACAGGGCCAAGATGGTAGTTCCATAATTAGATTCAGATCCTTGTTAACAGTTCAATTTAGGATTGCTCTGCGTTAAATATTAAAACGAATCTTAAAGGTAAAAACCTAGCCTAAATGTCACGGCATACAGGGCCAAGATGGTAGGACCTATTCAAGAGATTCAAATCCTTATTAAACATATGAAAGCATATTAACATGCTCGACAAAATGTGATACGATAAAATCACACAAGTCATTTTGGGATATACTAAATTCCCTTATTTATATAATCATCCCTTGTGGATAAAGTGCCCACGGGCTATAACTAACGTCCTCTGGGACTAAGGACAGTGGTAGCCTACAACTCCCTGTCAAGAAAAGGTAATGAACTTTGATTCAAACCTTGAAGCCTCGATTCTATAAAAATCAAGGCCTATAAATTAAACTTGTCTACGTGACTAGGCCTTTTGTGCTATTATTAACTTATAATTTAGGAGTATAATAAAGATCCTGAACAATTATATATTTATCAAATTAACCAATATGTGTATTAAAAACATGGTTAATAAATCGTTCAAAAAGATAAAACTGTTTAAACTTCCGTAAAAACCTTGTCCTTGTTTAATTTTTATGTAGCAATTAAAACTACATGGCTGGGTCGGAAGAATTGAATAGTCACCCTCTGGAAAACCGCGATGATGAAAAGATTGACATAACCAGAGGAGAACTTCGTACATTGATTAACTCAGCTGTATCTAAAGCTGTGAAGGAGCAATTCCAGGAGTATAGTGAGACAAATAGTAAAGCCTCATCTGTACCCCACCCTAAATCCATCCCTAAAACTCATCCAGAGCCTGATAACAAGCCGCCCTCAAAGAAAGATGAGTTAAAGAAGGATGACGATCGACATTCATCTAATGAACACAGTGTTCCATCCAAGATGATAGTGTTCGATAATGAACCGCATACCAAATCCTGTAACTATAAGTACTTTGTTTCCTGCAAGCCCCGAGATTTTACTGGGGAAAAAGGGGCAGTTGATTGTATGATTTGGTTGGATGAAATGGACACAGTAGTCGATATCAGCGGTTGCGCCGAAAGGGATGTCGTGAAGTACGTATCCCAATCGTTCAAAGGAGAGGCACTGGCATGGTGGAAGTCTCTCATTCAAGCTGCTGGGAAGATTCCGCTCTACAGCATGTCATGGGAACAGTTTGTTATTCTCATTAAGGAGAATTACTGCCCTCAACACGAGGTTGAGGGGATCGAGTCAGATTTCTTATCTTTGGTGATGACAAACTTAGATTGTCAAGCTTACCTCACCAGTTTTAATACCCTGTCCAGACTGGTCCCTTACCTTGTAACACCAGAGCCCAAGCGAATTGCACGCTTCATTGGGGGTTTAGCCCCAGAAATCAAAGCCAGTGTTAAGGCTTCAAGACCTGCTACATTTAGGTCAGCAGCTGATCTCTCTCTGTCCCTTACTTTAGATGCGGTCAGGCTAAGGTCGCTAAAGAAATCTGAAGAAAGTAAGAAGAAGCGTGAGGATGATAACTCACGAGGATCAGAGAAGAAACACAAGGGAAACACTGACTCTGAGAGGTCTGGGTCTGGAAAGAATGGTCAGCGGACAGAGGAAAAGCCAAGGTGCTCGACTTGCCAAAAACGCCACTTTGGAAAATGCAGAATGGAGTCCAATTCTAAATCAGGACCACCTGCATGTGGGATATGCAAGTCTAGGGAGCACAAGACTGTTGATTGTGGGAAAATTAAAGATGCTACATGCTACAACTGCAACGAGAAGGGGCACATAAAGTCCAACTGCCCTAAGTACGCGAAGAAGCCCGAGTAGGCCAAGAGAACAAACGCACGAGTTGTCAGAATGAACGCCCAAGAGATGGGGCAGAATAATAATAATAGTATAATATGTACCTTTCCTTATCAAACAGTTTATGCAGAAACTTATTTGATATTGGCACATATAAATATATTATGAATAATAAATGTTGAGAACTGTTGTCTCCGTCTGATTAAGACTCCGGTCATTTAATACGATGTAGAAATTGGCCGATGATACTTTAGAAAATGCTCCAACAAATCCTATATTGATATCTAATATCTATTAGAAATCACTCTTTCTCATACCTTATAGCAAACTTTTGGTTGCATACATAAGGACTCAATATAGTGATAAAAATCGATTGGTGGCCTTAAAAATCAAGCCATATTGTGGGTGATAAGAAGCAATTAACTATCAAGACTCCTTATGAGACAACTCTCATAATTACACGTATCCGTACGAGTAACTAATATTAAATATAAAAAAATGGTGGAACTGGCCGTCCCCGGAATCGAACCTGGGTCTAGGCCGGCCGCACCCTTTCGCGCGCCTAGCCAACTGAGCTAGGTGCCTAGTTTGTGAAACTTCCATCATTAATTAAATATAAGCACTTGTACAATAAACTTCCTTATCATTTATCAATGATAATTTCTGCTAAGTGCCCTGTTTTTTTATATACAGGCAATAATAAATCTTCATAGACCATAAGCTTAGCAAACTTTTATATTATCCACAAGGTATAAATTACCAAGGAAACCATAGTAACCGATTCTCCTCGTTTCGGCAAGAAAAACCTTCCGAAAATCAGAGTACTCTTTCCTTGCATAGAGTACGACAACATATGTTATTTTAACTATTTTTCTCATTGTTTTTCTATCGCTTGCGAATGCCAAACTATGTTTGATAAAAGTGTCATATGAGGATTAGCGTATCCTAGTGTGTCCCATAGATTATTTCCATGTCTGATCAGCATGGAGGTTTAATACATGGAACCCCTGAGATATCCCAATGGTCATATTGTACTAATGTCGACTAGTAGTATTCAAAGGAGATATCCGGAAAAGAAGATATCCAAAAACGGAATTTTTTTTTCCAAGTAAATGTTCCCGATTTAGGGAATTCGTGGACTTATGACATAAATGTGTCACTTATTTGACACGAACAATGATGGATGAACTAGAGCCTGAGATATGGAAAATCTCTGTAGCCTCCTTGCATCTTGATTACCTTTTCATAAGTTTTCCTCGCTTATCTCCTGGAGGGCAGGTAGAATTAAGATTAGCATCCCGCTGTGGGATGGAGTATTGTGAAAACTCCATATTTAATCATAACCTTGATTAAGTAGGTTTTAAGACATAGGCTTATATAGCCTGACTCAATATTCTGGGGGTTTTATGAAAGACAGTTCATATTGCTTAAGTATTAAATACCGCAACCCTATTTTAACAACGATTAAGAATTTCCCTCAGCTACACAGGATCGTCGAACTGTTCGACTAACGACAAGGACTAGCTATTCCTTAAAATTAGTTAAGCAATGGTTGGATAACCCTCTCACCTTAGAATAAGCTTTTCTATAATAGTTGATATGTAAGCATCAAGGTTGCTCCCTAGGAGACCTTGTATGAATCAAATGTTAAACACCTGTTGTTAGGACAATAGATTGGCAAGTCCAATATTCAGGATCGGAAAGTTGCATTGGAAACAACAAACAAGATCATACAAATTTCTAATCATCTGTAAGTTGCCATTATCAGGCAGAGAATACTTCCTTTGTTTCAGTAAATCTCGGGTCGAGATTTATTTTAAGGGGGTGAGGATGTAACACCTCAAAATTTCGTGTTCAATAAGAAAATGACACGTGTCATGTATGACAACAAGCGTTGTAAACCCGGACTTAATAAAAATATTTTGGTAGGATTTAAAGATGGCGTTATGTTAATTTTACCTCTGAACGACCTCATATAAATCCCAAGACCCTAATACTTATTATCAACATTTGATATAATCCGGTAAATGCCCACAATAATGGAATTCATGCACAAGAATGGAATGCCACGAAGGAAAAGCATGAAAATCCTTAAATTTCGGGACTTTAATTTGAATTCAACGAAACATATTCAAATGGTAGGACTATTGATTGTACAAGACCCATATTAGAGGCCCCATATTGATAAAACAATGTCCCAATTTCGTACAAGTAAGTTGCCCTTTCAAAACACCAAAGATCAAGAGATTTTCAAGTCTGAAGGGAAGCTTACGGACCTCAACATTGTTGAGGTTGAGGTCCGTAAGGTAGCTGCCAGCGACCAGAAACCTTCTGCAGCAGGTTTATCGCGTTTCTGACCCACTAAACCGGTATTTCTCACTTGTGGATGAACCCTAGACTTCCCTAGGCACTAGTAACAAGTGTTAATCAGTTGTGGATGGATCATAGACCTTGTTGTCAACTAGTTGTGGTGTTTGAACAAGTATAAAAGGCCTTCAATGTTCCACACTTTCCTCACAACTTCTCCTGCACTCTTGGATCATTTCTGGAGCTCAAGCTTGCTTCCAAGTGATCTTATCTCGTGCATAGGACTTCAGTAAGTGTTCTAATCTTTCTCTAATTGCTTTTAGCTTAGTTAATTAGCTAAAAGTCAAACCGTCGTAATTACGGTTTGACTTCGAGATTAGTCAATAATGGCTCAGTCATATCTCGAATTAAAAGTAGTTATAGGTTGGTATTTATGTGGGTAATAAAACCCCAAAAGGGTTTCCCCTAATCACCATCCTAACCAGGTCAAATGTCGGGTCAAACTTTTAATTAAAAAGTCAACATAATGCTTAAAAGGTCATTTAGGCATAATTAGCTATCTAGAACATATATAACCTGTTTGATCATTATTATAACTTAGTAATAAGTGTAAGAACATGTCCAAACATGTTCAACCCGACTACTTCCTGTTTAGACCCGGTTCGGAACCAAAAGTCGCAAAGCTTTGACTTTTGCTTTGACTTCAGTTATGACCCGTTATAGTTTGAATTAGACATGCCTTAGAGTCCCATTAGGGATGAGTTACATGATAGTATAGGCCTCTGTACTTGTTTAGTTGATTATCCAATTAATATGCAAATTTTCGTTAATCGCTCATACGTTGACCGTTATGCCCTTTTTACCTTAAAACGTGATTTATGAAAATGTAAAAGTGTAGAAACCTTAGTTACTGATATATAAACTTGCATGCAAAGTTTGACATCAGTTTGACTTATAGATTAAGAGTTATGCTCATTGTCGCTAAATTAAAGCTTTATGTTAACAAAATGGCGTAATTAGCGTATAGCCTAGTTAAACATACTTTTTGATATCAAATCTTTTACCCACTGATGTTATATATTATTTGGGGATTTTTAAAGATTTTAATTAATTTTAGGCCGAGCATAACTAGTAGTCGTAGGCTTAATCCGGTAATTGTCGGTTTTGCCCTTACGGGCCATAAAATGAGTTTTACATATCTAAACGACTCCAAACCTTTTGCTACTGATCACATATGATAAATAAATTATATTAAGACCTCTGGAAATATAAAAATATCAGATTTAAGTATCAAACCCGGAAATGGCCTTTAGTCGCCTTAATTAGCGTTTTTAACGCATAGTATGTTTTAAAATCATATTGAACATACCCGGGTTGATACCTACTGATATATGAGGCAAATTATGATATTTTAACAGTAAGCAAAGGTTGATTAACTCAGACTTCGTTTTTGAGCTTTTCGGCTTATGTGAAATTACCAAAATACCCCTATGGGGCATAGTTTGGTTAAAGGTGATAAATTTCACATATATGCTTTAGACTACTGTTATAACTCATCAAATTGAGTATGTTTGCGGTTTACATCAGACCTATAACTCAGTTAAACATCTAAACGCTTTTACAAACTTTAAAATGACCAAACTACCCCTACGGGGCATAGTTTGTGTTTAAATTAGTTCGGGGCATAACGAAAGACATCCTACTGATGTCACAACATATTTGAAGCATATTAACTTAGGAAACCTGTATATGGCTCTTACGGATACCCGTTACGCTTATTTCGCGTTCGGTTCGGTTTATGTAACAAGTTTACATAAATTAGCCGATACGGGTCAAACCTTATCGGTTTTATCTCAAAATCCAGAATGTGAATAGTAAACCCATATTAAACAAGTCTTCAAACTTGTCGGGTCTAAATCACATTCTATCCGGTCTTCGCTTAATCGTGCGTACGAACCGTATCTTCCTGTAAGACTAACCGGTCTAAGCTTAGGCTTAATTATAGACCCGTTAGCATTCTAATTAATTATTTATACCATCATTCCAGACTAGAGCTTTCCGGTAAATGGTACCTACGCTTACTTAAGTGAATACGACTGAGTTATTAATTTCTGATATTTAAGACAGGAGCTAGCTCAGGTAAATACTCTTAACCTATTTTCCCTATACGGGCTTGGGATACGGTACTATAAAAGTACCGCTTGGTCGGGTGTATGTAGTCATTTAAATCGGATTGTGATTGATGTACTTACATAACCTGTTTAATATGTATTATTTTATTATTATTTGGTGTATGGCCTTTGGGGGTTAATGACCATGTCCCGGATATCCTTGGCATCATTCGAAGTAATGGCCACGACTTAAGCACGGGGTGTAGGCATACACCTGACAGCTGCATTATGTAAAAACTGGTAATCCACTCCGAGGTATCATCCTTGTGGGCATTATACCGGAACTGGTAATCCACTTAGAGGATGATAGCCCGTGGACATTATACCTGTGGCGTGTCTGTTAATCTAGTCCGGCCCTACAAACCGGCCCTAACGGACGACAAATAAGTAAAACTGTATACAAGATTATATACAAATAATTTTCCCAAGTTATAAAAGATTAATTTTGCCTCTGTGCATTTTAATCAAAGTGTCAAAAGGTTTTGTGCCTGGTGCATCTAAATCAATTTTCTTAAACTCTTTTCAAATGAGTCGGTTGAGTGTATTTACCAGTGAAAACTGACGTATTTTCCAAAAAGGTTAAGTGACAGGTACTAAACGAAATTGGCTGGAAGCTCAGGGCGCTAATAAGGAATCTTGCAAGTTCTAGGCGTCTAAAGTCTGTTGAACAAATGATATGTTTTAAAGATCCGCCTGTGGATCCTTTACTTTCCGTTGTAATACTGGATATTACTTTATATTCGGAATGTAATAATATTTATCGTTTGCTTCCGCTGTGCATTCATATATATTGTGTTGTTTGACTATTATGTTGCCAACCATGATGTCACGATACTCCCCACCGGGCCCACCGGTGACACGTGGAAAGTCGGGGTGTGACAATTTTATTTTTATTATATTATATTATTATTACTATTCCGTTTCCTTCATCACATCACGGATATGGATTTATTCAAAAATCCATATTACGCTCATCGTATTTCCATACGAGACGCTCTCCCACCTGACGCATTCTCTCACTGCTTTCTAAAATTTCCTCCCTAAAAGTCCTAAGTTTTTGGACGTTTTCTGCACTCATTGGGGGTGTAGGTTCTAGGACTGGGTTTGGAATCTGGGGTGCGGGTTCCTGATATGGGGGTGAAAGTGCCTGAAATCGGTAAGGATCTTCTAAAATCTCCCTAATATATTCATCGTGGTAATAGGGATCTAAAGGGTTCATACCTGGATAGGCTCCTATGTTCTGTATGGGTGTGTCTTCATGGATAGGGTAACGTTGCACAAAGTCCCTATTATCGTCCCACCAGGGATCGTAATTTGGGTCTAGGGGGTTTGGTGCAGGTACCCTAGGGATTTCTTCTGGGTTAAAGTCATGCATCTCCACTTGGTTATCAAGATTTTCTATCTCCATGGGTTGGTCTGGGATTTGTGGTTGTGGGGCTACTAATTGTTCCAGACTCGGGTCAGCAGCAGTTGTAACTAGGATATGGAAATTAGCTAGGCTTCTATTAAGCATATCCTGTGTATGGGCATCTGTCTTTTGCTTAGCAACTGCTAAAACTCTTTGCTGTTGCAACTTTCGCATTCTTTTCATACGAGCAAAGGCTTCCTTACTAAACCATCCTCTTTTCTTATGAGGGAATGACTCTTCTGAAAAAGCAAACACTCCTTCTTCCTAATCAGCATAATACCCAGAAAGGGCAGGCTGTGACGAGGTACCTTCACTCCTAGGTGAATTAGACAACTGACGACTCATGTCTCAGGGTCCTTGATCACTCATACTGTAAACTAACAAATAGTCAAATAACACATAACAAATAAATACAGTTATGCATGTATTTCCGTAATTTATTTCCTAACACAAAATTTAGAATTTAAGTGTCAGCAGAACACTTCTTTGGCTCAGACCAGTGGCTAGGCTCTGATACCACCTTCTGTCGCAATCCCCGATCCCTTATCTATCCCGGGAACGGGCGGACGCGAACTCAGAGTTTCGGTGGTATCAGCTATTTAATCTTGCAGCGG
Source organism: Helianthus tuberosus (assembly GCA_030545235.1). Lineage (NCBI taxonomy): Eukaryota > Viridiplantae > Streptophyta > Magnoliopsida > Asterales > Asteraceae > Helianthus > Helianthus tuberosus. The sequence continues at coordinate 150,181,790 of CM060431.1, read as the reverse complement.
AATTTACATCAGGACCGTAGTTAGGAAATGTTTATCAGAGTAAAACCACCATATTTGATATTAATAATAACATGGGCAAAACCCAAGTTTCTTATTACAATACATTTATAGGGACAAACCCTATTTTATTGAATTTAAAACATCGTTTATTAGGTAACTTTTATAGCCACATTTTTCCCAAGCCTTCAGTGCTCTCCAGCTGGCTTTTTACTAATTGGCTGTCACATTGTGTTACCTGAAACGCGTTTTAAAAACATTTGTCAGTCGGAAATACTGGTGAGTGAATCCCAGTTTAATCAAGAAACCATTTATTAATTAAAAAGTCACAGTGAACAGTATTGAGAGCGATTACAATGTTTATATCTACACAATTACTCCATTAGTACTGTCAACCCTGACTTGTGGGTCATATTACCCATTGGCTAACTCATTGTCCAATGGTAACGTATTGTCATCCCGACTTACTACTCACAGTGTAGTAAATTTTGTATACAAAACCCCAACATACCGGCAGTAATTGAAGAATTACAAAGACTCAATCACCGCTTAATTACATTATAAAACAATTAAGGTTTTGTAAAACATTCCAAAAAGGTTAACAAAAAGAGGATAAATTCACATTGCTATCTTAAACTTCGCGTAAGGGTTTCCTGGATATAATCTATAATTTATACAAATGTACATTGGTTAGTATCATAACCCTTTGAAAATATTAATGATACCCTTCCCGAGACGGCATTCCAACAACTACGTCGGGCAGAACCACGACAGTTGTTACGGAACCCTAAATCAATCGAGCAGCGTAACTATTACGAAACTGGGGTTATAATACTTACAACGGAGCAGAACCTCGCTAATTAGGGGTATAATACCTAACTATTATGCTTATATCTTCAGAAATTCGAGACTGAGAAAAGAAATGAACGATTGAAAGTGAAATCCCGAGGCCTTCTTATATAGGGCTGAAATCTGGTCCTCACGCGGCCCGCGTAAGGGTAGACATAGGGCTACGCGGCCCGCGTTGACTCCGGTCAACTGCGTAGCTTAGCTGGGTCATCAACTAGCTTGTCTGGGTGTTGGGCCACGTGGCCGCACCGGGCTGCGCCACACTTCAGAACACTCGCGGCCCGCGTAAACTAATGGGGTGGTCTCACGCGGCCCGCCTGAACTTAAGAAATCAGACGAATCAGGTCTAGACCTTCATACCGCCCGCGTGAAGTCTTGGGGTGGGTCTACGCGGCCCGCCTCAGCTTAATATTTATTGTTTTTAATTTATTTTATATGTTATAACATATTTCAGGCTCGGTTTTCACATACGGGGTGTATTTAAAGACATATTGGGACATACTAGGGTGTCAGAAATATTATGAGGGTGTTGGTTTTACCGAGGGTTGTTACATATATACATTATATGTGCACACCGCAAGCGGTTCGTTTAACTACTCTTAACAAATTTAATTTTTATGGTTAAATTATAAGAAAATAATGTCATTTAATATATAAATAAAGGTTTAAAATCGAGGAAGGTGTCTTTTAGAGAAAAGTACTCATGCAAAATACCAGAAATGAACGATTAGTTCTTAAGATGGAACTAGTAAGAAGGCCCGCGCGCATTACGGCGTGAGTACATCGCAAAGATCGAATGGATTGGTCCAAGCATTATGTAATACGTCAATCATATGAAAACGCGACGTATCCGATATAACTCAATGTGACCTATATAAGCATTGCGGTAAGAACATAAAGTAAAGTAAATCGAATTTATATAATATAAAAGAAACTATATAATGTAACACCTCGTAAAATCACGACCAATATAATAAAGACACGTGTCATGGACTTTAAACGTGCAAGGAATTGTTTCTGAGGGACTAAAATTGTCAAACAATGTAAATATGTAAGTAAAAGGATCCAAAGTGTCAACATGCAATCTTGTGCCTCTGATTGACCTCATACGACGTTCGTATTTATTAATGAATAATTTGTCGAACATTGGAAGTCGTTTGTGCTTAAAATAAGGATCTTACGAAACATAAGGGTTAAAAGTGTCAACATGTTAAAAGTTACATCTGAGTGACCTTTTAACGAACCCAAAAACATTGTAATAATTATATATATTTGGTTCTCAAGAATTTCGGAGATAAATTTTGTGGAGTTTCGAAGAAAACAAGACTTTTCGGGGTGATCGTACGACTAACCGGGAGCTTAACGAAGTTAGATAATGACCCAAGGTCCTTAAAAGTTAACTTTGGGGGTCATAAGTGCAATAAATGAAAGTTAAATAAACTTATTATGGACCAGGGACCGAAATTGCAATGTTTGAAAGTTGATTTCCGGTGACAAAGGAGCCACGCGGCCCGCGTAGACTCCTTAAGAGTCTTACGCGACCCGCGTAAGAGTGTCAGATGCAGAAAAATCAGGACAACTGCATGTTCAGCCTGTTACACCACCTTTGCATGCAATATTTCGATACCAGGGACTGTGCCAATGGTTTTTCATGCACTAGGGACACCTGGTAACATCTGGGATCAATGTAGGGGCATGTGGAATGATCTTGTGAAGTGGAATTTGCTATATAAGGGACTTGTGTTCATGAGTTCATTTGCTCATTTCAAGTTTTACTTCAAAGACTACTATTGGAAGCCTTCTGGAGCTAGAGGAAGTTTTCTTAAGTTCATATTTGCATTCTTAGCCTCTCTAGTTTAAGTTTTATTAGCTTAATGACCAAAAGTCAAAGCTATCGTAAATAAGCTTTGACTTAGTAATTAATCACTAATGGTCCAGCCATAATTCGAATTGAAAGTGGCTATGAGTAGGTAATTATGTAGGTAATAAACCCTTATAAGGGCACCCACTGATTATCACTCTAACTTGGTCAATTGTCGGGTCAAACTTATTAATAAAAAGTCAACAGAATCAATTTTTGCAAATAAATTCATAACTAACAATGCAGAGGTTATGGAACATGTTTTAACATTAAAATAACTTGGTAAATAGTATAAGAACATGTTTAGGCATGTTCAACCCGACAATTCTGAGTTTAGGCTCGGTTCGGAACCGAAAGTCGTAAAAGTAGACTTTTGCTTTGACTTTCAGTTCTGACCCGATTTAGCTTAGTTTAGATATGCCTTAGGGTTCCTTTAGGACCATATTATAAGTTAGTATAACCCTCTGAGGTTATACAACTTGGTTCCATAGAAATCCTAGTTCATTGCATGTTTCCGTTAATTGCTTAAAAGTTGACCATTATGCCCTTTTGATATTAAAACGAGATTTTTAAAAATGTGAGAGGACAAAAACCTTTATTACTGATTTATAAGCATTTCCTAAAAATTTGACATCAGTTTGTGGTCTAAGTTAGGAGTTATGCTCGATATCGCAAATTGAATGATTTTTATTAATTAATCGGCATTCTTGGCATAAAACCTATTTAAACTCAAATTTCGACACCAAAATTTTTACCCACTATTATTATATAATATTTAGGGATTTTTGGAAATTTTTGATTAATTTTAAACTGATCATAACATAGGGTTCTTGCATTAACTCGGTAATTGACGGTTATGCCCTTTTTGCTAATCAAATGAGTTTTACACATCCTTTACATGTCAAACCTTTTTCTACTGATTTTATACATTAAATAAATTATTTTAAACAGTAGAAGCTGATCAAAATCTCAGATTTTATTAATCAACCCGAATACCGTCAAATACCGATCTTTATGCGATTTAGGCGCATAGTATGGTTTAAAACCATATTTAGCACCTAAGACTTGTTACCTACTGATGTTATGAATAAATTTTTATACTTTAACAGTAAGTAAAAGTTTTGAACTCAGATTTCCAAATTTGACCTTTAAAGCATATGTGAAATGACCAAAATGCCCCTTCGGTGCATAGTTTGGTCATAAAAGATAAATTTCACATATGTATGGTATCTTACTGATATAACCCATTAAAATAAATATTTTTACTGATTATTTTAGACCATAAACTCAGATTTCTATTTAATCTCTTTTATAAGCTTTAAAATGACCAAAATACCCTTACGGGGGTTAATTTGATTTTAAATTCGTTTTGGGCATAATGGAAGGTATCCTACTGATATCACAACATATTTTGAGCATATTAACTTGTGAAACCTGTATATGACTCATTTGTGTTGGTGCATATGCCTGTCGACTTCGTCTTGTATCGAGTCTTGTATTTGTTTAGATAGATCAGGGCACGTAGAACGAGAAAACGAGAAATGTATGTTTATGGGAATTTCGCATGAAATGACATGTAAGTCATTTAGTACGAAATAACTTGGTCATTTCGCACGAAATGACTATTTCGTGTGAAACTGATTTCGTTTGGATGGTTTCGTGCGAAATAAGGTTGCCTATAAATACTAGGTCGTGCCTTGTCATTTGTAACGATTCGATTCCGGTAGCGAAGCTCTGCCGAAGTGTCTCCAGCATTGTAAAGTGACTTGATATCAATAAAGAGACAGTTTAAAGTGATTTTCTGTGCAATTCAGTCTAAACAACTTCGATACGTTTGTTTCCGCCACTCGTATTGAAAATAACTCTTCTGAACGACTCGTTTCGGTCGTGAAAACGATCCTACAAGTGGTATCAGAGCTCAGGAGGAAGAGTTCTTACCATTTCAGCTGCAAATTCTGATTTCTACACCTTCTTTTCAAAATTAACCGTGAAATATTGGTTTAAATGGCTTGATTTTCAAATATATTGTGCGAAACACTGTTTTAACAAACCCTAGAAAGAATCAGATCTTAATTCGAAGTAAAAGTTGATCAATTTGTTCAAAAACTGTCCAAAAATTTCATTTCGCACGAAAGCTGATATCATTTCGTTTGAACATTGCTTTGATTTCGCACGAAATCAGATTTCATTTCGCGCGAAACCACTATTTCGTGTGAAACAGTTCATCATTTCGTACGAAATCAGTATTTGATCTCGCACGAAACAGCTATTTCGCTTGAAAACAGTTCATCAGATCGTCATTTCGTACGGAATCACCCATTCCGTTTGAAAGATTGTTTCATTTCGTACGAAATCATCTATTTCGTGTGAAAAGTTTCATTCCGTGTGAAGAGTATTTCGTTTGAAAGAGTTCATTTCGTTTGAACTAGCTGAATTTGTGAAATTTTGAAAACCGAATCATGGATAACGAGTTTTATAATGCCTTTGCTAGTCCGATGACTATTACTCAGAGTACATTGCTAGAAAATGAAACGAGGACAACACAAAAACCGCCCAAGCTCATAAGTATCGAGGAATACAGTGGATGGGTCGAACGTTTTGCAAACTGGGTTCAAGCATATCACTTAGATGCTTGGGAACATACTGAATTTCAATATAGTAGACCAGTCGGTGACAATGGAATGAAAATTGAAATTAGAAATCTGAGTGTTGAGGAGAAAAAGAAATACAAAGATGAAAAAACGATGGTTAGTCTTTTGCAGCAACCATTAAAGAAGACATCTTGATTTTACTTCAACACAACGGAAGTGCACATTCGATATGGGAAGAATTAGAATCAAAGTTTCTTGGAAGTGATGAGATGATCAAGAACAAAAAATTGCTTATGAAAAAAGAATTTGATCTATTCCGAGGATTAAAAACTGAAAACACCAAGCAGATTATTGAAAGATATTGCAATTTATTGAAGAATATGAAAAGATTGAACATCAATAAAGATAGAGATGAATTGATTGAAAAGTTGGCTGATGCGTTGCCACATGATGTTTGGGGCACGTATCTTATGATGTTGAAAAACAAACCGGGTTTTGATAAGATAACGCTGAGTGAGTTTATTAAACAACTTGAAGCTCAAGAGATGGAACAACGAAAGATAGCGAGAATGAAGAATTATGATGGAGAACAAGACATTGGTTTGTATTACAAAGGTGGTGTCAGTGATAAAACCAATATTTCACCAAAGATTGAAACTGCTTTCAATGCAAATAGTTCTTCTGAAAGTTCATCTCAAGGATCAAGTAGCAAAATGGGATTTTCTTCATATCCTTCGTTTGATCCAAATTTTTCGGCAACCAAGAGTGGGAAAGTTCTTCAGTGCAACATTGCTTTAAATCTTGAAAATGATCAAAATTACTCGGAAGAAGTTGCTAAAAGTCATATATCTCTGTTGGTAACTGTATTAGAGTCGTATGGGAGTTTAGTTGCAGGAAGGATCGGAAATCCAATGCTGACAAAAGAGGATTACGATCAGGTTGATGCTGAGGAAATGGAGTTGATGGATATAAAGTGGTGTTTGGCAAGCGTGTTGAGAAGAGCTGCAAATGTTTCTACTTTAGGATTTGATAAATCTAAAGTTACTTGTTTTCGTTGCAGGGAAAAAGGGCATTTCAAGAGAGACTGCACAAACCGCGAAGCAAGTGGAGCTCAAAATCCATTCGGCAACAATGACTACTATCGAAAAGCAATTTATCATCAAGTTGCTCAACAACCATATCAACAACAACCACAAACTGCACATGCTCAGAAAGTGATTGAAGATTCAAAGAAAGCTTGTCTTGTTAATCAAGATAATGGAAGTTCATCAAAAGAAGACAGTTGGGATAAATATATTTCAGCAGAGAGTAAAGCATGTGTGATGAACAAAATGATAGTTCAAGATGATGAAAGGCTTCCAGAGGGTTTCAGTTGGGATGATTATGATCCTAACAAAATTTCTGGTCAAAAAGCTTTTGTTGCTCAAATTATTAAAGATAATGGTGAAAAATACACTACTGATGATTATTGGGCAGAAAGAATAAGAAAGCGTTTAAACTCTGGAGCAAAGAAAGAGGAGATAGTTGAAGAAGAGGTTCGTGTGATAAAGAAGCAAGATAAAGAAATTCCAGAGTTTGAGATAAAGAAGGAAGCTGTTGCAGAAAAAGTGTTTGAAAATTGTGAAAACTGTGAGACTATGAAGAAGCAAAACAGTGAATTGATTCACAACATGAATAGGTTGAAAGAGTCGTATGATGTCTTAAACAAAGCAACGAATCAATACAACCAGTCTAGCAGTGAACAAGCTACAGCCATGAAGACACTCAATGGAGCATACATGATAAAGCAAGATATGATCAATTATTACATTGGGTTAATTGCTGAGCTTGAACAGAAATTGGAAACTCAGAAAATTGAAACTGAGAGAGTAAACAAATTGTTGAAAAGTTACTCTTATTCATTTTATGTGATTGATAAAATTTATCCTATTGTAGTAGGTATGAAGACATTTGAAGAAGAACCATTTGAAGAGAAGAAGTCTGAAACAAAAGAAGAAAATGAAGAGAAAAATTCTAGTAAGAAACATAGTGTCAGTTACAACAAGTGTCCACCCCCGCTTGAAAATGGATATTCTCCACGATATCCAAATTCGGAAAGAGTAAAAAAGGCAACCAATTTACAGTGGGAATCTGAGTCTTCAGATAATTTGCCAGAAAGTATTGATGTCACTTTCAAATCATCTGACACTGATCATGAGTCCGAGTTAATAAAGAAAGTGGTCGATCAGGTGTTGGATAAAGATGAAACCGAGGAGTCAAATTTGGAGTCGAAGTCAAACCCAGAGTCAAAGTCCAACATGTCAAGTTCAACAGTCAAAAAGGACAAACGGGTTTATAATAAAGATTTTCTGATGTCAAGGAATAATTTGAAGGACGAAACATTCAAAGTAGCATATACATTGAATGATTCTGACAAATTATTTTCAAATGAAGAATTTCCAATAAGAGGTGTTAAAACTGAAATGATCAAAAAGGTTTTCAAACTAACAGAAATTAATATTTCTGAAATAAAAGATGTAAATTTTGCTAAAAAACCCAATCCTTACACCTCAAGAGTTCAACAAAGGCTAAACAAGAAAAAAAGTTACATTTCTGGTTCGGGTTATCGAAAGAAACCAAACCATAACGGTAATTTCAAAAAGAAAGGTCTTGGTTTTATTCCACCGAAAAATTATAAAATTGAGAAAACTTATAAACCAAAAACTGTATTTGTTTCAGGTGCTTCTGCTGAAGAAGAAGAAAAGAGTTTGTTCTGGAAGCAGACAAACAAGGAATTCTTTGCCAAGAAGCAAGAAGAATTGAAGAAGAATGTTGCTCAGAAGAAGAAGGAGACAAGAACCTGTTTTCAATGCAAAACAGTTGGTCACATTGCCAGGAATTGTACACAGGCTATTCAAACAAAACAGGGAGTCTCTAATAAGCTGAAAGAAAAAAATGTTGAGAAAAGTAAACCACCAACCAAAAAGTTTAAAGTTTTTGAAAACTCAACATTTGAGGTTGGAGAATGTTCAACAATGGTTTACAGAAGAAAAGTTAATCTTGACAATCGAAAGTGGGTTGTTAAGAAAACAGATGATAGTTCTGGCAATGAATCTGATTCCACAAAGTCAGAGGAGCCACCAGTTGAGTTTGAGTCAAAAGATGAAAAGTCAGTACCGACAATGGATGAGGCAAATTTTCCACCATTGCGGGCTGAAATTTTTAAATTAAAATTGGAAAGATTGAGATTTCAAATCAATTCTTTTCCAAAAAAAGGAATTTGATGTTGAAAAGGCATTTAACCCCAAAGTGAAACACATTTTTGGAAAAATGATTGATGGAAAGGTCAAAGGGGTAAAGGAATTCTATGAGAAGAAGATGGAAGGTAAGCAACCGAGTGTTGGTAACTCGGAATCTCCCAAGGACCGTCAGGCTTGGGAGAATCTCTCTAACTAAAAATCCTGACTTGCCGGAGCTCCCAGGTTGGTAAGCGTGGAGCATGAATCGGCATCATTCTTGGTAAAATGTGTTTGTGAATAACCTACAAGTGGTTATTGGTTTGTACCTGCAAGTGGTTAATCAAGGACATTAAGTTGTACTTGATTTCCTACAAGTGGTATTTTGGAAAAACAATGTGATGAAACCCTTAACCCTAACTAAACTAATTTTCCGGAAAAACCATTTTGATTAAAACAAACTTAAGTGTTTTGAAATCATAATGGGAAAATAGTTTGTTGTAAGGGGGAGTTCTGATTGTTTATGCCAAGTGGATGGCGAATTGAAGCAATTCGATATTAGTTTGTCACTTTTCTTGTATAGTTTTTTTCAAATTTTCTTTAAATGGTTTTGAATTTTAGGGGGAGTAAGATATTTAAGAAAATCCAAAAACATTAGAAAATTTGAAAATGCCAAAAACATTGAGAAAATTAAAATAAAAAAGGAGTTTTGTTAAAAAAGAGGAAATGATAGTACATCAGTGGACTATCACAGCACGCTAAAGAATTGGAGAGTTAAAAAGTGATAAACGGTCTCACTGATGATGTGCCAGTAGGTTTTTGTACATTTAGTAAATTGTGTCGAGATATAAACCTAAATTTCAAACTTACTTATCTCGTGGGGAACATCTCTCGGATATATGGGTAACCCCCGAAATCTTGTTTGAAAGATCCCTCTTTCTGAGATACTAGGTCTTTATGCTTAGTGATATCTGGGGTATTATCCCGGGACTTCTGATTTTGCGGAAGCAATGGCCTAGTCCCCGTATAATACTTTTGCTTGCTTGAAATATAAGCATCACCCTCAGCATAAAAAATGATGAAACATTGCAAAATGCTAATCATGTGCTGTTGAAGAAAAGATTCTCTAAAGGGAACACACCTAAAGTCGAAGCCATCATCTCTCTGATTTTGCGGAAGTAATAGCCTGAGCTCTCATGGCCCTCGCATTTATCCCTTTACATATATCATCTAGGTATACTCACCTATAAGACTGAATATTGGGATCTGGATACGGGAGTATATTCTGAGGTGGGACACTCGTATAAGTTTAAGTCTCTAAAACATTAATTCCGTATCTCGAAACAATTGAACTTTGTGTGAAAATTTAAGTGGATCAGTATACTGACAATCTAAGTGAATCGTTTAGAACTTAAAATGTTTAAAGCTTAACGGTGTTGGTGATTTGTCTCATAAACTGATATGATCCTCTTACACAGACTCACAAAAATATTGTCTGTAAATATTTCTTTACTGCATTTTAAGTCTGTTCCTACTAGTGATTTTAGTATAAAGTTTTGAAAATTCAAAAAGATTTTCGACAAATGATTTTGAAAAGCTGATTTTCAAAATTCCAAGTGCTAAGCATGATGAACAGGTTTGGGAAAGTGTATTTGAGAAAGAAATGTTTTTCTTACTAGTGGTCATCAGAGATTAAATCATTTTTGAATATTATCTGCATGTGATTTCTAAATTTGAAAGATTATAAATTTGTGAAATTTATTGTGAGGTAGAGTTTATACAGGTGTGAGTCAGGTTACGGTCTTAGAACCTGTGAGAGTGATTGTGAATTCCAGACTACGATCCCAGCTGATTGAAAGGGGGAGTCTGAAGACATAAGAGCCAGCATCAGATTCTGGATCAAAGATCAACATTCAAGGGGGAGTTTGAATGATTGAGAGTCAGATTCAAATCCTGTGATCCATGCAAGCTGCTAATGCTAATGAACTTAAGGAATCAAGAGACCTGTTCAAGAGAAGATAAATCCAGGTTGCGATTCTGAAAGTGAAAGAGAAAAAAAAATTGATTGAGGACGCTTACAATGGAGAATCTTTGGAGAGAGCGAGAGGACTGATGGTTTGACAACCGAAGACTTCGTCAACATCCAAGGGGGAGTCTGTTGGTGCATATGTCTGTCGACTTCGTCTTGTATCGAGTCTTGTATTTGTTTAGATAGATCAGGGCACGTAGAATGAGAAAATGAGAAATGTATGTTTATGGGCATTTCGCACGAAATGACATGTAAGTCATTTCGTACGAAATAACTTGGTCATTTCGCACGAAATGACTATTTCGTGTGAAACTGATTTCGTTTGGATGGTTTCGTGCGAAATAAGGTTGCCTATAAATACTAGGTCGTGCCTTGTCATTTGTAACGATTCGATTCCGGTAGCGAAGCTCTCCCGAAGTGTCTCCAGCATTGTAAAACGACTTGATATCAATAAAGAGACAGTTTAAAGTGATTTTCTGTGCAATTCAGCTGAAACAACTTCGATACGTTTGTTTCCGCCACTCGTATTGAAAAGAACTCTTCTGAACGACTCGTTTCGGTCGTGAAAACGATCCTACAATTTGGTTACCAGTTATGCATTTTTCGCGTTCGGTACGGTTTATGTAACTAGTTTGCGTAAATTAACCGAAACGGGTCAAACCTTATCATTTTCTCTTCAAAATCCAGAATGTGTTTAGTTTACCCTTATTATACAAGTCTTCATACTTGTCGGGTCTAAATCACATTCTAATCCGGTCTTCGCTTAATCTTGCATTTTGAACCGTATACATTTCTTTAAAACTAACCGGTCTAAGTAATAGCTTAAGTAAGACCCGTTAGGAATCTAATAGGTTATTAAAAACCTTCGTTCCAGATTAGGAGCCCGGTAAAAGCTATCTGTACTTGCTGGTTGATATACGGCTGGGATAAAAATTATTTTTTTTGCTCAGATAAATACTTTTAACTTATTTTCCCTTATACGGGCTTGGGGTACGGTATTTAATAATACCGCTTGGTCGGGTATTGAATCTTTAATCGAATAATGGTTAAATCATTGAGATAACCCGTTTAATCTGTTTTGTTTGTTTTAAGCCTTTGGGGGGTTAATGACCATGTCCTGGATATCCTCGGCTCATTCATTGAAATGCCCACGACTTAAGCACGGGGTGTAGGCATACACCTGCCGGTGCGTATGTAAAAAGATATACCCGCTCGTTGAGAATAACTCGCCGTGGGTTTATATTATGTGGTGTGTCTATTAATCTTTAACCCGGTACTTCTAACCCGGGCTACTGAATGTATGACAAACATGTAAATCTTTTACAAGATTATTCTTAATAATTATCCCAAGTTATAAAAGATTATTTGTGCCTTGTGCATTTAAATCAATTTTCTTAAACATTTTCAAAATGAGTCGGTTAATTGTATTTACCAGTGAAAACTGACGTATTTTCCAAAAAGGTTAAGTGCAGGTACTAAGCGAAATGGGCTGGCTACTCCTAGTGTCAAATAAAGAGTCTTGCAAGCTTTTGATGCTTAAATCTGTTGAACAATATTTCTTTTTATCTTAGATCCGCCTGTGGATCCTTTTACAACCCGTTGTGTAATATATTATGTTACTTTCAATCGGTTTGTAATATTATTACTTTTAGACTTCCGCTGTGCATTGAACTGTGATTATTTGACTATGATGATATCAACTACGTCACGATACTCCCCACCAGGCCCACCGGTAATACGTGGAAATATCGGGGTGTGACATATAAAATAAACGAAATCGAAACCTAAGCACTACACCACCCTTACATTTGCATCAGGACTTAGCCGCGTCAAAATGTAGAGTAACATGAACGTTAAAACGTAGAACAACTGAAAACGTACATAAAAATAAGCATGAAAATGTATTATATTTGATCCGGTTCGTTACTGGAAAAAAATTATGTCGAAACGTGAATTTATACCGACACGTAAATAAAAATAAGCACGTGTAAAAATAAGGTTTTTTATTTACTTCAAAACGTAAACCAACTGAAAAAGTACCTAAAAATTAGCATGAAAACATATTATATATCATTTCCGGAAACCGTTTATGTCGAACGCCGAAACGTGAATTTATATTTTTTACGTCGAAATGTGAATTTATACCGACACGTCCATAAAAATAAGCATGTTAGTAAATAGTTTTTTTGGGTTAGAGAATGAATATAAGGTGCTCGTGCATTGTCGCGAGACACCGTTTATACTACGTGTTACGTCAGCGTTCGTTGAGCGCATTGGCACGGTGACATTAAAGTGTTTAAGCACACGAAAAAAATATATAAAGATATGGTACTGTTAAACGAAATGTATAAAGTTGTGACGTATGAACTACTCGCTTCGAATTTATGACGACACGTAAAAATGAAAAGTTAGAAACTTAAGGGGAAGATGTGTCAATGTATAAAAGTTTAGGATATGTTAACAAAAGTAGAAGGGGCTAAAATGAAAATATTACATAGTAAATGGGGCCAAAAGAGAAATGTCACCGACATTCTCTTTTAAGTTATACTAGTAACAATTACCGCGAACGTTGTGGCGCGGGTACATCGCAAACCTCGGACGGATTAGTCCAAGCGTTATGCGAAGTGTTAATCATATGAAAACACACGTTTCGGCGTATCCGATTGAACTCAATGTAACCTATAGTTGCATTACGATTGGATCAAAACGTAAAGTAAATCGAGTTTATACCGTACAATCATAACACATTATATGCAACCTGACTAACCCGAATTTATACTGTCAAGTCAAAACGTATTATATGCTACCCGGTTCGTATGTAGAAAACATAAAAAATAAAGCACGAAAGCGCTACGCCAAAACCTAAAAATGCAAAGTTTAAAAGTTGAAGGGTCGGTATAAAGCATATGGGCTAAAAACTTAATTACTTAAGTATGGACCAAAAATGTAAGTTACAAAAGTAGAATGTCAAAAGAAAAATTCTATATGTCAAAAATGTAAATTATAAAAGTATATGTTAAAAATGAAAATTTTTAAAATTAAAGGGTGATTGTGGAAAATCACTCAAAGTTAAGGGGTGATTGTGGAAAATTAAAGGGTGATTGTGGAAAATCCACCGTCATTGTACTTTAAGATGTATAGAAATAATCTTAAACATATTTATATACTATTAAAGAGAAAGGTCGGTGGAGACCTTTCTCTTTTAATCCTCAAATTTTGACATCCATTTCTTTAAGGCTCTTACACTTTTAACTTTTTTCAATTTACACCCTTAATTTTTTGACATGAAACACTATTAACCCTTATTTTTAAGTAAGTTGCACATTCACTTTTAACTTTCAGTAATTGACAACTTTGACCTTCTTAACATTTTCTACTTAATAACTTGACACCTCTTTTGGTTTAAATGACTTTTACGACTTTACACCGTAACGTGTACAAATTATTATACTTTTTTTTTATCTATGTTTTACTTATTTTGTGTACGTTCGTAAACTGTATTTGAAAGCAAGTCGGGTCAAATATACTACGTTTTCATTCGATGGCGATGTAATTTTTTTTAAGTAAAGAGTCGGGTCAAATATACAGTATAAATACGTGTTACTTTAACTTTCGACGTCGGCGCAACGCGCGGCGGGTTAAAATCCTAGTATAAAAAAATAGTAGAACATCATCTATACTATAAAAATAGTAGAACATCATTTATACTATATATAATGCGTAAGAGAAAACTATTTTAAAACGAATTAGGATCAAATACAAAGGAAAAATAAATAAGAAGGAGGATTTTGGTCAATTGATCTAAGATTTGGAAGGTTGAGATTATTAGTTTTAAAGAAAAGAAGATAATGGAAGGGTATAAAATGAATCCTACATTTATTTACTTTCTCTCTCCACATGCAAAACACTTGTTAATTCCACCCATCAATTTAAAACGTTCATAACTTTTTCATACGCCATTTTTTTTTAAAAAGTTCACCATAATAACAAACATTTTTTATCTTTAATATGAGTATGATATTGCTATATAAAAATAAAAAAAATACATTTTTACTGGGTTTTTTTTGCATTGTGTTAAAGGTTCAGATCATTGTGTCTTTTAATTGGGTTTTGTTCATTACGTTTTTACTAGGACTTCTATACATTGTATTATTATCAAAACTTATAACACAATGATAATTTGGATTCAGGTCACTGCGTTTTTATCAAAACTTATAACACAATTTATGACACAATAAAAATTGTGTTATATTTGGGTACTCTATATATTGTGTTATAGGTTCTGGTCATTGTGTTTATTCTGCTATCCGTTGTGCTTTAATTTGTTGTTCATTTTGTATTAATCTGTTGTCTATTGTGTTTTAGTTTGTTGTCCATTGTGTCTTTTATTTGATCTCACTTATTATGTCTGTTATCTGTCGTCATCAATTATGTTTTTAGTCTACTTTCCATTTTGTTTTTAGTTTGATACTCATTGTGTTTTACGTTATGTCAATTGTGTATTTTATCTGTTGTCATCAATTATGTTTTTGGTCTACTTTCCATTGTGTTTTTAGTTTAATAGTCATTGTGTTTTACGTTATGTCCATTGTGTCTTTTATCTGTTGTCATCGATTGTGTTTTTAGTCTACTTTCCATTGTGTTTTTAGTCTGATACTCATTGTGTTTTATGTTATGTCCATTGTGTAATACGTAACAAGGTTTTTTCTCATTGTATATTACGTTATGTCCATTGTGTAATACGCGACTGAGTTTTTGATTTTTTTTTCTAAATATAACAATATGGTACTCATATTAAAGATAAAAAGACGCTCAATTTTATGATATAATTTTTTTAAAAAACAAATGACGTATAAAAAAGTTATGGACATTTAAAAAATAAGGAGGGAATAACATGTGACTTGCATGTGCATCATCTTTTTATTCTTTTTGACAAAATTACCATTTCCACTTGATTTCTTTTGGGACACTTGTCACTCTATGGTGACTTCTTACACTTCTTATTTTTATACTTTTTTGTAGAATAACTCAACATTTTTAAAATGATTAAAAGTTAAGAATTTTTTTATGCGTAAGAAAAAAGTATTTTAAAATAATTAGAAGTTAAGATTTTTTTAGTTTAATGCATAAAGTTCCACCATAAAATGAGTTTTAATTAGTCTTTCAAACATTTGTTACATTTAAATCCCTGATCTTTATTACCGTTTAATCTATCATTTTTAACCAAATTCTGATTAATTAATTATTAGTTACATTTTATCCTCTTATGAAAAACTAACTACCCCCACGATAAACGGCCATTACTTTTGCGTACTAAATTATTATTTTTAAATACACCATAAAAACAATCATTTTATTCTCTTTTATTTGAGTATAATATTACTATTTTTTTTAACTGAAAACTTGATACGTTACGTGATTAACAATGTGTCAATGTCTATGGGTGATCAATAACTGAATCGTTAACCGAAATCAAACAAGATAACCAATTTACCGGAAACTGAATTAACAAAAAAAAACTCGGATTTTTTGTACCCTCGTTTAACCAAAATTAACCGAATCGAACAATTCATACTTTCATATATTTCTAACTTTTATACTTCTAGTTAATTATCTCCTATTTTACACTTTCATTTCATGTATTTATAGTTTCATTTTACGTATTTATGCATTCATTTCATATATTTATACCTCAATTTCACAATAAATTTCTTCTTTAGTCATTTAACGGTTAGATGGACAATAAATATATTTTTTTCCAGCGGCTCAACTAATGTTATAAGAAATTAATTTGAAAGGTTTTACATCAAATTTATGTTCTCATCTTAGATATTTTTACTAGTATTAAAATGAAATAAGTGTAAAGAAACCGATTCTAATTTCCATTTTAAACATAGGGTGATAATCAAATAGGAAGTTTATTTTGGCTAGGAAGTATATGAAGTAATAGGATTAGGACATGTAGCAAAATTTAAAATAAAGAGGAAGGGTATTTTAGTCAATCTTATCCTTTTCTTCTTCCCAGTAACATCAAAACCCACCATTTTCAAAACCCACAATCTTCAACCATTTCTTCACATTCTATCTCAATAATCACTACACTATAGTGCGATTTTCGTCACCAATCAATGATTCAAACACCCTATCAACGTGTTCTTCAGCTTTTTTGAAGAAAACCCAGTTTAATTTCATACAAAATCTCGTTTTTCCGGTGATTTTGAAGATAATCACTCGATCCGTTCGATTCGATCTCTGATAAGTGTTTCAATCATTCAAATTTCGTCAATCGTTGAAGAAACCGACTTCGATCCATGTAAGAAATTCTTTAATTTCATTTTTATTATCTGGGTTTTTTGATTTAGTCATTGCGTTTTACGATCTTGGCGGGGGTCCGGGGGCAGCGCCCCTGGTAGCAGGGTCCCAGGGGCGGCAGCCCATGGCGGGGTCCAAGGAGCAGAGCCCCTGGCTTTTTCGATTAAATTGCTATAATAAAAATGCATCAGAAAAGTTAATTTTCTGTAAATTGCCTCTGGAAAACTGCATTCGTAAACTGCATTGGTTCAGACAATTCACAGCACAGACAAAACTATTGTCCTGGTTCAATGCGTTTTAGAGAGAACACTTTCTTTGGTGTTTTTAGGCCATTGCGTTTTAGAACTAAGACATTTTTATGTGTTTTCTGGCTATTGCGTTTTAGAAAAACACATTTTTAAAGTGTTTTTAGTCATTGCGTTTTAGGTAAAACACATTTTTAGGTGTTTTCAGTCCAATGCGTTTTAGAGTGAACACTTTCTTTTGTTTTTTTAGGTCATTGCGTTTTAGAAAGGAGACATTTTTAAGTGTTTTATGGCCATTGCGTTATATAAATAAGACATTTCTTTGTGTTTTTGGTGCATTGCGTTTTAGGTAAAACACATTTTTATGTGTTTTCAGTCTATTGCGTTTTAGAAAACAGACATTTTAAGTGTTTTCTGGCCATTGCTTTTTAGAAATAAGACATTTGTTTGTATTTTTGGTGCATTGCGTTTTAGGTAAAACACATTTTTATGTGTTTTCAGTCCATTGCGTTTTAGAAAGTACACTTTCTTTTGTGTTTTTAGGCTATTGCGTTTTAAAAATAAGACATTTCTTTGTGTTTTCTGGCCATTGCGTTTTACAAATAAGACATTTCTTTGTGTTTTTGGTTCATTGCGTTTTAGAAAAATGTCATTTTTTAGGTTTTTTTTCATTGCGTTTTACGCAACTGGGTTTTTTCCATTGCGTTTTACGCAACTGGGTTTTAAATTTTTTTTCCGAAAATATAGCAATAGTATACTCGTTTTAAAGATAAAAAAAACGCTCGTTTTTTTGGTGCAATTTTTATAAAAAAATAATGTCGTATGAAAGAGTTATTAACATTTAAAAAATGGGGGGAAATTGGAGGAGAGAGAAACTATTGCATTGGATTGACTAGAATGCCACTAAACAAACCCACGCACCTCTTTTCTTCCTTTCAATTTCTCTCATTTAATCTTAGCCATTGATTAACTAAATGGATGGTCAAGATTACTTCCTAGCCTTCTTAGCCAAATAAACTTCCTATTATATCATAACCCTTTAAACATATACAAAAAAATAGTAGAACATTATCTATAGATGTATAATACATAAGTGAAAGGTACTTTTAAATAACTAAAACTTAAAACTTTATTAGTTTAATGCATAAAATATAAAATTAAAATAAGAGTAAATACATTAATTACATTTAAACCTCCCATCTTTATTACACTTTAATCACCCAACTTTAACAAAATTCTGGTTAATCAATTGTTAGTTACATTTTATTTATGAAAAACTAATTACTTCCCGATTTTTAAATAGCTATAACTTTTGCGTACTACATTATTTCTTTTTTTTTTTGTTAAAATTACACCATAAAAACGATCATTTTATTCTCTTTAATTTGAGTATAGTATTGTTATAGTTTATTTTATTGAAACTTGATATGTTACGTGATTAACAGTGTGTAAGGGTGAGCAATAACTAAAGCGTTAATCGAAACTGAACCGAAAACAGACGAAACTGAACCTTCTGAAATCAACCAAAACTGAATTAACTGAAAACCGAATTAACCAAAAGCGGTCATCGATTTATTGTACCCATTTTAACCAAAATTAATTGAACCGAACTGTTCATATTTTTATATATTTCTGGCTTTTATACCTTTGGTTTTGGCAATTAACCGAAATTAAACAAATCGAACCAAAAACTGTCAAGCAACCGAATAAATTGAACTAGTTAACCGAAAACCGATTTGTTAATAAAATAGACTAACTGATGACTTCGGTTTCGGTTGAGGATAATAACAGAACCAACCGGACAAGACACACCCTAACAATATTTGTGTTTCTCGACGCTATTGGATATTATGTCCGGTTCGATAAGTCAACGCTGCCGACCGGGTCTTGACCCGTAAGAGTTACACCTTGGGCAACGAACTAAAATCCACTTAACCTGTTTAACTGGTAATTACGAACGACATACGAGATAGATCATAATTATATTTATGATCATAAGCGGGTATTAACTGAGAGACGGGTACATGGACCGGGTGACACGAGTATACGCACCCATTGCCACTTGTCGCGCACCAAACTTTTGACCAATTACAACACATGCATTATGCATGGTGTGACACTTGGCTAACGTGCAAAAGGGTCCATACCTTTTTGTACTTTGGTTCTTGCATTTTTATAAATGTGAGTTGGATGAACAAAAGTATATACATAAAAATGCTCTCAACAACCAAGCATTAGCCGGCTGCCGTTTTTTCTGCCTTCGCCGCCGGATACCGCCGTCTCCTTGCACGGCCGAGCTCTCCGCCTCAGCGAGCCGGACAACGCCACCGCCCGAACACAGCCACCACCAGCCGCCATCTGCCAGCCGCGACTATCGCCACCTGCTGCCGCTGGATGCCGTCGCCTGTCGTCGGCTACCGCCTCCTTTCCGTTGCGTTTCGTTAGTTCGTATCACTAGCACTTGTTCGTTGAACCTCGATGTCTCGACCGGTTAGTCATTAACCGAGGTATATCTTTCTCATTGGTAGTTAAATATATTTTCACTGTGCTCGTATTTGCATGTAACCGGATCCTGTCGGGTTTCGTTTTGTTGATCATTAGTTTATATTTCTGCTGCGTTTTATTAATTAACTCGTTTAATTAATTAAATTTTATTTATTGAACCGGGTTTTTGATAAATAAAATTATGACCGATCACCATGGAAACCCAACAGTGGTATCAGAGCCTTGGTTACAACATACGAGTCGGTACCGGTCCTTATAACCGGAATTAGAACACAAACTTTATTTATTTAAAGTTTTTGATCTAAGTATTTTTTAGGGGCACTTTTATTTTGGTCAATATTTTATTTGTTTTGCTTGACCAAAACATTGCCGGGTTTATTTTGTTAGTGTTGTGCGATGTGTAAATCCGGCCCGACCTTGTTTTGTAGTTGTATTTTTCATTCGGTTTTGTAATTATTATTTTTTGCCACCGAGATGGTTCAAAGTTGTAATAGATAGGGTTCTTTCCTTTATTGTATTTTTGTAAAAAAAATTGTAATAAACGAAGGCCCGGAGACAAAACCGAGGACGCTAAACAGGAGTCATGAAGTCAGTGGGAGTTGCTCGAGATGACTGGATGCACTCAAGTCCATCCTTGTGGTTGTCTGTGTGTTGTGACCCCGTGACCCGTTTGATCTTGCTATTAGGCTCTAGCAAGATCGAACAACTTTGGCCATATGGATTTACATATTTGTCTTGCTATTGTGGTTGCTTTTATCTTATGAATTGTTATAACGTAACCAACCTAAATACCAACATGGTTTTAAAAGGAGTTTTAAAATATTAAAACAATCACATTAAAACAAGTTCTAAATTGCTTTTATAACTTATTAAAGTTTTATTATAAAACAAAGGTTGTTTGTGAAACAAACAATAACCAATTAAGTTTTGCAAATTAAACTAGTTTTTATTTTCCAAAACTATTAACTTAATAATTTTTTATTAACTTAAAATTGGTTATTCCAAGTCGCAACAAACTTAGTTTTATAGGTTATCTAAAAATAATTGTCCCGAGAGGTGAAAGGGTCTTTTGGTTATGCCGCAAATTTAATATCTAAACTAAAACTGACTATAACGACCCTATTTGGTAAAAAATTAAAATCAGTAGTCTATGCCATCCTACTACTAGTAACACTTGGGGCATAATGCGAACCATCAGTGTTGGAGCCACAACACGACACTTGGTGTCTAGTTTATCCTTCCAAGGTGCAAGGGTTTCGTTGACACATCCGACCCTTCCACATGTGACAGTTTTAGGACGACTATTACTTTTCTTCTCGGGTTTACGTGCCCCAGCTGTCTCGAGAACAAAAGTGGCATAGATGAGGCCAAACGTATCAATGCAAGGACAACAGATTATCCTCGCAGCCTCATAAACCTCGGGAGTTGTGCTTTTCCCACAATTGACAATCGTTGTCAGTCCGCTTGAACCTATTGCTAATGTTGCATGCCCCACCCGCCTTTCGAAAGAGCTTCTAACTGGATTCTTGTTCCTTATCGTCTCACCTCACGAAATAAGGAGATATACATCGAAAATACTAATTAAAATCACCTTGCTTACATAACGAATGTCTAATGAAAACAACTCCTTCATTTTCAAGTCTATACTTGAAAAGGAAAAGAAATAAAAATTTGAATAACACCAACTTTATCGAATGGCACCGAAATCTGAGAATAGTTCTCAAGATGGAGGAAAAGCTGTATATCTTAGATGGCCCAGTCCCTACCGAGCCTGAAAGTAATTCTACTACTGCTCGCAAGGCACTGGAGAAACATAACGAGGATGTCGTTGATGTAGCCTACCTTATGAAAGCCACCATGTCTCTTGAACTTCAGAAGAACATGGAAGATAAGGATGCTTATGACATGATCCAGCAACTGAAAGGCATGTTCCAGAAACAAGCCCGACAGGAGCGATATGACACCATGAAATAGCTCATAAGCTGTAAAATGCTGGAAGGATCATGTATCAGTTCTCATGTGCTTAAGATGAAAGGATACATTGACCAGAAGAACAAAATTGGTTATTCCACAGTTCTAATGGTTAAGTCTGGTGGTGTTAAGAAGCCCAATAACAAGAAAAGGAAACATAAGAGCAAAAGGTAAGAGAAAAGTTGTTGTTGCTGCCAGAAATGCCACCAACAACAAGCATGTTGCAAAACCACACCCTCCTAGGAGCGTCAGTGCTTTGAATGCAACCAAATGGGCACTAGAAAGGAAAATGCCCACAGTATCTAGCCAAGCTGAAGATGAACAAGGCCAATAACATTGGCACTTCTTCTAATATTCTCATTTATGTTATCGAACTTTTCACTGTTTCTAGCAACACATGGGTATTTGATACCGGATGTGGTTACCACATCGTTAATGTCTTGCAGGAGCCTGAAAAGTGGAAGAAACTGAAACAAGGCCACCTGGAACTCATAGTTGGTAATGGGAAGAGAGTTCCAGTTCTAGCAACTGGAACATTTTTGTTTTTTATGTTCCCCTGGCCTTGTAGTTACTTTAAATAACTGTTTAAATGCACCTGGTTTGACCAGAAACATTATTTCAGTTTCTTCACTGTTTGAACAAGGATTCAAGTACGTTTTAATGGTTTTTCTATTTTAGCTTACTTGAATGATGTCTTTTATTTTGAGGCTAAACCTCGAAATGGTATTTATGAGATTGATGTTCAAACAAGTAATAACATATATCATCTTTCTAAGCGCAACAAAGCTGGTATGAATGAAACGCATTTATGGCGTTGCATACTTGGCCACATAAGTAAGGTACGCATAAAATGGCTCCAGTCCGAGGGGATTCTTGAATCCACTGGACAGGACTCCTTTGATGATTGCGAATCTTGCTTAGCTGGCAAACTCACAAAGCACCCCTTCACCGATGTTGGTGAACGGATCAATGGTCTTCTAGAACTCGTTTACATGATGTATATGGCCCTTTCAGAACCATGACTAGAAACAATGACTAAAAACCAGCTTGATAGAAAGATAAAAGTACTTCGATCAGATTGAGGTGGTGAATATCTCAGCTTTGAATTTCTCAATCATCTAAAAGAGTGTGGAATAGTTTCACAACCCTCTCCACCTAGCACACCCCAACTTAATTGTCACAGCCCCCGACCCCACCCCGGGAGCGGGAGCTGCGAGACTCAGAGCAGATGGTATCAGTGTTTATTAATTTTGGTAGCGAAAATTTTCATCAGGACCGTAGTTAGGAAATATTTTTATCAGAGTTAAACACCAAAACGTTTAAAATAGTTAAATGGGAAAACCCAAGTTTTTGCTAATAATACATTTATAATAAACAAGTGGGACAAAACCCGATTTTCATTTGTAATATATTTATAGGGAATAACCCCAATTATTGAAAACAATTCTCCTTTTTAATTAGGTAACTTTTATGGCCATTTTTCTAAGCCTTCAGTGCTCTCCAGCTGGATTTTATTGGCTTCACACTAAGTTACCTGAAACACGTGTTTAAAACATTTTATCAGCAAGAAATACTGGTGAGTGAATCCCAGTTTAATCAAAACAAGTTTTATCATTGTACAGCATTGAGGGCGATCTCACAATTACATTTGTTTACATTTCTACGTTAATTACCACCCACGGTACTGTCAACCCGACTTGTGGTCATGTTACTACTCACAGTGTAGTAACAAATTTTGTATACAAAACCCCAACATACCGACGATAATTATAGAATTACAAATACTCAATCACTGTGAAATATAATTAAAACATTGAGGTTTTGTAAAAACAGTTTACAAAAAGAAGGATTACTCACATTGCTATTTTAGGTTTTTCCCTGTGACTTCCTGGTTATAATTAAACAATGCACACGCGTTAGTATAATAACCCAATTTTTACATTAGTTATACCCTCCCCAAGACAGAACTCCAACGACTACGTCGGGCAGAGCCTCGACAGGCGTTACGGAGCACGAGATCAATCGGGCAACGTATCTGATACGTAACCGGGGGTTAAAATACTTACAACGAGGTAGAGCTTTGCTAATTAGGTGGGTATAATACCCGATATTATTATTTCTATTCAGAATTTTAGAGAGATTTCGAAGTTTGTGAACGATTTCAAATGAGAGCCAATCGATCCAATTTATAGGGCTGTCCAGGAGCTTTCTCGTGCCCCGCGACGGAGACAGGAGGGGCCTTTGCGCCCCGCTAGAGACCTAGAGGCGGCGGCAGTGTTGCTGAGTCACCGGAGATGTCGACGCGTGTCATGCCACGTGGCACGCTGTGGTTTCGCCGTCTGTTGCTCGGTCGCGCCCCGCGACAGCTGAAGGAGAGTCTGTCGTTATTTTTGTTTTTATTTGTTATTTATTAATATAAGGGTTATTCGGGTCCGTTTCTCGTATTCGGGGTGTATTTAGGAGTGTTTAGGGTGTTTCTTGAGGGTTGTTATATCCTCCCCACCTTGTTTTAAATCTCGTCCTCGAGATTTGGGCTAAGATATTCTCTTGGAGGTATATCGAGTCTTGTAGTTAGTAAAAATAGTGTCAAAGTGTCTTTGGAAGCATTTAATGGACGAAAGTTCTGAGCTCCTGTCTGTTGGGCAGAAATTTGGAGAAAAACAACTTATCTGGACTCGAGATAGTGCAAGAAACAATAGACAAGATAATTCAAGTTAAAGTAATATGAGATTATCACAAGAGTTATAACCTTTTGAGTGGTTTTGTTAAAAGTTTCTCTATGAAAGGGGTAGTTAGATTCGTTAAAAGAAGGAAGTCAAGTTCCAGGTATGTTGGATCATTTATTAAACGAATAGGACTCGTAGCTTATCAATTACAACTGACAGAAATGATGTATGTATGAAATTTACAAAAACGCTTAGCAGATGAATCCTTAGTGAGATTTTTTCTAAGGACATAGAAGAAATTGAGAACATAAATGTTTCGATTAGTTCCAGGAATTATTAATTGAACGTGATACAATTAAGTTTCACAAAATCAATAGAGACATATGAATCGAATGTAAACGACTTTTAGGGACAATAGGATTCAATGCCAAAAGAGAACTTACTTTGTTCGTTTAAAAAGAACTCTAAATCAATAATCTCAATTGAAGATAGAAGTATGAAAAATGATTTGTCAATAATCAAACCAGAAATCAGTGACGTTTATTTAAATGGCAAGGATACACCGGACAATACAATGGAATTTAGTGTATCATGGTCTTAATACATAATTGTATCAAGACTACTTGAATGATGAGTCAAACGAATGACGTATGATTAGGGTTTACTATTAGCGCGGGCTACAAATTTATACAGACACCACAAGGTGTTGTAATAACTGAAAGAATTCAATGATTGCGGTGACCGAATGAATTCACCGTTCTCGAATTTAACTGAAAGTTTCAAGTGAAGTGAATTTGGATATTCAAAGGATAGGATGTTCAATAATGAAGAAAGAAATGAATATTGTAGGATCAATTCAAAGTTGAAAGAAATGTTGGAGGTACGTTGGAATAAGAATTTAGGCACCTTTATCTTAACCAAATTGTATTAAGACTGATTTAGGATAATGAATCAATAAATAGATAAATTCGTACCTGATGTGTGAAAATGAAATGAGTCCAAGTTTTAAAGAAATCGCCACCGCAAGGTGTTGTGTTTTAACAAATGATACATCGAAATTGAAGACTTTAAACAAGTTTACTATGATTCCAACAATGAGATTACCTTGAATATGATGATTTCAATTTATCATATGGGATTTTGAATTGAAT
This sequence comes from Helianthus tuberosus, assembly GCA_030545235.1. Classification (NCBI taxonomy): domain Eukaryota; kingdom Viridiplantae; phylum Streptophyta; class Magnoliopsida; order Asterales; family Asteraceae; genus Helianthus; species Helianthus tuberosus. The sequence goes on along the minus strand of CM060431.1, from coordinate 150,156,398 downwards.
GTATATTGTGAACAAGTTCAAACAATTGAGCTTGGTTTGGACATATTCCAACAATGGACATATGTATTGACAAGAATGGTTTCAATAAAAATCGGGTAAGTATCTTTTGAAAAGAAAAAGGAGTTTTCCAAGAAATCTGTTGACTTGATTATCAAAAGTTAACATTATGTAATCATATAGATTATTAGAATGAGCATAACGAAATATTTATTAAAACTCATGAATTAATGATCTTTTGAAGTGAATTCATATGCATGACAAGCAATGCACGTACGACATAGGAATTTGTCAAGAGATGAGATAAATGAGAGTTGGCTCTACATAAAAAAAATTAAAGACCTTTTATTGATGAAATTTTTTTCGGAAACAAAAGTCAACTAGTACTTAAACATAAGGGTGCTTATTTTAAAAGTTTGCGGTTGTCTCCGGTGTTGTATTTATGCGTTCTCCTTAACTTCATCTAGGTTTCTATCCTTGTTGTCGGACGCCTTAGATAGTTTCGGGCAGTAGAGACAGATGTGGCCTGGTTCTCCGCATTTATAACATACATTAGTTTTCCCTCTCCTCCTACATTCTTCCTCTGTATGCCTAGCCTTCTTGCAGAAGTTACAATGGAGTGTCTTCCTAGAATGGCGTTTTCTTGAATGCTTTTTGTTGTTGCAGGTAGGCTATGCAATTGCTGATTCCATTTCTTTGTTCTTACATAATTTGTCGGAGCGGAATTCCTTATAAGAGTAGCCACAGGTTGTGGTTTTCTTTTGTTTGGAAGATGGAGTTTTGATACGAATATCATGACCTCCGTTGATACTAGGGTTAGGTTTGAAGTGATGGGTATGCTTACAGTGTATAGCAGGATTCTCGTTTATAGGTACAAAAATCTTAATAGCCTCAATGATCGAAGGTATGGCATTCGATATTCCTTGAGCTATTATATTTTCTATAGTGTTCCTATCCAAAGAATTTTCATTACTAGCTTGAATTTCCTGATTACATGCAATTTCCTTTAACATCTGAATTGCAATTATTTTCAGATATTAATATCACAGAACTAAACAATTATACAGGCACGTTTTGTTACTCACATTACATTAGCACACTCATAATTATATCTATTAGTATTATGCGTTAACATACATATATATATATATATATATATATATATATATATTTTCAGCATCCTCTTTCACTATATATGTTTCAGCAAAATATAAGGGAAGTATATATATACATATAATATATTATGTGCTATTTTCTTTTATCGTAGTTACGGACGAGCTTTTATTCTAGATTATGGGCTCGGTGTTTTACTAATAATAGCTTTATATTTTCTCAGCTTAGCTTATATTCTCAGGGCTCTTAATTGGATAAATATTCGGGATGTTTGGAGGATGCTGTCGACGTGACTATGGCTAGAATTAAAGATATATATAAGATCCTGAGATTCTCCGTCATTGATTCTACCATTTTTCCCTCGGTGCTAATCCGGGTGTCCTTAGGGTTTCTTTTAGGTTGATTATGGTTAATGGTTTGAAAATCATTTGGAGAGATTCTGGGTAAACACGTAGGTTTGTTCTTCCAGTTATATATATAAAGGCTTATTTTTCTGCAGAAGGTATTTGATCACTATATTGTATATATTATCAAGAAATTTGTATCTCGCGTATAAATATAAAATTTTAAAATTTTCTGTAATATGCATACAATACTAATTTATAAGAATCCAGTTTACATAACTAATTGTATTAGTTATCCTGTTTATTCCCATAACTTTGTTTATTCCTTTATATTAACAAAATAAATTTAAATTTATTGAACATAATATCTTGGAGATGAAAGAAATTCGTCAAAAGGAATAAATTAAATTTTCTGGATCTTTTAGAACAATTTAATCTTTAACTGACAGGTTAACTCATTTTGGTTATAACATACTTAGAACTTGATTCAAATTCTTAATTTATTATATCCATTTATTAAAGAATCAAAATAGATAATACAAAGTCTAGCGTTTTTTTTATTCTTAATATATTAATTATCGTTCTCATATCAGAATACATATACATATGACTTTAAATATAATTTAAGAAATGAATTAGATTTATCAAGTGATAAAAATTGTTTCTTCTTGAGATATATATGTACATATTTTAAACCATATAGTAAGTACATATTTGTATTTTATGGATGAAATATCATTAATACAAATTATATATATATATATATATATGACTTACATATAATTTAAGAAATAGGTTTAAGCTATTTTCTGTTGATATATGGGTATTATGTATTAAAATCATTTAATTACGCAATACTAAGTTGGTGTACATATTCCTGTTTCATAGGTACAGTTTTTGTGAAATATTTTATATCTTCCATTGTATATGTATATGTGCTTAAATTTAGAATCGTCAAACTTATGAATTACGAACTGCAATAATTCTTGTTCATTATTTGTATAAATTAAATTAAGAATTATGTTTTATAAAATCCTTTTAACATAACTTTATTCAAGAGCCAAAAATTCTATTTTGTTACTGAAAATATTTTACTCTTCCAAAATTATTATTATTATTAGTTATAAATTTTAAAACAGAATTTAATAATATTTTAGTTTAGTGTATTATATTAATAGTAATGATGATATATATATAATAACAGTATATATTAAAGACTTTTCTTAGAGAGCGTTTGTGTATAAAAATTTTCTCTAGTATGTTAATTATCACCAATATTGACTATACATATAATTCCTGAATATAACGTAACTTATCAAATTTTGATGAATAATCTACATATTTAATATTTAATAATATGAGAAAAAGAAATTATAAAGTGATTTACAAAGTATTTTAATTATTGTATCTAAACAATGCTGAAACATTATATTTTAACAAAATTAGTATAATTATATGTTTTATCAAAACTTTGACAAATACATATCTTTAAATCGAGTAAAACTTTTGGATTATATCATAAATCATAAAATATACTGCTTTCATTGAATAATATTTTATATTATGATATTTCAGTGATATCATACCTAAGGGTGTTATTTTATATCTTTGATTAAGATATTAATATTAATATCATAATATTATTATAATTTATTTTGAATTGTATTCATATAAATATGTGGATATGATATATATCACAAAATTGAATATTATATAATGAATATATCCCCTTTTTATTTTTATAGCCTAACATACTGTAACATATAAATAAGAATTTAAATAATATAAAATCATTTAGGTATAATATATATTATCTAAATATTTATATTATGACATTTTCAAAGTATTATATCTGAATTGCATTTATCTTATATTAATATTAAAATATTAATATTAACATTGTATTATTGTTTTAAAATTTATATTGCATTTTGTTCCTACATATACACATGGATATGATAGATATTGTAACACCTCGTAAACACACGTCCAATGATGTGTTGACACGTGTACTAAATCCTAATAAGGTCAAATGTTGACTATGAAGGACTAATTTTGTGAAAAATCAAAAACTTTGAATGCGAAAGGACTAAAAGTGTTGATATGCTTAAACTAAGCCTCTGAATAACAATATACAATATTCATAATTAGAATTAAGCCACTCGTTGGTCGAGAGGAGCCGTTTGCATAATTATTTGAAAGTTTGCGCGTCGAAGGGTTAAAAGCGTTAACATGTTAATTCTTACCTCTGAGTGACCTTTTAACAAACCAAGAGCTTCATGATAATTGATTACACTTTCGGGAATGCCTAATATTGGCCATTTAAGGCTTTTATGCCAATAAGTAAAGTTATGCGCAAGTTTGCGAGTTAGAGGGGTTAAAAGCGTCAACATGTTTAATTATACCTCTGAATGACCTTTTAACGAACCCGAAGCATTATGATGTGCAATCATACTCTCGAGAATGCCTAATATGGGCTACATAGGGCTTTGATGCTATTAAACATCGATACGCGCAAGTTTACGCGTTAGAGGGACCAAAAGCGTCAAGGTCTAAAACTATACCTTTGAGTGACCATTTAAGTGAACCGGAAACTCCGTTATGTTCGGTCATACCCTCGGAAGTGTCTAATACTGGCCATGTAAGATTTTTATGCCATTTCACAATAATACGCGCGAGTTCGCAAATTAAGGACTAAAAGCGTCAACGCGCGAAACCACGCCTTTGAAGGGCCTTTTGAAAGAAAAAGAAACTTCGTAATGCCTAGTTAAACTCCCGAGTGTGCCTAGGGTTGTCCAGTAGAGGTTTCGTACCTTATATTAACATTACATATATGAACGAGAACATAAGGTACCTATTACGTCAAAAATGAAACTTAAGTTACGCATAAAAGATGACAGGGGCTAAAGCAGCACATCTTCCAAACTTGGGGTGGCTGGGCTGGGCAAGTAGCAGGCCGTGAAGCCCACTGGACCTGCTGTCGTGGGCTCCAGCCCCTAAACAGCAGCAACAACATGTTTTAAGCTGTTATTTAGTTGTTTCCTGCACATTAATAGGCTGAATAAAGAAGACAGGGACCAATACTGCTGATCTGCAAAACTTCAAACCAGGGCCGACTTGGTCGCGGGCCGCGAAGCCCATTGGGCTTGCCTGCGCGGGCCGCCAGAATATGTACAGCAGCAGCAACTAGTTTAAAGCTGCTGTTTTGGAATCCTTGTTTATTCTACACACATGTAAAACCATTTTCAATAATCTATGGACTGATACATGGTATCAGACACCTGTCTAAACACTTGTAAGCATCCTAGGAATCTCTAAACACATGGCAAGATCCTAGGAATTTTTGAAAACTATAAATAGGCCTTGTTCTTCATCAAATTCCTTGCACTTTCATTCATTCCTTGCTTCCTCCTCTCAACCTGGAGGTTCCTGAGCACATTGGGAGCATCCTTTAAGTTTATTTCAGTCCCTAGGACCATATGTAAGTGTCCTTTCGTGACTAGTTTATTTATTTGGCTTTTAAAAGCCGAAAAGTCAAGCGTTTACGATAAACGCTTTGACTTTTAGTTAGACCGTAAACGGTCAAGCCATTGTTCGTAACGAACATGTCTACGTGATCGTAATTAGGTAGATGTTAAACCCTCAAAAAGGCACCTCCTAATTTTCACGTTTACTTAGTCAATTGTCGGGTCAAAGTAATAAACAGAAAAGTCAAACGAGTCAGTTTTTATAAAAGAATTCATAACTGATAATGTAGAAGCTATAAAATACGTTTTATCACTTTAATAACTTGGTGAATAATATAAGAACATGTTTAGACATGTTCAACCCGACAATTCTGAGTTTAGGCTCGGTTCGCAACCGAAAGTCGCAAAAGTTGACTTTTGCTTTGACTTTCAGTTCTGACCCGATTTAGCTTAGTTTCTTTGTGCCTTAGGATTCCTTTGTGACCATATTATATGTTAGTATAACCCTCTGAGGTTATACTTCATGGTCCCTTAGAAATCATACTTCATTTGCATATTTCCGTTATTTGCTTAAAAATTGACTATTATGCCCTTATGTTATAAAAACGAGATTTTTGAAAATGTGAGAGGACAAAAAGCTTTATTACTAATATATAAGTATGTCAAATAAATTTGACATCAGTTTCTGGTCTCAAACTAAAGTTATGCAAGATAGCATAAAATGAAACTTTTTGTTAATTAAATTATATTTTTAGCATAAATCATGTTTAAACCCAAATTTTGGCACCAAACTCATTACCTAATGTTTTGATATTATTTTTATGGATTTTTGAAATTTTTGGTCAGAATATAAACTGACCATATCATTGAGTTCTCGTATAATGCGATAAATAACGATAATACCCTTTTTGTTAATAAAATAAGATTAACATATGAATATCATGCCAAACTTTTTCTACTGATGTTATATGTTAAATAAAATATTTTAAACATTAAAGGCTAGTCAAAATCTCAGATTTCCATAAACATCTCAAATATCGTCAATTATCGACTTTTACGCTACTTAGGCGCATAGTATGGTTTAAAACCATATTTAACACCTAAGACTTGTTACCTACTGATTTTATAAATAAATTTTAATACTTTAACAGCAAGTATAAGTCTTGAACTCAGATTTCCAATTTTGTCCTTAAAACATATGTGAAATGACCAAAATGCCCATACGGTGCATGAATTGGCCATAAATGGTGAACCTCGCATATGTATGATATCTTACTGATGTAACATGATAAAATAAATATTCTTACTGAATGTTTTAGACCAGAACCTCAGTTTATGTTTAAACCTCTTTTATAAACTTTAAAATGACCAAAATACCCTTACGGGACTTAATTTGGTTTAAAAATCTATTTAGGCATAACTATTGGTATCCTACTGATATCATAACATATTTGAAGCATAATAATTTATGGAACTTGTAAATACTCTTAACCTATTTTCCCTTATACGGGCTTGGGATACGGTAATATAATTACCGCATGGTCAGGTATGGGATTCGAAGACCAATAAGTCGGGAAATTCAAATAACCTGTTTTAATTCGTATTGATTGACTGAAACATTGGGGGTTAATGCGACCGTGTCCTGTAAATCCTTGACTCATTAATTGCAAATGGCCACGACCTAAGCACAGGGTGTAGGCATACACCCGACAGATGCAATATGGTTTATTAAATAATTTTATACCCAATATGGGTTTCCCAATAAGGGAATAAGTGGTGTGTCGGTTAATCATGAACCAACATAGTACCGGGCCCCGTATGTAGAGCAAGTTATGTAAAACTGATAACATGAGATATAGTTTGTCCCAAGTATAAAATATTTTGTGCCTTGTTCACCTAAACCAATTTTCATAAACATTTTCAAATGTGTCGGTTGATTGTATTTACCAGTGAAAACTAACGTATTTTCAAAAGTTTAAGTGACAGGTACAAATACGTAAATAGGCTGGAAGCTGCTCGGAATTGTTAGACGAGGAATTTGCAACTCCCTCGCATAAGCCATTAGTCTGATAAACTCATTTTGTTTTAATGATCCGCCTGTGGATTATTACAAGATTGTCTGTACTAAATACTTTGATATATTTTAGACATTTGTGTTTGTAATAATATTTTATATTCCAAGACTTCCGTTGTGCTATTCTGTGTATGTTTGACTATGACGATACCAATCTTACATCACGATACTCCCCACCGGGCTGAGCTGTAAATATCGGGGTGTGACAGATATATAAGATATCACAAAATTTACTAAGACATGTTATTATTAATATATATTATTTATATATAATACAACATAACTGAAAGATACAGATATGGGTAACACATATCGGGAATTCAAAATTTGTTGAATGACATAAAAATCATAAGATTTTATGTTTACAGAATAACACATAAGATATTAATTTCCTAACACAAATGTTTAAGGTTTAGGTATTGGAAGAACACCTAAAGGGCTTAAACCAGTGGCATAGCTCTGATACCACCTTCTGTCACAGCCCCCGACCACACCCCGGGAGCGGGAGCCGCGAGACTCAGAGCAGATGGTATCGGTGTTTATTAGTTTGGCAGCGGAAATTTTCATCAGGACCGTAGTTAGGAAATATTTTTATTAGAGTTAAACACCAAAACGTTTAAAATAGTTAAATGGGAAAAACCCAAGTTTTTGCTAATAATACATTTATAATAAACAAGTGGGACAAAACCCGATTTTCATTTGTAATATATTTATAGGGAATAACCCCAATTATTGAAAACAATTCTCCTTTTTAATTAGGTAACTTTTATGGCCACTTTTCTAAGCCTTCAGTGATCTCCGGCTGGCTTTTATTGGCTTCACACTAAGGTACCTGAAACACGTGTTTAAAACATTTTATCAGCAAGAAACACTGGTGAGTGAATCCCAGTTTAATCAAAACAAGTTTTATCATTGTACAACATTGAGGGCGATCTCGCAATTACATTTGTTTACATTTCTAAATTAATTACCACCCACGGTACTGTCAACCCGACTTGTAGAATTACAAATACTCAATCACTGTGAAATATAATTTAAAACATTGAGGTTTTGTAAAAACAGTTTACAAAAAGAAGGATTACTCACATTGCTATTTTAGGTTTTTCCCGGTGACTCCCTGGTTATAATTAAACAATGCACACGCGTTAGTATACCAACCTAATTTTTACATTAGTTATACCCTCCCCGAGACAGAACTCCAACGACTACGCCGGGCAGAGCCTCGACAGGCGTTACGGAGCACTAGATCAATCGGGCAGCGTATCTAATACGTAACCGGGGGTTATAATACTTACAACGAGGCAGAGCTCCGCTAATTAGGTGGGTATAATACCCGATATTATTATTTCTATTCATAATTTTAGAGAGATTTTGAAGTTTGTGAACGATTTCAAATGAGAGCCGATCGATCCAATTTATAGGGCTGTCCAGGAGCTTTCTCGCACCCCGCGACGGAGACAGGAGGGGCTGTCGCGCCCCGCCAGAGACCTAGAGGCGGCGGTAGTGTTGCTGAGTCACCGGAGATGTCGACGCGTGTCATGCCACGTGGCACGCTGTGGTTTCGCCGTCTGTTGCTCGGTTGCGCCCCGCGACAGTTGAAGGAGAGTCTGTCGCGCCCCGCGATAGACTGTTATTTCTGTGTTTATTTGTTATTTATTAATATAAGGGTTATTCGGGTTCGTTTCTTGTATTCGGGGTGTATTTAGGAGTGTTTAGGGTGTTTCTTGAGGGTTGTTATATTAATGGCGTGAGTGAAAGGTGAAATCAAACTCTACTTGATATGGTTCGATCGATGATGTGTAGAACTAACTTTCCTTACTCCTTTCTGGGACAAGCTCTTATGATCGCTTCCCGCATTGTCAATTTAGCTCCGACTAAAAGGTAAACAAAATCGCCATATGAGATATGGCATGGCCGTAAACCCGATTTGGAATACCTTAGAGTATGGGGATGTGATGCATACATCACAAGTGATTCTGATGATAAGCTCGATCCTCAAGGCGAAAAGGTTGTTTTCATCGGATACTATAAAAGAATCGGATATTATTTCTACCATCCTGATGCAAATGTGATTTCCATCAAACGGAAGGGACACTTTCTCTAGGAAGAACTTCTTAATCGAGAAACTGGAAATAATGTGGTTGATCTTGAAGAAATTCAAGAACCACAAACAACCGCTAAAGTTGTCGGACTGTCTGATCAACAAGTAGTTGTTGCCAATGAATTAGACATAAACACAAGCGTTTGCAGAAGTAGTAGAATTCGAAAGAATCTGATAGATGTCTATGGCATCTAAAAGGTCTCGAAGTCTTATTAGTAGCTGAGTCTAATGACTAACCTGCTAACTACAAATCTGCAATCTTAGATTCGGAATCTGAGAAATGGCAAGAAGCCATGAACGTCGAGATGCAGTCTATGCATGACAATCAAGTATGGGACTTGGTTGAGCTACCCCCCAAATCTCGGGCATTAGGGAGCAAATGGATTTTCAAGAGAAAAACCGATATGCATGGAAATGTACACACCTATAAAGCACGGCTAGTTGCGAAGGGTTTCACTTAAACTCAATGTATTGACTATGATAAGACCCTCTTGCCCGTTTCTATGATTAAATCAATCAGGATATTGCTTGCCATAATTGCGTATTGTGATTACGAAATATGGCAAATGGATGTCAAAACCGCCTTTCTTAATAGACATCTCTCTGAAGATGTCTATATGGTTCGGCCTGAAGGTTTCGTCAATCCTAAATATCCAACTAAGGTGTGCAAACCCAATAAGTCCATTTATGGACTCAAGTAAGCATCTCATAGCTGGAATCTTCATTTTGACCAGAATATCAAAGAGTTTGGTTTTGTCAAGAATGAAGATGAGGCTTGTGTTTATATAAAGGTTAGCGGGAGCACCATATCATTCCTCATCCTGTATATGGATGATATACCAATCATTGGAAGTAACATCCCTTTGCTTAATGAAGTTAAAAACTATTTGGGATCTTGCTTTGCAATGAAAGATCTTGGAGAAGCTACTTACATTCTAGGAATGAAGATCTATAGGGATAGATCTAAGCGGCTTTTAGGGCTAAGTCAATGTACATAGACAAAAATGTCGACACGCTTCAAGATGGAAACTCCAAGAAAGGTGTTCCTATGGCTAAAGGAACCATGTTGAACAAATCGCAATCTCCTTCAACGGACATTGAAATTAAGCAAATGGAAGTAGTTCCATATGCTTCAGTGATTGGTTCAATCATGTATGCTATGTACTAGACTTAATGTCTCGTATGCTTTAAGCATGACCAGTCGTTTTCAGCATAGTCCTGGCATTGTCCATTGGACTGTAGTAAAGAACATTCTGAGGTACTTGAGAAGAACCGAAGATATGTTCTTGGTGTTTGGAGGAGTGGAAGAGGAGCTCACTGTAAGGTGTTACACTGATGCTGGTTTCCAAAGTGACGGAGATGATTCTCGCCCACAATTAGGATTCGTATTCACTCTCAATGGAGGAGCTGTCTATTGGAAAAAAGCTCCAAACAGAGTATATGGCTGATTCAGCCACCGAATCCGAATGAATAGCTGCATCAGATGCTGCGAAAGAATCTGCTTGGATGAAGTAGTTCATCAACGACCTCGATGTGGTTTCAGGTATTCAGAAACCAATCTAGGTGTTCTGTGATAACACAGGAACCATTGCTCAAACCAAGAAGCCCAAATCACAGGGTTAAGCACATTCTAAGAAAGTTCCACTATATACGGGAAATACTGGAACGAGGAGACATCTTAATAAGTAAAATAGACACAGATCAAAACTTAGCAGACCCGTTCACTAAACCGATGTCTCAGGACAAGCATGGGAATGCCATCGGTCTTAGATTGGATAACCATTTGTTTGATTTAGTATTTGGATGTACGAACATTCAAACAGTTGTCCCTTTTGAATTCACCTTTGACTTACTGGTTAAATGCAAAGTTTGAATCTTACAGCTATGTTTGATTTTTGTACGTTTAATCCATGAATCTTGTATTCTAAATTATCCGTAGTCAGTCAGACTCGTGGGAACGACTCTGAATTAAGACTATTCTGACTTTGGACTCAAGGGGTTGACTTCCAAACTCACAAACCTCATTGTGAATGACGTTGGATGTAACTCGCATCAAACCATCTTCATGGATCTTGGTCATAAGATGTATTTGATTTAGGTATACTCATTTAGTATCCTCTGACCTGAGATACATACTAGAACTTTCATTTACTAAAGACTATTCTTTGATCAATGTCAAACGCTGTCGCGTAACAGCCAGTCATAAATGTATTGGTTGGGAGTGCTTCTGAAGTTCAGTGGGAGTTGTATGTAGTCAAGATGGGATTCCGTACTCTTACATTATATGTAACAGTTAGACATCTGGGCGCCCTCGTTGATTCAAACTGGTGAAGTGTAAGGCCTTACCCAAACTTACTGTTTGTTTGATTGGACCAATTTGATTATGTGAACGAGAACGGGAACGATAATGATTGAACGCCATGTGAGATTGAATTTGATCCATGTCTCATTATTCAATTGATGTCTTTTACAGAAAGGATAGATGACGAGAATTGCCATAAGTCTACTGTCTTCATGTAGCAAGTCGTTGCTAAAAAGAAGATACCTTGGTTAATGACTTTAAAGTGTCATGACCTGTTGGGGGTAACCATGTGTAGCTAGAACACCGCTGGCTGTCTGCGTTGAGATCTTATCAGAGACCGTCCAAGTGGGAGCTGTTGGATATTATGTCCGGTTCGATAAGTCAACGCTACCAACCGGGTCTTGACCCGTAAGAGTTACACCTTGGGCAACAGACTAAAATCCACTTAATTTGTTTAACTGGCAAGTACGAACGACATACGAGACAGATCATAATTATATTTATGATCATAAGCGGGTATTAACTGAGGGACGAGTACATGGACCGGGTGACACGGGTATACTTAGGGCTGCAAACGAACCGAACGAACATGAACAAGACCTTGTTCGTGTTCGTTTGTTAATAAATATATGTGTTCGCGAACCGTTCACGAACACTTATCGAACGAGATTTTATGTTCGTGTTCGTTTGTTAAGGAAATGAACTTGTTCGTGTTCGTTTGTGTTTGTTTGTTAATTTTAGGCAATGGATGTTGATGAACACAAATGAGCACAAACTAATGTTCATGAACACAAATGAAAACAAACAAACACAAACAATCGTTCATGAACAGAATATATAATACACCGACACTTATTAGATATTTAATTTGTCGGAATTTTGAAGTATTTAAATAAATATAAAAACTAAAAACACTAATGAAGTATCAAACACAAACGAACACATTACCGAACGTTCACGAACATAAATGAACGAACACGACCTCTGTTCATGTTTGTTCATTTAACTAAACGAATGAAATTTCTTGTTCGTGTTCATTTGTTTAGTAAACGAACGAATACAAACGAACTTCCCGCCGAAAAGTTCATGAACTGTTCGCTGAACGTTTGGTTCGTTTGCAGCCCTAGGTAAACTCACCCATTGCCACTTGTCGCGCACCAAACTTTTGGCCAATTACAACACATGCATTATGCATGGTGTGACACTTGGCTAACATGCAAAAGGGTCCATACCTTTTTATACTTTGGTTCTTGCATTTTTATAAATGTGAGTTGGATGAACAAAAGTATATACATAAAAATGCTCTCAACAACCAAGCACTAGCCGACTGCCGTTTTTTCTGCCTTCGTGTAACAACCCTCATAAAAAAAATTATTATTTCTTATGATTTATTGTCCAATAGGAAACCCTAATTGAGACCCCCAAGTGATTCTGTATAAACCCTAAAATTTTCAGAACAATCAGAATCAGGATCAGGGCCCCTAAAACTCAGGGGGGGGGTATTCCCTACTTACGATTATCCACATAACTTGTTGTCAAAATCGAATTTTAAAAATCCGCTGACTCACCTGAGCTACAAACACACGGGGCTACCCTATAATAGGGTGGTGCCCCTCGCGTCACGCGACGCCTCGACGTGGACCCCTCGCGTCACGCGAGGGGGTCAAAATTTCAGTATAAATAGTGGGGTGTGGGACTTGAATTCTGGCACTTGAACGACGGAAAAATTCGTTATATACACTGAGATATCGTAGAAACAGTCCAAAAACACACAATCACAAAACGCTGCCGCAAAACAGGGTAATAACTCGATCGCTGGTACGATTCAATGTCCGATCGATTGAAACTATCCAATGGATGTTTAAGTGCTGCCCAAATTAGGGTTTATACTTTGTCATTCGTCGTGAATTCGATGGATGTTTAAGTATCGCGCTTTGTCATTCGTTGTGAAGGTTTTAATCTCGTGAGTTATCGTAAATGCTGTATTAGTTACTAACCTAGTTCGTGTGCATTGTTATTTAAATTAGGTTACAAGGCTAATCAGTAGGCTAAGCTCTGTCCACTTAAATCTGCAATGTGAGTCATTCTCTTTTTATTAAACTGCTTTATAAAACCCTAAATATTTTTAAAGTTATAATTACAGGGATTAAGTCTTTGTAATCTCCAAATTACAGCCGGTATGTGGGGTTTTGTATACATTACTTGATAACCGTCACCATTGGACAACGAGTTAGCCAAGGGGTGATATGACCATAATCACAGACACCATTGGACAACGAGATAGCCAATAGGTGGTCGAGTGATAAATACCGTGGGTAGATGGTTGATATGTATAAACATTGTAATCGCTCTTAATACTGTAATTTATAACAACACGTCGTTTTTAGTAAAAAGAATGATTCACCAGTATTTCCCGGCTGACAAAACCTTTTTCAAACATGTTTCAGGTGATCTGTTGTGATTCAGAAAAAGTGCCGCGAAGCACTACAAGCTTAAGGAAGTGGCTCAATATAAATAAAGAAACATGTTTTGTAAAATAAAGATTTCCCAGTGAAATCACCTTATTGTAAACTACCGGGGTTTTATCCCGAATTATGAAATAAAATAATCAGGCATTTTCAGTTTTAAAAGATCCTGTTAAAATCTTCCGCTGTCAACTCAGTTAAATAAATACCACGGGATTTTCTGTCCCACGGCTCCTGGACCGGGTCAAACCGGGCCGGGGGCCGTGACAGGAAAAGGTGGTATCAGAGCCACTGATTTAAGCCAATTAAGTATTTATAAAATACTTAATTTTACTAAATTGCTATTTTTGTGATTACGTGTTTTATTATTTGAATATTTGATTACAGTATGGGTAAGCAAAGAATCTCGGATATCTATTTTAAATTAGATAATTCACCAAAAGAAAAGGGAAGCTCATCCCAATCAAATTCCTCAAGATACTCAGTAGATACTGAGGAAGGAATATTTGTTCGAAAGGCACAATATGAGGAACCACTTTCTCCTAATAAAAGAAGTTTAATTATTAGGAAAAGTCAGGAGAAAATAAAGAAATCAAAACAAAAAATGAGAGTTAATCAGGAAAACCAGGAACTAGGCAGTAACCCACCATGGGAAGACAAGCTAGATGAAAAATGGGCAGATCTCTATAGCTAGCCACTGTAGCAGTAAATACAAATTTTTAAATACCCTGACTCAGTTCTAGCACCCTTATCACCTACAAGTCAGAAACTTTACCCAGTAAATAAATAAGTTACAATAAACCCTAGTATGTTTTAATTTTCAGTTATCCTTTGTATTAAATTAGTCACACAGTATGCAATAATACTTGAAGGTTATCTATGAAATTTTGTTATTTTAACTTAGTATTTTTGCATATATGCTAAACAGCATGAATGAGTTATCTGAAGCCCTTCATAATCTCAATCTTTATCCGGTGAAAATAGAAGTTTCTAATGACTTCACTGGTTACATAGCCGATATGGAAGAACCTATGGAATTCCAAGCTCCACCTCTGGAGAAACCAAAGCCTAAGAAAAGGAGAAGATTTGTAGGCTGGAGGCGTGTACGCAGGAGGAAACCAGCAACTAGGAAAATTCCCAAAATAGAGAATCCTCTGGATAAAGGAAAAGGAATTGAGATCGGGGAAGGATCTAGGCAAGTAGAAATGGAAATTGGGGAGAGTTCTAAACAAGTTGAGGAGTTGCCATTACAGGAAGAATTAGATCGCGTATTGGCAAGCTGTGATATCATTAGACCTATCAATACAAACCTTTACCCTTATCCTACCGAAACTCAACTTCCAATCAATCTGGAACCAGCCATCCCAGAACCTTTAATCCATACCCAACCTTTAGGAGAAATGGACGAATGGTGGACCAACGACTGGCAATTTCAAAACCTCCTAAATAACCCTTATACATTTTTCCCTCAGTTCGACCCAGAACCTATACCAAATCCGCCAATGAGCAATGAAAACCTAGCTGAACTTCGCCATTTTGGCGAAGAGTTGATAGATGCAGGGAATAGAATCCGGGGAATAGGAGAACAAATCTCCTGGAAGTATGACGAGAGGGAGCATCGTTTCTAAGAAAATAGTTGACGAGAAATAGTGGGGTTATGAAACTGTGGTTGTATAATAAAATAATAATCAAAATAAAACGTGTAAAATAAACAATAAAACTTGTGTAAGATAATCAGTGTGTACGGAAGCATATTATAATATATAAAAATGGAAGTCGAGAAATTGACAATTTTGGCTATATATTTGTTTATGTGATTATGTGCGATTGGTTTGATTATGTTTAAATATTAATTATTTTATGCTAATCACTTATATAAATTAATTACCAGATGGAAAACGTTGGTAATGAACCTGTTAACGAAGTTAATCAATCTGAGCAAAATCAGGAAGAGCAATTGCTGAATAGGCAAGATATCGAGGATATCGTTGCTCAAGGAATAGCCAATGCTATTCCAGCAATACTTGCTGCTGCCCAGAAACCTGTTGAACCTCAACAAATTATTACTAGTAAACGTACTCAGGAAGATAACTTCAGTAATAGTGTAAACGGAGGCGGCAACCATAATAATAATAACAATAACGGGATGCAAGCTCCACTCCCTTAGAAAATGAAAGCTACAACGCCTGGTTGCACTTACAAAGAATTCCTTGCCTGTAAACCTGCTGAATTCGCAGGCAATGAAGGGGCGACTGCAGCACTGCGTTGGTTAGAGAAAACTGAAGCAGTAATCATGATAAGTAAATGTGCTGAGGAAGACAAGGTTATGTATGCGTCGCATCTTTTTAAAGAAGGGGCGCTAGAATGGTGGAATACGGTACTTCAAGCCAAAGGAAGAAATACGGCCTATGCCATGAGTTGGGAGGAATTTAAGCAACTAATAGAAAGAAAATTCTGTCCCGAATATGAAAAGGAACAAATGGCAAATAAGTTCCTGAACCATCGGATGATGGGTGTAGATTGTCGGGGGTATACTTCGACATTCTTCGAATATGCTAGAGTGGTACCAACACTGGCTTCGCCAGAACCGGTACTTATTTCTCGCTATATTTGGGGATTGATTAGCGAAATCCGTAATATCGTTAAAGCTGCGAGACCTCGCACTATTGACGATGCGGTAGATTTAGCTAACACCCTAACTGACGAGCTGGTACGCACAAGAGATGAAAATAGGAAAAAGGAACTGGCTCAGAAAATTACCCAAGGATTTCGTGTGGGTAATAATAACAACTTCAAGAAAAGAGAAACGGGGCAATCCTCAACTCCGCCGTTCTGCAGGAATTGCAGAAAGAAACATTTTGGAAAATGTAATATAACCTGCAACTTTTGCAAAGTTGTAGGACATCGTGAAGAAGATTGCAGAAAGAAAACAAGGGTCTGCTATAACTGTGGAGAAGCTGGGCATTTCAAACCAGAATGCCCTAAATTGGTCAAACCAGCAGACAACAAAGCCAAGACGGCCGACGGAGCTACCAAGAAGAATGTTCGAGCCTTCCAATTAACTACTCAGGAGGCAGAACTCATTCCAGATGTGATAGCTGGTACGTTCCTAGTTCACAACGTTTATGCAAAAGTATTATTTGACTCTGGTGCAAACCAAAGTTTTATAAATACTTCATTCTGCCAAGCTCTTAACTTACCCTTAACCAACCTTAGGCAGATTTTTACAGTCGAAACGGCAGATGGGAATTCTGTTAACATAAATAAGGTTTTGCAAAAAGAAAATATAGAACTTTCAGGTCATAAATTTCATGTAAACCTATTACCAATGAATTTAGCTGGGTTCGATGTTGTGTTAGGAATGGATTGGTTAGTAGCCAACCATGCTCGAATCCTTTGTGACAAGAACTCCATAGAAATTCATGCACCCATCGGAGAAGTGATCGTGATTACAGGAGATAAGCCGCGAAAACCCATGAAGTTCATTTCAGTAATGAAAATTGCTAATTATGAACGAAAGCAAGGAATAGTGTATATGATTTCGGTAATCATTAGCACTAAGGGTAAGGAACTTAAGGACATTCCTGTAGTATCAGAATACTCGGATGTATTCCCAGAAGAGTTACTAGGATTACCACCGGATAGGGAGGTAGAATTTAGAATTCATTTGATTCCTGGAACTACACCAGTAGAAAAAGTACCTTATCGGTTAGCACCCATAGAAATGTTGGAACTAAAGAAACAATTAGATGAATTGTAAAGTAAAGGATTCATACAACCTAGTTCATCCCCTTGGGGAGCACCAGTGTTGTTTGTAAAGAAAAAAGATGGTTCGATGCGAATGTGTATCGATTATAGGGAACTGAATAAGGTTACAATTAAGAATCGATACCCATTACCTAGGATTGATGATCTTTTCGATCAATTTCAAGGAGCTAGATACTTTTCTAAAATCGACTTACGCTCCGGATATCATCAATTGAAGGTACAAGAAGAAGACATACCTAAAACGGCTTTCAGAACTAGGTATGGTCACTACGAGTTTACAGTCATACCCTTTGGGTTAACAAATGCACCTGCAGCATTTATGGACATGATGAATAGAATCTGTAAACCATATTTGGATAAATTTGTAATTGTCTTCATCGACGATATACTTAGTTAAGAAAGGAACAACTTTACGCCAAATTCTCGAAGTGTGAATTTTGGCTACAGGAGGTGCAATTTTTTGGTCACATGGTGAATCATGAAGGTATTCATGTAGATCCTGCTAAGATAGAAGCGATCACCAAATGGAAGGTTCCACAATCAGCTATGGAAATTCGAAGTTTTCTAGGATTAGCTGGTTACTATAGACGATTTATTAAGGATTTTTCTAAAATAGCGGTGCCATTAACTAAGCTAACCTGTAAAGCGGTTAAGTTTGAATGGGGACCTAGGCAAGAAGAGGCTTTTAGGATTTTGAAGCAAAAGTTAACTAATGACCCAATTCTAGCCTTACCAAAAGGAAATGAAGACTTTGAAGTATACTGCGATGCTTCTAAGCTAGGATTAGGATGTGTGCTAATGCAACGCAAGAAAGTAATTGCGTATGCCTCAAGGCAATTGAAAAAGCACGAAGAAAACTATACGACTCATGACTTAGAATTAGGAGCCATAATTTTTGCCCTTAAGATTTGGAGACATTATCTATATGGAAGTAAGTTTACTGTCTATACAGATCACAAAAGTTTAAGGTACATATTTGGGCAAAAAGAATTAAACATGAGGCAAAGAAGATGGATGGAAATCCTAAGTGACTACGACTGTGATATTCAATATCACGAAGGAAAGGCAAATGTAGTTGCAGATGCCCTAAGTCGTAAGTATCATGAAAAACAAAGACGAGTTCGTGCTCTTAGATTAAATCTACAATTAGATTTAATGGAACAACTAAAGTATGTTCAAGAAACAGTAATCAAGGACGATGCTGAAGGAATGAAAGGACGAATAAAAGAATTAGAGCAAGGAAATGATGGAATTTGGAGATTCCATCAGAAAAGGATTTGAGTACCTAAGCAAGGAGAATTAAGAGATAAAATTTTAGAAGAAGCTCATAAATCTAGGTATACCATACATCCAGGAAACAATAAGATGTACCAAGATTTAAGAAATAATTTCTGGTGGATAGGAATGAAAAAGGACATAGCTAGATATGTTTCTAAGTGTCTTATTTGTTCACAAGTTAAAGCAGAACACCAGAAACCTTCGGGTCTACTTCAACAACTAGAAATGCCTGTATGGAAATGGAAACTCATAACAATGGACTTTGTTACTAAGTTACCCAAAACCAGAAAAGGTAATGATGCGATTTGGGTAATTGTGGATCGATTAACCAAGTCAGCTCATTTTCTACCTATGAAAGAAACCTTTAGTATGGAAAGGTTAGCAAAGTTGTACGTAGATGAAGTAGTATCCTTACATGGAGTTCCACTCTCCATTGTATCGGATAGAGATAGTCATTTCACTTCCCATTTCTGGACAAGTTTCCAAGAAGCAATGGGAACCCGACTAAACCTAAGCACTGCATATCATCCTCAGACAGACGGACAAAGTGAAAGGACGATTCAAACCTTGGAAGACATGCTTAGGGCATGTGTGATAGATTTTGGTGGGAATTGGGATAACCACTTACCTTTAATTGAATTCTCCTATAACAATAGCTATTATTCAAGCATTAAAGCTGCCCCATTTGAAGCACTATACGGACGTAAGTGCAGAACTCCAGTATGTTGGGCAGAAATAGGAGAAAGTCAATTATCAGGTCCTGAGATAGTACAAGAAACTACCGACAAGATCACTCAAATCAAGGAAAGACTGAAAACGGCTCGAGATCGCCAGAAAAGTTATGCAGACAATTGACGCAAGCCGTTAGAATTTCAAATTGGAGACAAGGTTCTCTTAAAAGTTTCTCCTTGGAAAGGAGTAGTTCGATTCGGTAAGAAAGGAAAGCTAAGTCCAAGATACGTAGGACCATTCCCAGTAATCCAACGTATAGGACCAGTTGCTTATCGCTTACAACTACCAGAAGAATTAGCTGGAGTACATGATGTATTCCATGTATCCAACCTCAAGAAATGTTTATCTGATGAATCCCTAGTAGTACCTCTTCAAGATGTAGAGGTAAATGAAAAGTTAAAATTTGTTGAGAAACCACTACAGATCGAAGACAGAAAGATCAAGTTTCTCAAGCACAAACGACTAATATTGGTCAAAGTCAAATGGGATTCTAAGAGAGGACCCGAATACACTTGGGAGCTAGAATCAGAAATGAAGCGAAAGTATCCTCACTTATTCCAGTAAATCTCGAGGACGAGATTTTTATTAAGGTAGGGAGGATGTAACAACCCTCATAAAAAATTATTATTTCTTATGATTTATTGTCCAATAGGAAACCCTAATTGAGACCCCTAAGTGATTCTGTATAAACCCTAAAATTTTCAGAACAATCAGAATCAGGATCAGGGCCCCTAAAACTCAGGGGGGGGGGGTATTCCTTACTTACGATTATCCACATAACTTGTTGTCAAAATCGAATTTTAAAAATCCGCTGACTCACCTGAGCTACAAACACACGGGGCTACCCTATAATAAGGTGGTGCCCCTCGCGTCACGCGACGCCTCGACGTGGACCCCTACCGTCACTCGAGGGGGTCAAAATTTCAGTATAAATAGTGGGGTGTGGGACTTGAATTCTGGCACTTGAACGACGGAAAAATTCGTTATATACACTGAGATATCGTAGAAACAGTCCAAAAACACACAATCACAAAACGCTACCGCAAAACAGGGTAATAACTCGATCGCTGCTACGATTCAATGTCCGATCGATTGAAACTATCCAATGGATGTTTAAGTGCTGCCCAAATTAGAGTTTATACTTTGTCATTCGTCGTGAATTCGATGGATGTTTAAGTATCGCGCTTTGTCATTCGTTGTGAAGGTTTTAATCTCGTGAGTTCTCGTAAATGCTGTATTAGTTACTAACCTAGTTCGTGTGCATTGTTATTTAAATTAGGTTACAAGGCTAATCAGTAGGCTAAGCTCTGTCCACTTAAATCTGCAATGTGAGTCATTCTCTTTTTATTAAACTGCTTTACAAAACCCTAAATATTTTTAAAGTTATAATTACAGGGATTAAGTCTTTGTAATCTCCAAATTACAGCCGGTATGTGGGGTTTTGTATACATTACTTGATAACCGTCACCATTGGACAACGAGTTAGCCAAGGGGTGATATGACCATAATCACAGACACCATTGGACAACGAGATAGCCAATAGGTGGTCGAGTGATAAATACCGTGGGTAGATGGTTGATATGTATAAACATTGTAATCGCTCTTAATACTGTAATTTATAACAACACGTCGTTTTTAGTAAAAAGAATGGTTCACCAGTATTTCCCCACTGACAAAACCTTTTTCAAACATGTTTCAGGTGATCTGTTGTGATCCAGAAAAAGTGCCGCGAAGCACTACAAGCTTAAGGAAGTGGCTCAATATAAATAAAGAAACATGTTTTGTAAAATAAAGATTTCCCAGTGAAATCACCTTATTGTAAACTACCGGGGTTTTATCCCGAATTATGAAATAAAATAATCGGGCATTTTCAGTTTTAAAAGATCCTGTTAAAATCTTCCGCTGTCAACTCAGTTAAATAAATACCACGGGATTTTCTGTCCCACGGCTCCTGGACCGGGTCAAACCGGGCCGGGGGCCGTGACACTTCGCCGCCGGATACCGCAGTCTCCTTGCACGACCGAGCTCTCCGCCTCAGCGAGCCGGACAGCGCCACCGCCCGAACACAGCCGCCGCCATTTGCCAGCCGCGGCTACCGTCTCCTGCTGCCGCTGGATGCCATCGCCTGTCGTCGGCTGCCGCCTCCTTTCCGTCGCGTTTCGTTAGTTCGTATCGCTAGCACTTGTTCGTTGAACCTCGGTATCTCGACCGGTTAGTCAATAACCGAGGTATATCTTTCTCATCGGTAGTTAAATATATTTTCACTGTGCTCGTATTTGCGTGTAACCGGATCCTGTCGGGTTTCGTTTTGTTGATCATTAGTTTATATTTCCGTTGCGTTTTATTAATTAACTCGTTTAATTAATTAAATTTTATTTATTGAACCGGGTTTTTGATAAATAAAATTATGACCGATCACCATAGAAACCCAACAGACGCATCGCGCATGCACCATTATAGTGTATAATAATCTAACTAAGTATATTCCTTTAGTTAAAAGTTTATGTTATTTTCTTAATTCGCTTTTAAGTATATACAAACACCAATTCATCAATTTGTATGAAAAAGAAAACCACTAAAACATATTAGAGCACAAAAGGAAGTTATAAATACGAAGAGATAATGCTAACCTCCCATTAGAGCATCCCCAATAAGGGGTGTTTTTTGATGTTTTTATTGTGCCAAGGTGGCATTGCCCCACCAATCACAAACATTCTCTCTCTTGTCCTATATTATCATCCAAAAACAACACTCTCTCTCCTCTCTCCTCTTTCCTCCTTCCCTCTCACAACACCTTTTTCTCTCTCCTCAAATACATGTTTTTCCCTACATACACCACCACACCTTCTCTCCTCCACCTCACACCCTCTCTCATCCACCTCACCTTTCTCTCTCCTTAAAAACATCAACATACATCCTATTGCGGAAATCAGATAGGTGAACGACAACATTAGGCTTGTTAAAACCAGCATCAAAGACGAAGGAAATCAGATAGGTGAACGACAACATTAGGCTTGTTAGGGCTAAGGGGTAGGATGGCAATGCTATTTGACATAGCCATAATAAAACTACACATGAAAATATTAATTAAATTTATATATTGAAAAACGGGGGCTTTGGGGCCCAAAATCCTTGTTTCACTTAAACAACATTTTCGTATAAAAAGAACATGATCTCTTTATTCAGGAGGTTAGACATATTGAGTTAAGATAAAGTATAAAGTGTCTTATCGTACAAAACGTACAAAAGACATGAAAAATGAAAAAAAAAAAAAACGTGGTGACATTTCGTAATTATTTGCTCGTAGGGTAATTATCAAAATTACTCTAAAAATAATCTTGTAGGGTAAGTTTGTAAAATGTGTTTGTAGAGTAATTATCAAAATTACTCTACAAAATTACCAGGGCCGTCTCCGAAAATCATAAAAAAAAATTTGGCCTCGTGCAACATAAATATTTTGGACCCTATTCGCAAATTTCCATTTATTATAAACTCATCAACTATTTAATCACTAAAATTTATGTGAAGATAATTTAAATAGTTATTCTTAACTAAGTTTAGATAGTAATTTATTAATTAAAGTGAAAGATGTAGTTGACAAAATAAGGCATTAAATACATCTAACAAAAAAGAACCAAAAAATGAAACTGAAATAGAGAATTTGGAGACGCCAGGATTAGATCCCGTATCTCGTTGTTGTTTAAGCAAGACAGTAACCACCCAAACAAGAGCTTGTTTGTGTCATCTATCGATTCATTGCATATATATTCTAGCTTATACAACGTAAATTCTATACAAAATTAAAAAGATTTGGGCCACCGGAGGGTTTGGGTCTTGTGCCGTCGCCCACCCCGCACTCCCTCCGGGCCGGCCTTGAAAATTACTCTACTAGTTTATCAAACAACATACAATTCAAAATTACCCTACAAGATCAAAATTAGCTTTCAAGATCATGTGTAGAGTAATTATGATACTCTTCAGAATTACCCTACAAAGATCAAAATTACTCTACAAGATAGTTTTACAAAATTACCCTACAATATCAAAATTACCCTACAAGATCATTTGTAGAGTAATTTTGATAATTACGAAAATGCCATCGCGTTTTTTCAGCAAAACATTCGTTTAGTATTTTGTACGTTAAAAGTATTTGTATCTGATTTTTAGTCTAGACATAATTATATCTAGTGAAAGTGTAAAATACAATATTGCTTAACGTACGAGCTTACGTTGTGAAATTACACACGTTATAAAATTCAAAACCCTAATCACGCATGTTGAAAAATCATAATTACGCATGTTATACTTATGTAATGAAGCATGTTATAATTATGTAATGAAGCATGTTATGGTTTTCAACATGCGTGATTATGTCTTTTCAACATGCGTGATTGTGGTTTTTCAACATGCGTGATTAGGGTTTTGAGTTTTACAACGTGCGTAATTTCACAGCGTGCGCTCGTACGTTAAGGAATATTTTACGTTAACTGGCCTCATTATATCTATTAACGAGTTACCATTTAAATGTGATTGTTTTTATACCATTTTGAGTTCTATTAGGCTATAGGGTGTGGGGGTCATGGTTGAGACATGATTTGTCACATAGGAACATGAATGAAATGCTACACCACCCCCTTGATTGATCCACCATGGTTTGCATGGATTAAACCATGACAACCGTGGTCCTCATTTCCATTTTTCAATAAATCATTTTCATTTTCTTTAGACAAAAATAAATTAAAATAAATAAGTGGCTAGTAGTGGTTTGGGTCATGACCACACCCTTAGGGTAGTGGTTTTGGATGATGGATTAGAGGTGGATTACATAGCACTGATATGGAGGGTCATGGTGGTCATTAGGGTCATGTCTCATGACCACACCATACCTACCTACCCATGCGCTCCCATTGTACCAATAAATGCAAGATCATGGTCATGGTGGAATCGCATGACATGACAAGATAAGCGCACCTTAAGTAAGATTCATTGTTTGACAACTTGCCAATGGTCCCTTCCTCATCACATGGCTACATGTTTACACAAGTCAACACTTGCCTGGTAGGCCGTATTTCAGTTGGTATTTTGGTCCATTGTTAGTGTTTAAAGGTTAAACCCCATTAGGAGTATTTAGGTGAATATCAGATTGTGTGGATTAGGGAGTGTGTATGTCGCCGCTATTCTTTAAATTCGTAAATTATTTTGTAAAATTAAGTTTATAATAATAATAAGGTATAATATCTATGCGTAATTAAACGTATCTCATCTTCATAATTTATTTTGTAAATTTCACGTTTACATCCTTATTTTTCGGAATCAAAGACAAGGAAAGAATATTAACAAATATGAAAACATATTTTAATTTTGTTTTCAAATAAACCAAGTTTTGAACACGTGTCATTCATGTATCCTCAAAACTATACTTATCTTATATTAATTAAATAAATAAATAATAAATTAATATTAAATCTTATCATACTTTAATAAAATATTATCCTCAAATCTAAATTGGTAATTTAATATATTTTTAAAACAAGTACCTCTCTTTCCTACTTATCTTATATTAAATATATAAATAATAAATTAATATTAAATGTTATCCTAATTTATTAAAAATATAACTTTTTTTTATTAATTGGTATACAAAATTATATTTATTATAAATGTTATCCTAATTTATTAAAAATATAACTTTTTTTATTAATTGGTATACAAAATTATATTTATTAAACTCGTGTAAAACGCAGGGTTTTTAAAAATATAACTTTTTTATTATTTAATATACAAAGTTACATTTATATTACACGTGTATATTACACGTGTAATACACGAAGTTATTTATTCTACACGTGTAATACACGTGGTTTTTAATGATACAGTTTCTTTTATTATTTGGTAGATTTTTCAACCTGACTATACACGGGTTTTTTAAAGATACGACGTTTTTAGTATTTAATATACAAAATTACATTTATTTAATATGTGTAATACACATGGTTTTTAAAGATATAATTCTTTTTTAGATCTATTCAACACGTGTAACATATATGGTTTTTAAGGATGTAATATTTTTATTATTTGGTAGATTTATTCAACCCGATTATACACGGGTTTTTTAAGGATACGACGTTTTTAGTATTTAGTATACAAAATTACATTTATTTAATCTGTGTAATACACATGGTTTTTAAATATATAACTATTTTTTATTATTTGATATATAAAATTATACTTATTTAACCCGTATAATATACGGGGTTCATAAAGATATAACTTTTTATTATTTAATATATAAAATTACATTTATTCAACCCGTGTAATACACGGGGTTCTAACCTAGTAAAATAATAAGTATAAAATACAATGAACGAATTAAATGACTTCCAATATTCGAATAAATGTGTAATTTTTTTGAACCACAAAGAATGACGTGTCAACAATCGTGACACCGGGCGCTGTGGCCAAGGTCGACTACTCGACCGCCGCCAGCCCCTTGGCTCTCCCAGAAGCGCGGAAACCCGACCTTCACCCGCCCGAAGGCACGACAGTGGAATAATCGGTAAAACCTTGCCTCCCATCCAAGACGAACCGGCGCCACCCGTGTTCGCCCTTCATCTGGATGCCGCAGAAAATAATAGGGAGAGTGGAAGTCGAACCTGGGTCACAAGGAATACCTAATAGTAGTCGGGGACCAACGTAGTCACAAGTCACAACTTGCAAGTTGCAACAATCTGGTCTTATTCTGAATTTCTGATGTTAATTCTAAACTGTGATAATGGTAATTGATAATTCACATTAAACAATAGTGGTAAATATATACACGTAAATCTCCAACAATCAAGGAGAAATCAACTACTTTCTATATTACAACATTGACTATAATATATTCCAAATATAAGATATTATGATTTGCTAATACCCCCTTCAAGCGGATAGGTGGCGGACCAACACGAAGAAGTACACGAAATCGTTCAAAAAGAGGTCTTGGAAGGCTCTTAGTGA
Organism: Helianthus tuberosus; assembly: GCA_030545235.1. Taxonomy (NCBI): domain Eukaryota; kingdom Viridiplantae; phylum Streptophyta; class Magnoliopsida; order Asterales; family Asteraceae; genus Helianthus; species Helianthus tuberosus. Next base: position 150,129,758 of record CM060431.1, on the reverse strand, counting down.
AGATGTCCGCTACTTGCAGCTTGGTAGGAACAAACTGAGTATGTAGACGACCGGAGGCAACAAGTTCCCGAACAAAGTGGTAGTCAATATCTATGTGTTTTGCTCGTTTATGAGAGACGGGATTTTGGCTAAGAAACAATGCACTTCGATTGTCACATAGAAGAGTCAGGCGATCGGCTGGAAGAGCATGAAGTTCGCGTAACAAGTGTGTTAGCCATATAATTTCCGCCGCTGTGTTTGCCATAGCCCGATACTCAGATTCACAGCTTGAGCGAGAAACCAATGGTTGTTTCTTTGCGCTCCATGACACAAGATTTCCACCTAAGTAAATGGAATAGTCATAGGTGGATCGACGAGTCTCAATACAACGTGCCCAATCCGCATCCGAATATCCAACCAACTGTGTTTTGGAGGGTTGATCAAAGGTAAGACCAAAAGCAAGAGTCCCTTTAACATAACGAAGGATGCGTTTAACTAATTGAAAATGAGATGTGGTAGGTGAATGAAGAAATTGACTCGCCTGATTTACGACATATGAGATGTCCGGCCTTGTGATTGTAAGATATTGCAGGGCACCTACAAGAGACCGGTATAAGGTCGGGTCATGAAACGGTGTGCCATGGGACTGAAAAACATCAGTAGTAGCTAGAGGTGTACCAACAGGTTTAGTGTTAAGTAGACCGGCTTTTGCAAGAATATCATACGCATATTTTGCTTGGCTTAAGAATAAGCCGGTGTGCGTATGGGTAACTTCAAGACCCAAAAAATAGTTTAAACGTCCCAAATCCTTGAGAGCAAATTCATGATGTAGACGAGTAACAAACTTTTGAATAATGGAGTCGTTATTACCGGTTAAGATGATATCATCTACGTAGACGAGCAAGTAGATAATAACAAAATGTTATTTGTACACAAAAAGTGATGAGTCAGCTCGACTACAATGAAAACCAAGATGGACAAGAAACGTACTTAAACGTTTGAACCAAGCCCTCGGTGCTTGCTTAAGACCATAGAGCGCCTTTTTTAACCGACACACATGATTTGGGACTTGAGAGTTGACGAAACCTGGGGGTTGCTCCATGTACACCGTTTCGGTTAGAAAGCCATTTAAAAATGCATTCTTTACATCAAGTTGGCGCAAATCCCAATGGTGGATTGTGGCGAGAGAAAGAACGACCCGAACTGTCGAGGCTTTGACAACGGGGCTAAATGTGAGCGAGTAGTCTAACCCCGGAACTTGCGTAAACCCTTGCGCTACAAGACGCGCTTTGTAGCGATCAACTGAACCATCAGATTTGTATTTCGTTCGATATACCCATTTCGACCCGACGACATTGGAATCTTTGGGGCGTGGTACAAGTTCCCAAGTTTGATTTTGTTTTAAAGCATGGATTTCATCTTCCATAGCAGTAACCCAATGAGATTGTTTAGATGCTGACTTGTAACCCCTAGGATCTTTAGTAGCAAGTAATGCTTGATGTAACTTACTTGAGCTAAAAATAGCTATATCAACCTGATGTTTGGGTTTAAATATCCCATTTTTCGACCGAGTGGTCATCGAGTGACCGCCCGTAGGGGGCGGATGAGATGTAGAGAGAGGAGGCGGCATAGGGGGTTGATGATTAGTAAAGGATTGTGTGTTGGGTGGAGATGATTGTAACGGAGGTGACGGTGGGGTGGGGTGGTTCAGTGTTGGTGGCGTAGGTGATTGGGAGGTTTGCATGGGAAAAAAATCATGTTGCATGGGAAGGTGATTGTTTTGTATGTTAGTTGCATCAGTAGGACATAAGGTGCACATGGGTGGGGATTTTTGGATGGAATTTGAGGTGGGAATAGATGACGGTTGGGGGTGTTGGGAATTAATTTTTGTGTGGGGTTTAACTGTGCACATGGGTGTGGATTTTGAGGTGAGAATAGTTGATGGTTGGGTATGTTGGGAATTAATTTTGGTGTCACAAAATTCTGAGAAAATTAGTGTAGCTACATTTGGTGGTGAAACATTACCGCTAAACGGAAAAACATCCTCGTCAAATATTGAGTGACGTGTAGTGTAAATGCGTTTGAAGGATCTAGGCAACGATATCCTTTGTACTTTGAGCTATACCCAATAAATATACAAGATGCACTTCGGGGCAAGAGTTTGTGTCAGGTATAATCTCTAAGGTAAGGAAAAACTCGGCACCCAAAAACCCGTAGAGTAGTATACGATGGGACTTGTGCATAGAGAAGCTCAAAAGGAGCTTTGTTGTGAAGCACAGTTGTCGGTAGACGGTTAATAATATATGTGGCCGAGGTGAATGCGTCTACCCAAAAGGTTGCGGGTGCATAGGAGTTGAAAATCATTGCAAGACCCGTCCCCGTAATGTGCCTATGTTTACGTTCGGCACGCCCGTTTTGAGGAGACGTATATGGGCATGAGAGACGGTGATGAATACCGTGTTTTTGAAACAGTTGTTGGACCCGATTATTTGTGAATTCAGTTCCCCCGTCACTTTGAAAGATTTTTATTGTTCGTGCAAATTAAGTATGCACAAACGGTAAAAAAGTCATTAAAACATTATAAAACTCCGATTTCGCTTTAAGGGGGTAAAACCACGTGAATCGGGAGAAATCGTCAATAAAAACCACGTAATATAAGTAACCATCGGTTGAGGGTACAAGAGCTGGTCCTCACAAATCACAGTGAATTAAATCTAAAACATTTGAGGCACGTTTGATTTTTATTAAAAGGTAAACGATGACTCTTAGATAATTGACACGAGGAACAAATGCCAGGTTTGGGTAACAGAGAAGTAACACACAAATGACCAAGTTTATTTAACAAAGAAATGACATTAAAAGAAACATGACCTAGCCGACTATGCCATCGCTCGAACGAGGCTCGATGTGATGACGCGGCTGCAAAGAAAACTTCTTGGCCATTTTGTAGAGTGTAGAGACCATTGTTACAGGTTCCCCGTGCAAGAACTTCTCTAGTGTTTCGGTCCTGAATGTGAAAATAAGTATTAGAAAACAAAATGTCAACTGGTAAATCGGAAGTAAGTTTACTGAGAGAAAGGAGTTTCTTGGTAAGATTTGGAACAACAAGAACATTCTTTAACAAAATCTGATCTGTAATAGCCTTTGTACCAACATGAGACACAGGTAAAGTGTTACCGTTACGAAAAGTAATATAATCGTTACCGGTATGAGGGGCAGACACATCAAGACCATCAACAGTAGGTGTCATGTGTGCGGTTGCTCCAGTGTCGGTGCACCAATCTGGAGTGTCGTTTGTGACGTGACACTTCGCATGAAACGCTTGAGCAAGGTTTGCATCAAGTGTTGGAGCTTGTTGAGCAAAGGTGGAAAGACTAGGACATGAGTTTGCATAATGACCCTCTTTCTGGCAAAGCTGGCAATGAGGTGGTCGACGTCCGCGACCACGTCCTGAGAGACCAGAATTACCTCGTGCACGACCACGAGAGCTGCGATAATCATTCGAGCGTTTTCCTTGGGCTACAAAAGCGGCTTGCGGTGTAGAGGATCCATGAATGGACTGCACAAAAAGCTCATGATTTTCGGCTTTTGATAAGAGATCTCGAAATAGTGGAGTCGGAGTAATAGCCCGTTGAGCAGTCGAGAAGGTCTCGAAAGAGGACCCCAAGCCATATAGAAACCAATGGCTTTTGTCCGTGTCATCAACGGGATGGCCGATGGCGGCCAACTGGTCACAAATCGTCTTGAATTTGCGTCCAAATTCTGAAACGGAGGAGTTTCCCTTCTGAAGTTGACGAAGAGAGTAGCGTAGGGTATGCCGACATTCAAGGGAGTCATGTTGGTATGCTTTTTCGAGAGCACACCACACTTGACGTGACGTATTGAGACCAAGAACCTCTGCCATTGCTTCTTCACCACACTTGACGTGACGTCTTGAGACCAAGAACCTCTGCCATTGCTTCTTCAGACAAGAAAGACTGAAGAAGCAAGAGAACTTGTTGATCAATATGATGCCACTTAGCGAATTCCGGGTTTTCAACAGTTTTGCCATCGGTAACCATGGTTTCGGACGGTTGCTCGACGGTGCCATCGATGTGGCCGGCGAAGTGTTGGAATGACAGGATAGGAAGAACCTGACTTCGCCAACACAGATAGTTTGTAGAATTTAGTTTGATAGTGAGAAGATGAAGAAGAGTATGGAGGGGAACGGCTGTGGTGGTGGTATCGACTGAAGAATTTCCTGCCATGGATGGTTAGATGAAAGGGATAGAGTTTGAAAGAAAGGGTTAGTTGAGAGGATCGATATTTTTTAGGCTGATACCATGTGATAATGGTAATTGATAATTCACATTAAACAAGAGTGGTAAATATATACACGTAAATCTCCAACAATCAAGGAGAAATCAACTACTTTCTATATTACAACATTGACTATAATATATTCCAAATATAAGATATTATGATTTGCTAATATAAACTACAATTGATCATGAATAAATTGTTGCTGACGTGATAAATGGACGACCATTCAAATCCGATCCAAACCATTAATTATAATAATATGGGTCTTTCTTTCAAGGGCCAAGTCAACAACGCGCAAGGTTACCCATCTGTTTCTGCTTTTTCTAGAAACCTTTCCAAAATAAGTAAAAATTCAAAATGATCCATACACAAAACTTGTTGTGTGCAGTGCAAAATCAAATAACAGATGTAGTGTAACACCCCAACCCTACTAGGGTTGACGTGTCACTCTTACAGATATCAAAACTAAAAACCAATCATAACATTAATTAAAAGATCCTAATTACATTTTAATACATTACTGAAATAAGGAATCTTGGTCAGCAACTTCCTAACGAGCCTCACCGAAATCCCAGATCGTCCTATATTACCTGTGAAACAAATAAGACAAACACAAAAAGAAAAATACGGCTGAGCCAAAAATTGCTCAGTAACAGAGAAATCAACAGTACAAGTAAAGACATATTAGCAGAAGAAAAACACAACATAACAGAACTGAGACGGTTACTGACACGAGTACTGAAAATAGATGCAGGCACAGGACTGATACAAAAAAACTGATACACGAACCGATCTGAAACTGTAATGGAAACTGATACGGAAACAAAAGGCTGACATATACATAACTGTTACCAAACCCAACACAAAACCGATGTAGAAACTAGAAACTGATACATCGTTGACCATGATGTCAAAGCATTTTATCTTGTATAAACGGACTTATTTTAAAACATCATTTAAATAATCTAGTATTCGTATAACAAGGAAAAATTTCTAACCTCTCGTTTGTAAATGAAACATTTGAACAAATAAAAAATTAATGACTAACGAATAGTTTGAACAACGTTTAATAATGCTATTATTTTTAAAACAAGATACTTGGCAAAACTATTTTCTTATATTGAACGTTTGAACTTCATCAACATAAAATAAATTATCATATTTCATAGCAAATCATCATCGGACAAAAAAACTAATTTTCTAACTTTGAAAAGTTATATTCTAGAAATAGAATAATTTAAATAATCTAGATCTCCGAATGAAACACTTTCGACCATTCCGTAAAACGACATGGGAAACAAAAACAAAACAAATAGCTAAGCCAAAACATTTTAAATACCATTTAAAATCTCATGATCTTTAAAAGAAATGAATTGTCGAACTACTATCTTTAAATACACGTTTAGATTCAAATTCATATCTTTTAATTAATTAATATTCATAAGTTATTATTTAGTCAAAATAACTATTTTTATAACTTTAGAGATTATTACTTAGTGAACAAAATACTTTAGATAATCTAAGTTTATATGTAGAATAATAAAATCCTAACAAAATTAATTAAATCGATTGAGAGAATCGACACAAAATAAAGACAGATCCAATGGCAAGAATAGAACAGACATTGAATCAAATACTGAATACATGTACTGACGGATATAAACTAAACGTATAACACCGAATCTAAATCTAAATCAAGACTGATACTGAGATGAAACTGATACAAACCGACAGATACTGAGTCGAAACAGACATAACTAATACATAACAGAATCGGACACTGAACATAGTCAGAAGCATACTTAACCCAATACTGATCGGAAACATAACCATATGCGTACACATATCAGAACAGATACTGAACACAATCGGAATCATAACCCCATACACGATCGGAAGCATAATCAGATGCGTACAAAACATATCAAACATATTAGAACAGATACTGAACATATTCACATACAGAAACGTATACTAACTTACACGACAGATCAACAAACTAAGTCGTGTAACACAGAAGCACCCAAAGCCATAAACAAAACAGACTGGTATACAGCTAGCTAGTCCATGCACCTATGAGATGGTGAGTGTGGCGTTCACCCATTATTCCATCTCCAGACAAACAAACTCAAACTCAGAGCTAAGATCGATCTTTACGCCTCTAGTGGCCAAGGTGCTACACAAGCACGAGCTAGAGACGCCGTGAACTTTTATTACGCAGTATCACGATAAGTGCCATGCCGTTGACGCCCAAACGACAAGCCAAACATGCTTGGGTGACAGAGTACACATGCTAAGGCCATATATATGATTTACAGATAACTAAAATTAATTACCGACAGGAACATGCGACCATGAGTATAAGTCTGAGGTATGGCATGCTACAACACACTAATAAACAAGCAGACAAATACAATATTGACTCAGATAACGTATCACATATCAACATATAAAGGTATCAAATCATGACAATCAGACCTTAAAACAAGGACAAGGATCCGTACTAAAGAGTAATGAAGATAAGATTATACCACGATATCAAGACCCAAAAATTCGTACTCGGATAAAGAGCTAGAATTTGTACTACGATGGAAAGAAGACAAAATCTGTAATACGACGTAACGAATAGCAATAATACTATGATGTGAAGACCAAATAATCCGTACCAACGAGTAACAAAAATTAAAGTATACTACGATGAAAGAAAAACAGAATCCGTACCTTAATTTAGCAAGCGAAACGAAATCCACCAATCGAGTCGTTCTCAAAATGATATGAACCTAAATCCCGCATTTATGAGATTAGTTTTGTTTACTTATTTAACTAGAAGATCTCTCGTTAAATTTTTCCCGGTGACCGCGGACTAAACTTACTGGTAATAGTTTAACAACGTACACATTTAGTTAACCCTCGCAACATGTATTCTATAAGTTATCATGATTTTAACAGGAAATATATACATATGTGCTTAAAAACATGGTTTATAACTTATTTAAAAATATGAATAGAGTTTAATACCCAACTATTATACACAAGAAAATTATGGATTTTAGCCATTAGTAATTTGTTCATAACTTACGTTCGTTTACAATATAATAAAGCATATACATCTAATGCCCTTTAATCCGAACATGCATTCTGACTTACTACGACACACATTTATTAAAATACACATACATCCAAACATATATCCCCACATGCAAACAATCATAACACAATCACTTTAACACACACAAGGCACATTCATACACACATCAGACTGATATATTCATGCACAACATACACACGCATATACACTTAATAAACACACACATAGGTATCCCACACACACCTCACTCAACAAACTAATAATCACTCTTCCAAACACACACAACCCACACATACTTACACACACCTGTAAACACACACACACATGCAACAGACACCCTAATCAATATCCACACACACTCACGCATCAACATTAAACATGCAACCAAATAACACATACACCATGCACACAGTATACAATATAAACACCCAACACACAGAGACATACTCACATATCTATATTAACATACACACGCGCACTTTTCTTTCAATAACGTGTCGCGCAGGGAATCCGAGAGCCCAACCCCATACTACGCCAAATTGCTAGAACATAAAACGGAATATACAACTCACCTTCCACTTCTGATCGGACAGAAACCGAGCCAAACGAAGGGATAGCCGGTTCACGCGTAGTCACGGCGGCGGCGATTGACAGGAAGTGGCGGTTGTCCATTGGTGACACCGACAAGAAGCGAAGGGTACAAGCGGCAGCGGCTTGTTCTAGTGTGACAGCAAGCTTCCGTGAAACCAAAGAGTAGAATCAGATTTTTGAGAAGAGGGTTTTATTGTGAGGTTGAAGGCTTAAAATAAAAATGGTGACGAAGAGAAGATTTCGTTCTAAAACAGCGGATTCTAACGATTTCCTTCTAAAAAAATTATCTATTAGGCTAAGAATATGGAAACATATTATATCTCTTATATTTAATTTGATTTGATCACACGCAACCTGTTTGGCTTTGGTTTTATGTATATTATTATTTTATTATTAGTACTAGTAGGGTTCCCGCGCGATGCGACGGGGGCGACACTTTGGATTGCGGCACTCGTTGCTGGTGGTTTTCTTATTTGTATATGATAACATTATTGTGGTGGATATATGTCATAAGTGTTACACGTGGGAGCCTAACACCTATAATGTCTTGCAATGTTCGATCAACTGCCTCTATCGCCTGACGTTTCGCCATCGATGCCTCATCCCATATAATTAACTTGGAGGACCTAATTAGTTGACTTATAATTCCTAATATTTTGGGACATAGTTTACTATTTATCTACTAAATATCGTAAATTAGTATTAAATAATTCCTAAAATTTTGGGATATAGTTTACTATCTATCTACTAATATCGTAAATTAGTATTAAATAAATATCGTAAATTAGTATTAAATAATTCCTAAAATTTTGGGATATAGTTTACTATCTATCTACTAATATCGTAAATGAGTATTAAATAATTCCTAAAATTTTGGAACATAGTTTATCTTCTATCTACTAAATATCAAAGTTTTGTTATAAAAATTAATAATAAATAAAGTATAGAAAAACTGTTTTAAACATGTAAAGATTCGTTTGTTAATAAAAAATACTAAACAAATGACAAAAGTATATTAGTTCAATCGAGATGTAAATTATAAGTGCAATAAAATAACACAAAACATAAACTTCAAATATAAAATAGACTTTATTATTCATGGGATAGTCTATATAAATTTATGAAAAAAACATAAAAACACTTGATATATTTCATCTAATTTCTCTTCTTTTTTGATCCGTTTTTCTTGTTTGTGCTCGAATCAGCAGTATCATCTAATTCATCTTCTTTCTCATCGTCCTCAGAATCATCTAAATTTATAACCTCGACTCATTTCCATTCAGAGAGTCTCTTAGATCTTTTCTTTTGATTCTCATACTTCTGATCCTTAAAAAACAAAAATTTAATAAAAAAGTTAAAAAATGATTAAATAAATTTTATAAAAAAACACATATTGAATAAAAAATTTAAAAAAGATTAAATAAATTTTAAAATTACCTCTTTACTAAATTGACGTTGAAGATTAGACTTGTATGGACTGAACATTGCACCATAAGAAATAATTTCAACACTATTATCACCATCATCCTACAATAAAACACCAAATAATAACATAACGAACTTGTTAATATGAAAGATTATAAGCGAAAATATTAATTAAAAACTAACAAAAGCTTGTTCGACAACTGGGATGTTTAAATTGGTGTGTTGAATCTGAAAAATCAAATAAGTTAGTATTCACATAAAAGTAAATAAAAGAAAACAATTATTCATTATTGCGATATAACAAAACTTATCATAGAACCGACCTTAGATTTTTCAATATCGTATGCTTGTTTTTTCGCATCAAGTGAATTCAGAACTGCCTCCATATTTTAAATCTGTTTAGCAATAGAAATGTAGAATTGTGAGTGTTTGCTATGTATTTATAGTAGTCCATTAGGGTTTAGTTTTAGATTGGTCATCCATTTATTTAGGAAGTTTGTTGTGAGTTTTAACTTTTTAAAATAAGATGCACATATCCTGTTTAGTTTGTTGTGGCATGTTTAATAGGAAGTTTGTTGTGAGTTTTATCTATACTATATTAAACATGCCACAACAAACTGACTCTGTACAAGTAAAATTAGGGAATATTTTAGTTTATTAATGCCGTTCAAAACAAAAAACTTGGGTAAAAACAAATGTTAATGCACGGTAGCTAGGTAATGGTCAAAGCTGGCTTGGGTAAAAAACAAATGTTGGCTTTAATCAATTGTACATTTACGCATCGGCTATTTGTACTTTATGAACGCACGACGAAACTAAAAAAGACAACTATCGAAACATTTAAAAAAATGTGCCGATCGTCATGGTACCTTCGGATTTTTTTAAAACATTACGGGTTGTAAGATATCGCAGGAATACATTAAAGAATTAAAGAGGGGGGAAGTGTAACTAATTACCCATAATTATGTTAAATGTCAAGGATTTAAATGTAATAGATTGAGGGACTAAAAAATAATTATGGTTTAAAAGACCACTTTACCCTCATTCTAGGGGTTTATTTATAAATAATGGGGGGAGAAGTTCTTAACTTTTGGGAATCCTTCCCTCATGTATTATAATATAGTATAGATTATTTCAAACATATGTTTCTGTAGTAACCAAAAAGAATTCAAATATATTACCTCCGTAAGTTTATGATGAGCATGATCATAGTTTTGAGGTGGTCATAAGTTGATTTTTTTTAGATTTAAAAGCATTTAGTGGTTTTGTTAAGTTATTATCTATATCTATCTATACTTTCTATAAAAGGAGAAATCCCAATAACATAAGAAAAGCTGATGTGTCAGCAGGAGAGGCTGTCCAACAATGCTTTTCTTATGTCATCGATGATGAGGTGGCAGCCATAGAGGGAGCATAGTGACATCATAATTCAAAGATCTGCCATTAAACCACTGCCCCACTTTCAAATTTCAAAGCTCTGGCCCACGTTCAATTATAAAACCACTGATGTTCATTCAAAATTATGAAACCACTGATGTTCATTCAAAATTCAAACCACTGCTGTTTCATTAAAATGGGAGGGTAATTTGAAATTTAAAACTTATAGGGATATGTAATTTGAATTTAATATCGTCAGAGCTTCAATTCTTCTCTTTTTCAAATATAAATTCAAACCCAAATCCAAACCCGATCATAATTTCAAAAACCCATTTTAATCTCTCTGTCTACTCTCTCTCAACTCTCTATCTCTAAAACTGTAGATACAGAAAAGAGGATGTAAATCAGGTAATTGTTATTTTTTTGGTAATTGTTAATACACTTTGTAATCAGTTCTTCTTCTTCTTCTTCGTGGTTTCTTGAGCTTTGTTACATGTTTTCAAGATTGAAGTTTCTTCAAATCGTCATCTTCTCCAATGCTTCCATCGATTCTTCTCTCGCTAAATCTAGTAACAATCCGTGAGCTAATTTCTTTCATGATTCTATGAATTTTTTTTGATATGTTTGTTGCTTTTGATTTTGTCTTTGATTTGTTATTATTTATTCAGATGTTTGCATTGGTGTACCATGTGATTACGAGTATATTTATTTTGATATGTTTGTAAAAGGAGAAATCCCAATGACATAATAAAAACTGGTGATGTCTGTTTATTCATCATGTTTAACATCAATTTGAATAATATGCAGAACAACGGTAGTTTAAAAATAGATGTTTATTGATTTTTTCTTTTTATCACAAACTGAAGGTTTGTATGCTAAATGTTCTTCAGGTAGATCTTGCTGGATTTGTTATTTGGTGTGGAAGTCTTGAGTTCGTTGACCGAACTTCGAAAAGTAATCAAGGTTATAAAATGTATCTCAACTTTATTGATGAAGAGGTAATGCCTGTTTGTGTTTAAAAATAGATGTATATGTGTTTAAAATAAATCATGATTCTATCAAATTTGTTTGATATTTTTGTAGCTTTTGATTTTGTCTTTGATTTGTTATTGTTTATTCAAGATTGAAGTTTCTTCAAATCTTCATCTTTTTGTCACAAACTGAAGGTTTGTATGCTAAATGTTCTTCAGGTAGATCTTGTTGGATTTGTTATTTGGTGTGGAAGTCTTGAGTTCGTTGGCCAAACTTCGAAATGTAATCAAGGTTATAAAATGTATCTCAACTTTATTGATGAAGAGGTAATGTCTGTTTGTGTTTAAAAATAGATGTATATGTGTTTAAAATAAATCATGATTCTATCAAATTTGTTTGATATTTTTGTAGCTTTTGATTTTGTCTTTGATTTGTTATTGTTTATTCAAGATTGAAGTTTCTTCAAATCGTCATCTTTTTATCACAAACTGAAGGTTTGTATGCTAAATGTTCTTCAGATAGATCTTGTTGGATTTGTTATTTGGTGTGGAAGTCTTGAGTTCGTTGGCCGAACTTTGAAATGTAATCAAGGTCATAAAATGTATTTCAACTTTATTGATGAAAAGGTAATGTCTGTTTGTGTTTAAAAATAGATGTATATGTGTTTAAAATAAATCATGATTCTATCAAATTTGTTTGATATATTTGTAGCTTTTGATTTTGTCTTTGATTTGTTATTGTTTATTCAGATGCTTGCATTATTGTTTATTTCAGTTGGTATATTGGTGGAATGGAAACAAGTCCAGGTTATGCTTCAACCTGTCTCGATCTCTTTGGAGGCGGATAGGTGGCTTTGGGAGGTCTGAAAAACAGAATTGATCAATTTAGGGAAAATGGGGTTGAAAGATGATAACCCGACAGTTGAGGATCTCATTCTACAGCTTCGATAAATTCAAGGGTATTCTGAAATAATGCTTCCTAGATTTTTGAAGATCGACAAATGTCCAAAGAAGCATCACTGTGGACATTTGTCGGTCTTCAAAAATCAAGGAAGCATTATTTCAGAATACCATTGAATTTATCGGAGCTGTCGAATGAGATCCTCCACTGTTGGGTTATCATCTTTCAAACCCATTTTCCCTAAATTTATTGACTCTGTTTTTCAACAGAGATGTAATGCAATGATTCCTCTCAATTGAATAGACGGACACTTGCTTCCTCTCAAATGGTTATGGAGTGGTTATAACAGCTGATCATGCTAAGGACTGTTATAACTAACCACTGCTCCTTATAAGACTGATGGACGTAAAGACTGATGAGACCTATCCACTGTTGAAGACAAAGCCCTGTTAAAGACAGGCACTTATAACAGCTGATCAACCGAAGGAAAACCACTGCTCAGTAACAACAGTTGTTCAGCATCTACAGCAGATTCAACACCAGTATTTATGTAACAGTGTTTAGTGTATCAGTGTTTAGTTATATACAATTTCTCGAGACAAACCCTAGAGTTTATGTATATACAATCTCCCCATGTTGATTCGATTAATGGTATGTTGATTCGATTAATGTTATGTTATGTAATTGCTACCGTTTGAATATTATTGTTATTATATTAACATCTGTTGATCATGGTCTATTAAAGCACTGTTGTTAAACATTCTTTGTTGAACTGCAACATCTGTTAGTCCATAGCAGAGGTTCTCTTTGGCAGACCTTTGCTTGAAGGAGGTCTGGGTGTTTATCAGCATATGTTCATCATGATGCGTGTGTAAACAGATGTTTGAAATCCTCTGTTGAACTGCATCATCTGTTAAGGCACAGTAGATGTTAGCAATCTATACTGTGGAATGATCAGCAGATGTTATGTTTGGCAGACCTTTGTTTCAACAGCAGATGTCAAAATGTTTAAAGATGGCATCATCTGTTAAGTAACAGCAGATGTTAGCTTTATGATGCTTTTGTATTCATATTCAGCAGTAGAGGTTGTGTTTATCAGCAGAGGTTATTTGCTATAACAGTCTTTGTGTTTATCAGCAGAGGTTGTTTGGAACAACAGACTTTTCTTGAACAGAGTATAATTGAAGTTGTAATGTATCATGAAGAGCCAATTAAAATATATGGAGAATGTACAACAAAGGTTTAAGTTAATATATCCCATGATAAGCATACATGATTATAATTTAAATATTTGTAAGTCGTAAGTTTTCAAAATATAGAAGTTTCATACATCACCATCCCATAATTTATCTCAAATGAGATAATACCAACAACCACAACTATCTGTAGACTTTCTTTAAGACCAGCTTGGTTTTTTCTTCAGAGTAGACAAATTTGCATCTCATATTTCTGTAGATACCATTGGGCTTCGTGAACTTCTTGGTGAATTGACAAGCCGCATATCTAAATCCCTTGCCATGCTTCTCCCGTCGAAAGTCAATTACAGTGTCTACTCCATTCCGATTTTCAACTGCCATCTTTTTTTGTTCTATGAATCCTTGATAAAGACGCTACTTTCACATTCAGACGCTTAAAAATAAATATAAAATATCAATAATTAATAAGAAATACATAATGTATTTAAGTAAAGTAACAAAAAAACAACTTAATTGTAACAAACATTTAACATCCAAAGAATGAGGAATAATATATTAACAGAATAAACTTACAAAATGTTTGCTGCAGTTCCATACGATTTGTAAGGGGTATACATTAGGATCAGCTTCATAATCTGAGACAGCGGCATCAAAATCTGCGTCGTCGATATCATCGGATGATTCATTCGATACAACATAATCACTATCAGAATCTGTGTCATTGGATTCTTCAACATCCGACTGGTGATGCAGATCCTCGGTAATTGGAGCAACTTCTAAATTGGGCGAGGAAGTATCGTCTATTGGACTGTCATTGGATTTGGGTGAAACAATCTCACATCCATTCAAATCAAAGGTAGTAAGCAGAAAGATGTAATCCGCTACGTATCTTAAAACAAGTACAATTCCTGTTTGCATACCCATGTAGTGTACAACCTTTTCCCATCCATCGGTTATAAAGTAACAATTCCGAAGAGGATCACGTTGAAGTAGTACATCAAAAGAGTCCCACTGATTCACATAGATCTTAAATATCTCTTTAAGTTTACCAACTCCAATACTGACGTTGACTAACTCCTTGGGTATTAGCTGAACAAAAATATATAAAATTATGAAATCAACAAAGGTACAGGAAAATTAACAACTATATCACTAATTACTATAGTAACATTTAAGTATTGGATTAAAATACCAAAACTTACCAACACGTCCTTACAAACATCAGTAAAACTATGGGAGAATGAATCCATACATCCGAACTTCCTCTCAAACGATATTGATGTGAACATAGAAATCATTGGGAGTTTTGTTGGATAGTGATGAACTTTTTCAAAAGGTGTCAGCAGATATGTATATGGTGCAGTTATTTTAAATACCAATAGACATCCTTCTTTCAATGAAAGGTCAGAGACAACTGAGGACCATCCTTCTATGATGATACTAAACATCTGTCAACCTGGCAACGTCTGTTGGGTATAATGGATGAATTGTTGTTAGGAAATGTTTGTTGGAAAGCAATACAACTCTTTGAAAACATCTGATACTTGCTATGCATTAAGCCTATCCTGAGAACACATGCTGTTAATAACATTATTCTCTTAACATCTGTTTACTAACCTTTGTAATTTCTGTTGATTGACCTTTTTAACATGGGTTGACTAACATCTGATCGTTTCGATAGGAGATATTAGGACCTATAAATCTTGTACTGGTGGTCGGGCATGAAGGCCCACATGGCAATGTTTGTGAATGATGTTTGACTTGTGGGAAGGTCAAGGTGGAGTATCAACAACCAAAAGCATAGAAACAGAAACAATAACACCTGGGTGATCGTTGATTGTCTTACGTAACCAGCGCACTTTATTGCAATCAAGGACGTTGACGAGTCATCACAGTTTGTAAATATTCCTCTGGGAGAGGCGACTTTTAGGCACGAGGTGCCAACTCTTGTTACCTCCAATTTTGAACTATACCCGATTTATGGAGGACAAAACACAACACCCTCGACTCACATGAGCATTGCTTATCACCGTAGGATAAGCGGTCTGAGTAAACGAACCATCCTGACACTCCAAGACATGCTGCGAGCATGTGTGTGATTGACTTTAGTAAGAGTTAGAAGGACAATTACCTTTGATGGGGTTCTACTGCAGCAGTCACCGTATTAGCATTTAGACAGCTCTGTTTGAGGCATTGTGCGGACAATAATGCCATCCGTGTTGGATTAATGTGGGTGACAACCTAATCACAGATCCGGGACTCGTGCTCGAAACTCTTGAAGATTGCTTAGCTCAGAAATTGTTTGACGGCAACGCGTGACCACCAGGAAAGCTGATAAGCTTAGGAAACACTGGGAGTTTGCTGGAGGCGAACGTATCATAACCGAAAGTCTCACCCTGGGAGGGTGCGGTACGCTATGGAAAACGTGGCAACCTTAGTTTACGATACGCTGGGACATTTAGAGTTCTAGAACGAATCGGTAGCATGGCTCACGAACTCAAGCTACCTGGAGAATTGGGTAACGTTCACGATGTCATTTACGTCTCGAACTTATAGATTAACAACAAGTTGCAGCTTGTCGAGGAATCCATTGAAAGCATGAACCAGGAAGCCAAGGTCAGTAAGCATAGTCGAATTTCAATCGTGAGAGCTCGTTGGAACTCAAGACGTGGACCGGAGTTCACGTGGGAACGCATGGATCAGAGTGAGCCCAAGTACCCTCAGCAATTCAAATGGTTGTATCAACTTCTGATATCATTGGCGAATTTCGGGACGAAATTCCCTTTCAAGTTGGGGATGATGTGGCACCTGGGAAAAATCCACAGTCATCCCGATCTAACACCGAGCTGTTTTGGATTGCTTATCAAATTTCAGGACGAAATTTCTTTCAAGTTGGGGATGACGTGACAACCCGTATTCCCAAGGTTAGCATTGTCCAATCTTGTGACACTTGACTTATATCACTACTGTTCATATTCCACTACACGACGTCATTATGTCTATGTTGCGTAAACCTATTAAACTTGTTTAAATTACATTGAATCACTATGAGTAATTGGTTGTAAGTTTATTACGTGTTAAATGCTAAATGCCGAGATTATATGAACGTGCTTTCTAGTCGCACAATGTACCCACACTATTATTGTGCACCCTTTACTCCCTTGGCCCAAACCACTATTATTTATGTTATGATTTTCGGCCCAAAAGAAGCCCAACAAGGCCTGATTGGTCTCCTGCACGTATTTACACATGGGATGTGTTAAAATCTTCATTATTTAGCAAACACCACACAAAAGAAAAACCCTAATAACCTTCCCTTCCCTTGTGCGATCAGCGACAGTCAATCCCCCTCACCCGAAGCACTTCTACTTCTCAGATTAGGCACTTTATATTCGGTTAGTATATTAAATCATTATTGTTAATCTGTTTGTTGTTCTTGATGATGGCATGGATTATGCTTTGTTATTTTCTTGATGCTTGGAACGATCTAGGAATGATTTAGGAATTCTTTGCAACAACTAGATTATAATATAATTTAACATGAAGTAGTAATATGTAAATTGATATGGATTGATAGTTGACTGATGTTATGATCTGGTAATTACATGCTCGAACCATAATTCCGAATGGAATGATAATATGTATTTGTGGGAATAACTGAAAGTGTTTGATACAATTTAACTAACGAAAGTAATGCATCCCAAAGAAACATGATTATACTTGTTATAATCTATTTAGATTAGATGTAATCTGTTAGTATCGATTGGATTGTATTGATCATATGAATGGTAATTAGGGTTTGTTTGAAAGTGAATGATTTCTGAATTAATTGCACTATTTGATTTAGATTGAAAACGAAACTGTCAATAATTTTCTTTGCGAGAGTTCAGGGATTAGTGAATGAAACTTGGGTAACTGATGCTATGTGACAAAGACCCCTTAATTGACCCCACGAAACTTGGTAGTGTTTCGCCATAGGAGAACTCGACAAAACTCAGTGATGTTTCGTCATGCATGGCTACGACGAAACATGGTTTTCGTCGGAATCTTTCACCACGGTAGTCGATGACGAAACATGATGTTTCGTCGGAATCTCAATTGAGAATAAATTAACAGACTGATTATTTCAATAGGTAACGTGTTTGATGTGAGTTATTCGTATGGGCCGATTGGGCCAGATCTGTGATAGGGCCGCACACACTCAGCTGGTTGCACATTCCTTTGTAGTCCGCTGAGTTGAATTGGGCCATGTATGATAACAGGCCGCATACTTGGGCTGGACCATTGGTATGGGCCGTACACTCGGGTGAATAGCACACTTTATAATTTAGTCAATAACTTTGGTCTGCACACTCTGAGGTATGATAAGTTAAATGCTTGTGTGTTTTGTGAAACATGAACCTGTGATGCGGATTACTCATGACTTAAATACTCGCTAAGTGATTGTTATGTGAATGTATGATGACAATAGACTGATAAGTTGCATGATTATCTAGCATGACATAAATGACTATACGTGCCCTGCTTGATTGCTACTTGAGTAATGATTTCAAAGAATATGTGTGTTGTTAGTAAGCAAAACTGACTGTCTTGATAACCACGGTAGGATTTGGATTGATCAACTAAGAACGGGTAACATAACCTACCGAGCAACCTAAGGTGAGTTCACTGCTCTTTTTCCAAGCATGCGTCCCGGGGAGGGACATCTGGTAAACGTTCCGGGGAGGAATGCTGGGTAAATGGGTTTGACTGGAATGTTAAACCTGGGTTGTTGGTTAATACACGTCTATATCTATCACTCAAGTCCCTCCTACCGATTGTTGCCGGGGAGGCAACGGGGTATTAGTTAGTAGCGCTACTTAGGTTTGGCACCCTCACACCGCACCGGGGAGGTCGGTGATGAACTAATGACCCCCATCTTGACCATTGCTTTGATAGAGGCAATGGGGTTTAGGGCAAATAATCTGGAGCCATCTGCGGTAAGCGTGTGATTAACAACATCGAATCTGTGAAACGTTTTAATCTGGTAACTGGTATCTAAACATGTTAACAAAACTTTGAACTCACCAGCGTCGTCTGACACACTTGTCTGCATGCTTGCAGGTCTATAGGTTTATATCATTGGGACTTGCTATTTGGGATGCTGGAGTGGTCATGGGTCGAGATACTTGGAATCGCAATACAAGCCTAATGGATATGTACACATGGTTTATGAAATACTTAACAAATGGTTTATGCTTCCGCTGTATACAATGAATGATATGTAACGTTTTGTAATCCTTTATGTTAATAAATGAAAGCTTTATTTAAATATATGTATGAGTTCAATGTGATTGGTGGCTAAGATCCTGGTGCGTCACACGCCCGCGGTGTTTCCGCATGTGGTATTTTGGGGGTGTGACAGTTTGGTATCAGAGCCACTGGTTATAGTGAACTTGGTTTTAAAACGTTTTTGTAAAACTAGACTATAACCGAACAGTTCTGAATACGTGAATACGACCATGACACTCAGCTCCAGATTGCAAGGTTGTCTTTCTCACTTGTTATATATATTACATGACTAGTGCACATTTGTTTATGATGTAACATACGAGCACACACTCGTCACTATAGCATGATGGCATGGATTGCTTGCTTACATTATGATGCGTTGATAGCATATCATAGTCCTTAGATTCTTGTGATCTTATCGTTTGATAACCTCTGTATGACATTCGAGTTTAAGGAACCATTTGACATGAGTTAGGAGAAATTGAGATGAGCATGCAAATCGCAATATTATTGTGGGTGCACACATAATAATAATGTGGGGTGTATGCGAGTCCCAGTGAGGCTTAACAAGTGAAAAAGGGGTTCCGTTCTTTTATTTGATCGATGTGAAACCCAGCAGTCTATAAGAGTCATAGCAGTGATTGTCTCTTACTTGAGCATGATCTTTTCACCCCACTCTGAATCCTTACGAATCTCGATGCAATCTAGTATTACCTGAACACCCATCTGAACGCCTAGCGAACTGTGTAGAATGTTAGGTGCTTGTACGAACATCCCTGAGTTGGATGTTGCAGCGTCGAATGATTGGTTGATACCTTTTCACTTTTTTTTCATTGGTTGGAACTCTGTGTATTGACGCCTTAGATTCCGTAAGTGCGATCGTTTCTGCAACACCCTAGCAACGTACTGTGTATTACTTGACCAACTTGCAAGATCGAGGGGCATGAGGATGATCGTAGTATCTCACCGACTTCAGCATTAGAATGGCCTCGGTTTCTGGCAACGAACACCAGCAAATTAGCTTCAATCATATCCTTAACCCCAGAAGCGACTTATGGGAGTCAACACTTACGAATCAATCGGGGACGTAATCGATGACAATTGACTATAGGGTGGAATGTGTAACTGCCCGCACCAGGAGTAGTGCCTTAGGGCATGGCACGAAATGTGAAAGGATGGACCCTAATGGTGAAAGGCCGCAGGACTCCGTTTCGAGCCACGACATTAGAGGCAACAGTCACGATGACATCAAGGTACTCGCAAATCATGACTTTCGGAATGGAAATGATGGTGGCTTCGACAAGTATTGACCGTTGATAAGTCAAAATGTCAACAACCAAGGGAACAATGACAGTATTGGGAATCCTCGTGATCGTAACAACAACACTGGTAGTGGTGCTCGTGGAAGGACATTTAGGATTGACATGGGCGACGGCAAGATAATAGCAACATGGTAGCTTGAATAGGTAGCAAATCGCTTCGTCTCGGATCTGTTTAACCCTGATGCTTCTCGAAACTGAACCTGTTGTGGAACCGGCCGAAGGCAAGTCAATTGAAACCTCATATGTTCCTTGGGATACGAACTCGACCTTGTGGGACAAGTGTTCGGCATCGACTTTCCTTCTACAATCTTTGATGGTTTCGATGCAGTAGTTCTGTAGATTGGTTAACTGGATATCGCGTAGATATACCCTGTGGGAAGGAACTTTTGCGTCACTTTATATTTTGAAGTGTTAGAGTGGTGTAAAGGTTAGCATCATATCAGCAAAAAAGGCCCAGAAGTGTCTAAGGAAGGATTACCCCGCTATGTTAGCACACGTTACTGATGTTAAGACTAAGGAGGTGAGGATCGAGGATCCACCAAATTGTTCGTAATTCCTCTCGGTGTGCTACCCGAGGAACTTTCAGGTTTACTTCCACAACTGTTAGGCAGAATCTCAGTTTGAACTCACGCCAGAGGCAGCCTTGATTCTTCGTACTTCTTACCGTCTTGCGCCAGGAGGGATGCAAGAACTGTCAAATCAACTACAGAGACTGAGGGACAGAAGTTTCGTGGGACCTAGTTTTCGCTTCGGGGAGCCCCATTTATATCCGTGAAGATAAGCCTTTTCGTATGCATACTGATTATCGAGAACTCAACAAAGTGACAGTCAAGAACCATTTGCCTCGCCCATGTACTGACAACCTGTCGATTAGTTGCGAGAGTCAAGCTCCCATTCGAGGATTGGCTAACGAACGAACTATCATCAGATGGAAGTCCAATGGGGGAAGGTTCCTAAAACGGCATATCAAACGCAATACGGCCATTGCGACATTGTACTCCATGACCATTGAGTTAATCAACACACCAGCAGCTTTATGGACCACATGAATCGACTGTGTTTATCGATGACGTTTTGGATCATTTCCAGGAGAAAGGAACATCATGGACGACATCTGTATCTTATTTTAGAGCTCCTGAGGGAGGAGCCATTCCGTGTGAAGTCTTGTTAAATGTAACATCTGGGTTCGAGAGATACATTTTGAGCATGTAACCAACGAAGTGGGAACACACGTGGATCTTGCTAAGATCCATTTTGTTAGAAACTGATCGACACCAAAGATCCCTTCGAGGATACAACAATTTCTTGGTTTCGCTAGGTACTATTGCAGATTCATCACAGGGTTTCCGAAGATCGCGCAGCTTAACTATCTTTAGCACAGCAGGGTGCGGTGTTCGTGGAAGACAAAACAGGAGGACGACTAATCAGCTTTCGAATCCCAACTCTGCAACGCACCGAGCATCGTCTTTACCCGAGGGTGCGAGTAATCTAGTGGTATACCTTAAGGATCCGAATCAGTGTCCGATTTACACACCGATGCAACACGAGAGAGTGATGACTTACGTAATGGAATTACAAAGAGGAACTGCACGACACACAACCTACGGTGGAAACCGTAGTCTTTGGATTTAAGTTGGAGGCATTACTTGGACGGTACCAGATGCACTACTTAGATCGATCGCAAGGGCCTCCCGTGTACCCTGGTTTCGAAAGAGCTAAATCAGTTAATGGCATCGCTGGATGGAACTTTTAGATGATTACGACTGTGAAACCTGAATGTGCACAAGCTTTGCAGCTCACCATCGACTCTAACCTACCTGATCAGACTCGCTCTATTCAAACTGGAGAACTGAAGGGAGAGAATTTTCAAGTTGAACCCATGCGGGGCATGGAGAAGAAACCTTGGCAGGTCGGACGATATTCGCTACCTCATGGAACGAATGTGGATCTCATTATACAGTAACTGTAGGAAATTTGTGTTGAGCAAAGCACACCAGCCTCGATATTCTAGTCGTATGAGTTTCGATAGGAGATATTAGGACTTATAAATCTTGTACTGGTGGTCGGGCATGAAGGCCCACCTGGCAATGTTTGTGAATGATGTTTGACTTATGGGAAGGTCAAGGTGGAGTATCAGCAACCAAAAGCACTGAAACAGAAACAATAAGACCTGGGTGATCGTTGATTGTCTTACGTAACCAGGGCACTTTATTGCAATCAAGGACGTTGATGAGTCGTCACAGTTTGTAAATATTCCTCTGGGAGAGGCGACTTTTAGGAACGAGGTGCCAACTCCTGTTACCTCCAATTTTGAACTATACCCGATTTATGGCGGAAAAAACACAACACCCTCGACTCACGTCTAGACATGAGCATTGCTTATCACCGTAGGATAAGCGGTCTGAGTAAACGAACCATCCTGACACTCGAAGACATGCTGCGAGCATGTGTGTGATTGACTTTAGTAAGAGTTAGAAGGACAATTACCTTTGATGGGGTTCTACTGCAGCAGTCACCGTATTAGCATTTAGACAGCTCTGTTTGAGGCATTGCACGGACAATAATGCCATCCGTGTTGGATTAACGTGGGTGACAACCTAATCACAGATCCGGGACTCGTGCTCGAAACTCTTGAAGATTGCTTAGCTCGGAAATTGTTTGACGGCAACGCGTGACCACCAGGAAAGCTGATAAGCTTTGGAAACACTGGGAGTTTGCTGGAGGCGAACGTATCATAACCGAAAGTCTCACCCTAGGAGGGTGCGGTACGCTATGGAAAATGTGGCAACCTTAGTTTACGATACGCTGGGACATTTGGAGTTCTGGAACGAATCGGTAGCATGGCTCACGAACTCAAGCTACCTGGCGAATTGGGTAACGTTCACGATGTCATTTACGTCTCAAACTTATAGATTAACAACAAGTTGCAGCTTGTCGAGGAATCCATTGAAAGCATGAACCAGGAAGCCAAGGTCAGTAAGCGTAGTCGAATTTCAATCGTGAGAGCTCGTTGGAACTCAAGACGTGGACCGGAGTTCACGTGGGAACTCACGGATCGGAGTGAGCCCTAGTACCCTCAGCAATTCAAATGGTTGTATCAACTTCTGATATCATTGGCGAATTTCGGGACGGAATTCCCTTTCAAGTTGGGGATGATGTGGCACCTGGGAAAAATCCACAGTCATCTTGATCTAACACCGAGCTGTTTTGGATTGCTTATCAAATTTTGGGACGAAATTTCTTTCAAGTTGGGGATGATGTGACAACCCGTATTCCCAAGGTTAGCATTGTCCAATCTCGTGACAGTTGACTTATATCACTACTGTTCATATTCCACTACACGACGTCATTATGTCTATGTTGCGTAAACCTATTAAACTTGTTTAAATTACATTGAATCACTATGAGTAATTGGTTGTAAGTTTGTTACGTGTTAAATGCTAAATGCCGAGATTATATGAACGTGCATTCTAGTCGCACAATGTACCCACACTATTATTGTGCACCCTTTACTCCCTTGGCCCAAACCACTATTATTTATGTTATGATTTTCGACCGAAAAGAAGCCCAACAAGGCCTGATTGGTCTCTTGCACGTATTTACGCATGGGATGTGTTAAAATCTTCATTATTTAGCAAACACCACACAAAAGAAAAACCCTAATAACCTTCCCTTCCCTTGTGCAATCAGCGACAGTCAATCCCCCTCACCCGAAGCACTTCTACTTCTCGGATTAGGCACTTTATATTCGGTTAGTATATTAAATCATTATTGTTAATCTGTTTGTTGTTCTTGATGATGGCATGGATTATGCTTTGTTATTTTCTTGATGCTTGGAACGATCTAGGAATGATTTAGGAATTCTTTGCAACAACTAGATTATAATATAATTTAACATGAAGTAGTAATATGTAAATTGGTATGAATTGATAGTTGACTGATGTTATGATCTGGTAATTACATGCTCGAACCATAATTCCGAATGGAATGATAATATGTATTTGTGGGAATAACTGAAAGTGTTTGATCCAATTTAACTAACGAAAGTAATGCATCCCAAAAAACATGATTATACTTGTTATAATATATTTAGATTAGATATAATCTGTTAGTATCGATTGGATTGTATTGATCATATGAATGGTAATTAGGGTTTGTTTGAAAGTGAATGATTTCTGAATTAATTGCACTATTTGATCTAGATTGAAAACGAAACTGTCAATAATTTTCTTTGCGAGAGTTCAGGGATTAGTGAATGAAACTTGGGTAACTGATGCTATGTGACAAAGACCCCTTAACTGACCCCACGAAACTTGGTAGTGTTTCGCCATAGGAGAACTCGACGAAACTCAGTGATGTTTCGTCATGCATGGCTGCGACGAAACATGGTTTTCGTCGGAATCTTTCACCACGGTAGTCGACGACGAAACATGGTGTTTCGTCGGAATCTCAATTGAGAATAAATTAACAGATTGATTATTTCAATAGGTAACGTGTTTGATGTGAGTTATTGGTATGGGCCGATTGGGCCAGATCTGTGATAGGGCCGCACACACTCAGCTGGTTGCACATTCCTTTGTGGGCCGCTGAGTTGAATTGGGCCATGTATGATAACAGGCCGCATACTTGGGCTGGACCATTGGTATGGGCCGTACACTCGGGTGAATAGCACACTTTATAATTTAGTAAATAACTTTGGTCTGCACACTCTAAGGTATGATAAGTTAAATGCTTGTGTGTTTTGTGAAACATGAACCTGTGATGCGGATTACTCATGACTTAAATACTCACTAAGTGATTGTTATGTGAATGTATGATGACAATAGACTGATAAGTTGCATGATTATCTAGCATGACATAAATGACTATACGTGCCCTGCTTGATTGCTACTTGAGTAATGATTTCAAAGAATATGTGTGTTGTTAGTAAGCAAAACTGACTGTCTTGATAACCACGGTAGGATTTGGATTGATCAACTAAGAACGGGTAACATAACCTACCGAGTAACCTAAGGTGAGTTCACTGCTCTTTTTCCAAGCATGCGTCCCGGGGAGGGACATCTGGTAAACGTTCCGGGGAGGAATGCTGGGTAAATGGGTTTGACTGGAATGTTAAACCTGGGTTGTTGGTTAATACACGTCTATATCTATCACTCAAGTCCCTCCTACCGATTGTTGCCGGGGAGGCAACGGGGTATTAGTTAGTAGCGCTACTTAGGTTTGGCACCCTCACACCGCACCGGGGAGGTCGGTGATGAACTAATGACCCCCATCTTGACCATTGCTTTGACAGAGGCAATGGGGTTTAGGGCAAATAATCTGGAGCCATCTGCGGTAAGCGTGTGATTAACAACATCGAATCTGTGAAACGTTTTAATCTGGTAACTGGTATCTAAACGCGTTAACAAAACTTTGAACTCATCAGCGTCATCTGACACACTTGTCTGCATGCTTGCAGGTCTATAGGTTTATATCATTGGGACTTGCTATCTGGGATGCTGGAGTGGTCATGGGTCGAGATACTTGGAATCGCAATACAAGCCTAATGGTTATGTACACATGGTTTATGAAATACTTAACAAATGGGTTATGCTTCCGCTGTATACAATGAATGATATGTAACGTTTTGTAATCCTTTATGTTAATAAATGAAAGCTTTATTTAAATATATGTATGAGTTTAATGTGATTGGTGGCTAAGATCCTGGTACGTCACACGTCCGCGGTGTTTCCGCATGTGGTATTTTGGGGGTGTGACAAATTATAAGATAATTATAAAATTAAAATTATATAGCCATCTATTTTTTATAAATAATTAATATCAATTATAAGATAATTATAAAATTAAAATTATAGATAATGACGACCAAGTTGAAGGAATTGGGAATTTACAACATACATTTTTTTTAATATATAATTTCTATGGTTATGGATGAAACTCCGGTGATGATGAAGGAATTGAGAATTTACAAAATGCAATTTTTTAATATATAATTTCAGTTTCAGTTTGTATAAATTACAAAATTAATCCTAAAATCAAATGTTATTGCAGGGCATTTTGGTCATTTAAGAAAAACTTAATAGAAAATTTAACGGAAGTTGACAGTGAATATAATTTTATATATTAAATAATAAAAAATTATATATCTTTAAGAACCTCGTGTATTGTGCGGGTTGAATAAAAGTAATTTCATATAACAAACAATAAAAAAGGTATATATTAAAAAAAAAACTGTGTATTCACAGGTGGAAGAAATGTAATTTTATATACTAAATAATAAAAAAAGTTATTTATTATTATCAATGATATCTATCAAATATTGAAAACGAGTAAGGTTTACATTATTTAAAACGAATAAGAAAATTAATTTAGATAAAACTATATAGCTAGTAGATTTTATTTAAAAAAATATGTTAAAAACATACTGGTGTAACAAGTAGATTTTATGTTAAATAAGAAATTTAATAAAAATACAAAAATAAAAAAAATAAATAGATTTTATGTTAATTAAGAGATATAATAAAAAGATGAAAATAAAAAAAATAAATAGATTTTGTAAAATTGATTTAAACTTAAATAAAATTAGGTCTTAGTACCCAAATGTGTTACATTGATAAACTTAAAAAAATGCAAGGGTATTTTAGTCATTAATTAACTAATTTTGGTGTTAGTACCAAAGGTGTTACAAAATTGAAATCATAAAACCTAAATCTGTTAAAAAAAAAGTTAGTACCCAAAGACGAAATTAGGTATAAACCACAGGACCCATTTGTGTAATTAACTCAACATTATTTTTGGTGACAATATTACTTACTTTACTTATTTTTGGCGGTCATAGATTCGAGTCTTGCTTGAAGCAAAATGCTTTGAGTTGAGCCGGGAGTTTTATCACAGTGGGCCTTTGGGCGATGGCCAAGTTTTTGTTGTTTGTTTATAAAAATAACTTATTTTTGTTTTACAAAAACTTTAAACAACACATCTACAAGACAAATGATTAGTTAGTTCAAACTAAAAGTCTTCCATATCAGTTACATACGTCTTGAAAAATGACATGAAAAAGTACAGGCAATAATATATTCTTCACTATATCTTAACTTTAAAATTCACGCTGTTACAACAAAGCATAATTTATGACACTTATTAGAAATATGAAAACAAGTACAACATAAGTCATCCAAATGAGGTTACAATCATTTAAATACATATTTCACAGCACCAGGAAGGTGTGTATTTTCAAAATAAACGGCCCAATCAATTGTCTTGGGATCAAAATAGAACATATCGGCCTCGTTTTCTCTAACTAGTTGACGGAGTTTTTCAGTATTCATATCATCATAGCTGTCAAAAAGAGTAATAGGAAAAAATTAATCAAATCATGTACAAAAATTATTTATGTAAATTACAACAATATTTTAAAAAACCAAAGTGATGATATAAAGAATTAACTTACAAGCTTTTTGAGAACAAATAGGGTTTGTACAACTCCACCAACCGCAACACAAAATTGGTCTTTCTTTTAAGATTTGTATAAGTTCCATTGAAAGCATGACATAAAGCTAAATTCGCAACTTGCAAACCCTGAAAACACAAGAGTCCACAAATGAGTATTAGCCTGTTGAGATTTTTCATTATATTTTTTTTCTTTTATTTATAACTTATATATAATTTTATGTTTTCAAATTCTACAATAAATGAGTATTAACAACAACCACAATTGAGTCCACGGGTTTGCGACAGAATAATCTGGTCCCTTAGGGGACTGGGGGCGGTTGTAATTTCTCCGTGATGGGCCATTGTTCAACGAGTGATGAAACAAAAATTCCACCGCCACCTAATAATTCAACGAGTGATGGGATTGTGTGCGTGATATATTTCACGAGTGATGGGGTGTGAGTGATAAATGGATGTGAGGGGGTGTGAGGGTTTATTGTTGGGTGTTGTGAGTGATGACCATTGCCACTAAAAAAAGTTGTGAGTAATGGAAAAATGGTTGATGACATGGCGGAACTTGATTGGGTGTTGTGAGTGATGAGTGATGACCACCCCCACCCCCCTTATTTCTCGAAGAAAATAATCGACATAGGCATTTCGTGACCGAGTTTGTGTCGGGTAGGACAAAAATCCCGTCGCAAATTAGGCATCAAAGCCTGTCGTAATGTGTCCTTTTGCAAAAATGTTACACGGTATTATGTCGCAACCCTTCAGCCACAAAAAACCTTTGTTGGTCACAAAAATGATTACATTGAATCATACCACAACCCTCATAGCAAGGGTTTTTGCGACGGTTTAGAGCACTACAAATAATCAATTCTATAGTATGTCGATTGGGATTAACCTGTAATGGGAGTAAATAACGAAGAGAAAAATATCTTTGAAAGCTAGCCATGGAGTTCAACACCTTAACTTCGCTAACTATAACCGGTTTGCCTTCTTTGTTAATCCATGGATGCTTTGAAAAATACTTATACCCACTTTGTTGAATTGATTTGTATTTCAATGGGTTCGATACCGAAGATCCAACATGGTATATTATTTCACATGACGGTTGATTTGCGTGAGCTACCATCGTCGCAATCATAGCATTCACCACCATGTCTGCAGGTATCTGTCAATCCAGTTTTACACATTAACACTTAGCTATTTCGACGAAAATAGAAAGATCAAAATTAGCTAAGATCATAAACTGAACCCACCGCGTCGATTATGGATTCAGGATCGCCAAGGAAGCATGATAACTGTCCTTTGCCATAGCCAACCGCCAAGCTATCAATTGTTCTGTAGTTTTCGAATACGAGGATGTTATTTCAACTTATTTTTATGTTATAAAATTAATTAGAATGATATGATGAACTAATATTTACCTTATTCCCTCGATCCAACCAGGGAAGGGTTCTTTATAGGTGCTAGTGATGATTGTTGGTCGAAGAATGACTAACGGCATGTCTCCTTTCATGTGTCCGAGAATCATTTCTCCTAATGCCTTGGTAAAAACATATGTATTCGGCCATCCGAATTTATTTGCCCTGTATATAACGAATGAAAGAAAAATATAAGACACCTATAAGTTATATATAATTAAGAATATTAGTTAAATTTAAGGTGACATTGTAAATGTATCTAAAACATCAAAGTACAGTGTTAAATATGTCACGTTTACGGCCGGGTTATTGGGTTGAATCTTAACACGACACAACAGGAAATATAAACTCGTGTTACAAACACAACTGTTAAGTTCTACACTTTTTATTATTCCATATGACCACCATAATAATATAGATTTAAAGCAAAAAATACAGGTGACCACAAAACATAGCGGTTAAATTACTCAACGTGAAATTAATTTCTCTTTTTAAGTTTGACAAAAAACACTCGAGCGGTTTAAGTGATGGCATAGAATAGTTTATAAATAAACTTATAGAAAAGTGGGTATGTTGACCAACCCATTTAGCTAAATTTGTTCGTGGATTCAAATCGAATCCAACCAAAGCAAACACACACAACTTGTGTTAGATTCGTGTTATGTTGGAAATTCTTACCCTAATCACAGGTATAAATGAATAAAAGTAAATAACAAAACAAGTAAAGATTTGAAGGTGGAGCAAAACCATATATATTAACTACCTTTCAACACCCAAATCTTTCATGGCCAATGTAATGGATTTATCTGTAGAGGTTTTATCATAGCTAAGTTCTTTTAATCTCTCTTCGATGATCTTCTTCTCTGTGTTGATGTCAAGCCCATTTGCATCATTAAGTGTCTTCCCCAATAGATATGGAGTTTCTAGGATGAGCCCGGGTGTCTCACCAGCAACATAAGCTAAACGAATATAGTTTTAAATTAATACCGATAACATGTCAATATTATAATACAAAATTGATTCAAGAGTATGCAAACTCTTACACACACCAAAAAATAAGAAGATAGAAATTTATCTTAAAATGAGCATAACTTTTTTTATTTGTTTCGAGTTACATGAGCCATATGGAAAAAAATAGTTTTATCAGCTCAAAGATATTCTACCCAACTCTTGAACACGTCCAGGTTCATGATGAATAAATATTCAAGTTAGTACAATATAATCATTTAATAATAATTAACTGGCATGTAGAACGTGTACTAGCAGGGCCGTCTCCGAGAACGATAACAAAATTTTGGGCCTCGGGCGAAACAAAAAAAATGGGCCCACTTATTATAATATAAACTCATCAGTTATATATCAAAAAACCACAGTACGACGATAATTGTTAAAAAATAAACAAAACAAACCAAAAATGGTGTAGTTTGATAAAATATGTTTATACACCCATGTATATATAAATATGTGATTCAAATTAGTGATGTTTTTAGGCATAACATGTCGCGTAATCTCACTTTATAAAACGTTAATATTGTTTTTAGAAAATGAATCGTTACAAAATCATTAACTAAAAATAAAAGTTAATCATGGGATTTGAACTCATGACCTCAAGACTATATCCTTGAACAATAACCAATGAATCATATAATCATCTTGTTAACTAGATCAAACTATTAATTAATTAAGTGGGTTGGTAAATAAAAACGCAGGAGACTAATAGTTGAAAATTGTTTAAATAAAAATGCACAGGAGGGGATTAGAACACATGACCTTAGTTTTCAATTTGAGTGTCTTAACAATTAAACTAGCTTCATTTTGGGTTGTTGAACTCATTTATTAAACATTTAACATAACAGTGCTCACTTAAAAATCTAGGCCTTGAAATTTTATCGGGCCCTATAAGTCCTTTGGGCCTTGGCATCAGCCCGGGCTGCCCAGCCCTAAAACCGGGCCTGTGTACTAGTGTACTAACCAGTGGATACGTGAAGAAGCAACTTTATTTGAACGCATTTGCTAGCAAAATTTAAAACATTTTTAGCTCCAAATGTATTCAAAGCTAATGCAATGTCGTATCTGCAATAAATCAAATACAAAAAAATTAAAATCACTATATATAAATGTTTCTAATAACTCTCTCTATATAAACGGTTTTTAAACTGTGATTAGTACATAACATATATAACCCCAAAGTTCTCGAAATATTTTTATAAAATAACTACTGGTAATTTATAATTTTTTACATAACTAGGTCGACAGAATTTAATATTTAAAAGAAGAAGTAGTTGTACCTTTCATCAAAGTTGGTGGTGGCAGCTACATTCACAACAACATCAATATTTCCCCACATCTCTTCAATCAAACCAGAGTCTTTTACTCCCAGATTTTCGTAGGTGATGTCTCCGGCCACCGGAGTTACCTTTTCCGACAAGAAAGATTGAAGATTTGCACCATGCTTCTCTTTCAAGATATTGAACAAGTCCTTTGCCACTGCCTGTACGAAAAGTGGTATCTTTGTCTAAGATGAAATATTATTTTATTATTTATAGTCGAACTAACTTTGAAACTTATTTTGAGTATTCATGTTTATCGATCTACCATTAACCATTCTATTCAGTATTCACCATCTGTGATGTCTGCCATTAATATCTATTAACTACCAATTGTATCAATTTCCTGAAATGATGAGACAGATTTCCTTATCGTGACAAGTCTTGGATTTTGTGAATGAATTAATACATTATACATTGTCAAACAAACTGTGTTATAGTTGTTGTTCGACTAAATAAATTAACTCTGCCAGTAGCATACACACATGCATGCATGCATATGATCATCTTGTATTGCAACACAAAGTTCACCGAAAATCAAGTATAATTTACTAGATTCAAAATCCGAAAATAACTTACCTATGGAAATATTGATACAAACTTATACATAAAACGAAATGAATATATGTTATGTATATATACCTCCTTATTGAAACGTTGCAAAGCGGATTTGGCATCGGTAGCCCTCACAAGAAGATATAACTTTTTCACATTCGGTTGAACTCTAAGTATCTTCTCCACAAATACTACATATATACACAAACAATATCAGTACAAGACGTTTAGTAATTAAATCACTTAACTTACACCAAGTTTGACAGTTGCCACCACCTGCATCGAACGTCTAAGTACTAACGCTTTAATTATAAAAAAAAGAGTGGTCATAAATGCGTACGAGAATTAATTTTTTGTCGGAAATGTGTAGCAAAACTTAAAAAATAGTGAAAAACTAATAAAAGAAATAAAAAGTTAATCACGTTAGGAACTTCTAACTAGATGATTTTGGCGCAATTGTTGACACAAATAAATATTTTCTCGCAATATTTTTCTATGAATGATGCGTCAATCGTTTTTGTCGCAGATGGGTGTTTGGTACACATTTACGACCCTTTAGCAGTTTTCTAGTAGTGTATAGAGAGAGAAGGGATACTTTTAGCAAGAAAACCAGTGGCACCGGTGATTAAAATGGTCTTGCTATCAAGAAAATCAAGAATGCTATCCAACTCCATTTGTTGCAATAACACAAACACTTTTTAGAGAGAGAACAAAGTAGTTTAGAGAGAGATAGTTGCTGGGAATTTGGTGAAGAAGAAGATAGGATGCGAGTTATATATATAACGATGGAAATTAAAGTAGCTAGGTGAAGGTGAGAATGGAAGAAGGCAGTTGACAAGTGGTGGTGAGTAATGAAAGAGTACACCCAATCAATGTTTTGTTAGATTTGTTTGGTAAAAAAAATCCGAGATTTCGGTGCTTCACATTTACGGTACTTTCCACGTAAACTTGATACAAAAAAATATCATTTGACTCAGTGGTCAGACCACAATCGAGTAAACATATTTATTTACGTAACTATTAAGGATGTCATGTGATTTGAATTTATGGTTGTGGGTTAATAACATTATATTTATACAAAATCTAAAGAAAATCATTTTACTTAACGTATACTAAGAAAATTGACATATTATTTGGTTAGCAATTTAGCATATAGAAAATAGATATATGGGACAAGATGATTTGATTATGGAAAAATAGTTATTTTTTCATAGTGTTATATCTTTTTTTATGTCACAAAACTTATTTGATACACGACTTGACCGTCTTTATTTGGCTTTTTTTTTTTCTTATGAATTTGTATGTTTAACTAATTAATGTAAATTTTATAACTCAAAATCCACTTGAATTAATGAATAGAAATCTTTTGTTCTATAAGATGAAGAAAGTGATGATTGATGGCATATTACCAATTCCTGGGTTAGCGACAGGTTTAGGAACACATTATTTAAAGGGATTATACAATGTGTACGTGGGTTTTCAAAGTCATGCTGTTTGTTCTTCTACACCGTCCAATCTAAAGAAGAAAACTGTTTCCATTTTAAGCCATCTCTAACTTCCAACTCCTACCAATAGCACCACCCAGCTAATGATTAAACTTAAATGATAAAAATAAAGTTTTATCAAACTAGAACGATGCATAAATCTCTATTAGGGGTAGGGGTGGTCATCACTTGTACAAATTCCATCACTCACAACATCCAATTAAGTTCCGTCACGTCATCAACCATTATTCCATCACTCACAACATTTTTTTAGTGGAAATGCCCATCACTCACAACACCCAACAATAAACCCTCACATCCCCTCACATGCTTCCATTCTTCATGCTTCATATATTCCACGCGTTATCAAATTTGATCCGTGAAAAAATCAAGTGGCGGTGGTATTTGGCAATGTTCCACGCGTGATATATGTTTATTACGGACCAAAACTCTGCCACCCTGGGTGGCCTTAATGCAACTATTGAAGTCTTGATGAAGCTGATAAGACTATCATTTGAACTCAACCGTACAATCCTAACATTACCAACGTCACAAAAAATATACATGATAAAATTGAACGAGTAACGAATGCAAATGTCACATTATCACGACAAGCATATACAATATCATGATGTTTCATCCTGCATACAAGTTTCACTTTTATTTGTAAAATTCTTGATAATACAAAGCGGGGCATCTCTACCACCTGAGAGAAATAAGGACTTTAAATGTAACATATCAAATATTGGTAGGAGTGACCTTAAATTGTGTCCCTGTGGTTAACTTTTATTGACACACTGAGTTCCTCTTTTGACAAAAAAGGATGGTTGAGTCTCTAGCATTTCCAATTCACATCAATGTACTCCCTCCATCCAGTCAACGTTTGATTGACCGTTAATGAGTTGGTGAAAAGTCGATTTTGCCCCTTATCTTTATTGTATTATTATTTTATTTACTTTTTTTTTTATCAGAAATCCTAATATCTTAAAGTAGCCACCATCTCATTCCAGAAATCTCAATCTTATACTCAAGAATCTTCAACACACAAATAATTAAGAAAGGTATCAATTACAACTAATTAGATTCGAACCTTGTACGCTTGTGGTGCCCAATTTTCGCAGAGATTCGATTAGGGTGGTGTAATGGTGGCGTATCGTGGTGGTTGGTGAATTGTGATGGTGGACAGTGGTGTTAAAAACGCTGGAAATGAACACGAACAGAGAGAAACGACTTTTGTGCGGTGTTCAGAGTGCAATAAATAGAGTGGGAACCATGGAGATGCTCCAACGATCGAAGTGGAAGAATTTGGAACCGAAAGTGATGGGGTTTACCCCCTTGTTTCTTAGAAGACTGATTCGCCTCTAGATTAGGAGCAGAGGGCGTAGAATCATCCAAATTTGAAGCCAAATCAGGGGGGAAATTAGGGTTCGTGATTTGGGGTGGCGGCTGAAGAGCAGAAGCATCATGGGTCTCCGATTGAAATTGAACGCTGCTGGAACTAGGTGTTTTAGGCTTTGTTTCCTTCCAATTGAGATTCTGGCGGTGGGGTTGGTAGTGGAGGTCAACAGAGGAAGGCAGACAAAAGGGTGTTGCGGCCAAGGAAGTAGGATAAGAGAGAGGATAGTATGGTGTGGAGCTTGGTTTTTTCTAAACTATAAAAAAGGTTAATCTGAAAAGGCGTGCAAAAGACTTAAGAACCTATATCAAGAACTCATCATTGAAAAGCATCATCCACACTACTGTCGCCTGTGTAGCCATCAAACTTTCCAGGATTTTATTGCTAGTTTGCGTGTTTATCTGTCTATTTAGGTTGTGCCGGTGAAATTGATAGCTAGTCTATAATAATTTACACTGAATTTGTTACTAGTTTATGTGTCTATTTAGGTTATGTAGATAGCATGTGAAATTTGAGGTTTTGAAAACCCTACAAATTGGATGATATTTGACGGAGGAGATAGACTGAAGATATATTGGGTAAGATTACGAAAATACCCCTGTCTCTAACAGTCAAACAAACGTTGACTTGACAGAGGGGTACATTGATGGGATATGGAAATGTCGGAGACTCAACCATCAATTGTTTTTCAAAATAGGGACTCAATGTGTTAATCAGGGTCAACCACAGGGATTCAATTTGAGGTTTACTCTTTTAGTAATATATGATTTGAGGATTCAGTGATGGTAATAAATATACTTCTCCGAAGTGACATTTATCCATTTGATTATTCTGAAAAACCATACCAATTGTAAATGTCAAGTTTTGGGTCAAAAGTTTAAGAACAAACATTTGAGAACAAAGCATCATAAATAAGACTTAAGGAGTTCGGTGCAAAGAAATCAAAACTTATATAAAATCTAGATGAGTCTTATAAACGCCATGTATCAAGCTAAAAGCGAAAAAAAACCCATAAATCCTAGTGTGTGTTTGTGAGATGTCTTGATTCGTGAACACGGATGGAGCAAAAGAGAGAAATTTAAGATCAACCATAAATGAATAATCAAAATTATACTCTAATCCATTTCGAGTTATTGGGTATACGTATATATCTATACACACACACTAGCGAGATTACACGCGTTCGGCCGCGGGCTTTCGATCTGTATTGGTTTCATATAGTATGGCACTGACACTCAATATAGCAAACGAAAAAGTTATGCCTAAGTGGATATTGATACGTGTTTTACATTGATCCTAAACCATAAAAACGAATACGATACCGATGTTGTTTTGACCGATATCGGTTCGGTGCCGATGCTCCCAATAGCTTATGATATTAAGAAATACACTATTGCGAATATCATACTACCACATCAAGAAAACCATAAAAATAAATACGTTAATGGTACCGATGTTGTTTTGATGATAGTTGTTCGGTTTCTCATGGAAAAAAAAAATCAACTATATTTGACAATTTCAAATAAAAGTTTTATCGAATCGTAGATAAAATAAGCACGTCCTAACAGTATATTGCGGGAAAAG
The DNA here is from genome assembly GCA_030545235.1 of Helianthus tuberosus. Taxonomy (NCBI): domain Eukaryota; kingdom Viridiplantae; phylum Streptophyta; class Magnoliopsida; order Asterales; family Asteraceae; genus Helianthus; species Helianthus tuberosus. The sequence continues at coordinate 150,093,131 of CM060431.1, read as the reverse complement.
GGTAAACAACGTCACTTCACAAACTAAATAAAAACTAAAGCGCAGTTCACAACTTAGTTTCGAGTAAAATTTATATCTGGATGCAGATAAAAATAGGCAGAGCGTAACGACGTCAAAATTGTATCAGGTCTTAAAGTTATAAGCGAAAAACAAAATAAATTCGAGCGATCGTATGATAACTCTATTAAAGTTCAGGGATAAAAAGATATGGTGTTTTTAATTAATGAGAAGGAACAAAGATCACCAATGTAACATGTTTGGATGCAAAGAGTGTGTTTAATAGTAAAATTTGCAAATTTTTTTTATGAAAATGTTGTTTCATGTCAAAGCTCAAAATGTCAAAATGATGATTTGGCAAACATAATGGACTAAGGTTGGCTTTAAAAGATCAAATACATCTTTTGGAAGTGCTTTAAGTATTGAAAGTGTAATTGGAAGTAACAAAAAAAGGAATATGGAAGTTTTACTTTGGATGAATCAACTAAGGATCAAGCGGTCCAACTCTCTTACTAAGCGTTGCTATGAGGTCAAACAAATCTCACCTAATGATCAAAGTAGTGAAATTGATAAAATGTTAGTGGATTATGCTTTGTGCTCAATACATAGACTAATAAACAAATTGACTTTTATAAGTCACCAAGGAGTGAAAATGGATTTACAAGTAGGAATTTTCAGGGAGAAGATGAGTTCATACTACTTAAAGATTTAGATTTTTTGTTGGATGTCTAAATAAAGGGATAATGTATGGTGTGGTCAAAAGATATCGAAATGGGGTTATGTGTCATAGTATGCTAATCATGATATTTTTTACTTATTACGCATATTGTTTGAAATATATGAGCATTATTCATGTGTTGTATGAGTGTGGGAAACCTTCTATTTAATGTGAACGAGTATCATAGAACCTTCTATTTAATGTGAACGAGTATCATAGAGGTACAAAAGTATGAACGCCCATTTGAGACATCAAATTAACTCATAAAAGGGATCAACGATTCTAATTGAATAGACATGAATTTAGATCAACTTATTTATGCTATGAACTTCACTTTGATTGTTTGAGAGGTTTATATCCTTTATAAACGTACATCTTGGACGGTTTGGAGGAACATATAAAGTGATTTGAAGCTAAATTAGTAAGAATTACACTAAAAGGCATTTGTGTAAAAAAAGTGCATTTTATGGCTGAAATTTTCATAACAAAATGATTTATTTAAATCAAAATTTTCTGATATGTGTGCACTTAGCTTTCGCTAATTTGAGTAAATTATTTGTTTCTTTGGTAAAAACAATTCGAAATGGATGGTCAAAGGGTAGGATTCTTATTATTGAAGTCGAATGTTTTCTCTTGGAATAACCCTCGATGTGTTATGGGTTATTCTTTCTATTAAATTGTACAGCAACCAACGGTTATAAAATCACGATCCAATGAATTAGTAGTATGAGTTTATATCTTTCTAAGTAAACGGTGTATTTTTTTTTTCTTTTTTTGAATGGCAAAGGTTACATTACTCCTACTTCTAAACTAGACCAATAAATACTAAACTACACCCCATACCAGGATTTGAACCCTGGTCATTTCTCCAAGAGGCAAGAGCCTCTACCACCCAGCTATAGCTGGAATGGCAAAAATCTATTTAGTATACGGTGTATTTAGGTGTAAAAGTTGTTCCAAGAAAAACCAACGGCCAAACCCCTCTAATGAACATGTTTTATGATGTAATAATGTTCAATCTTTTTGTTAAATGTTTCTATATATCAAAAGGTGTGGTCGGATGAATCGTGGCACACGTTTTAACTTTCTTTCCCTCAACTTTTAAAATTGATTTATACATCTCTTGCACTTTACTTATTATTATTATTATTATTATTATTATTATTATTATTATTATTATTATTATTATTATTATTATTATTATTATTATTATTATTATTATTTTACTAATTTACATTCTTATACCCCTAAAATTTAATAAACTTATCTCATAGTTCCTACCTAAACTTTAACAAAGTTTTCTTTTGACTTTACTTTTTGGGTTTTTCCTTCGGTTGTTATACTGAGTGTCGTTGCCGTATCGAAGCCGTAACCCATGGGTAATTTTACTAGTTTAACTATTTATAAGTTGAAAATTATGAGACCGTTTTTACAAGTATACAACTCTATTGACCAAGATGGGATAATAACCCACAATAAAGAAGATGGTTGTAAACAGAATATATCTAAAGGATCCGAATATAATTTTTAGTTATTAACACCAAAGCGCTGAAAAGATAACAAATTTACAAGTTTATTTAATTGCCATGCAATCTAACCTATTAGTTTCACAAGTTGTCTACTAGCTAGATGTAACACCCCAACCCAGAAGGGCTGACGTGTCACAATAACAGTATCATAAACAAAAGTCATAATTCCATTTATTTATTTGACAAGGATACAACCACACGACCACTAAACTTAAGTTTAATATATAAGCGGACACATTCGATTTGATTAACTAACATCTTCAGATTTAGTCCTAGGCTTTATTCTTCTCTCTGTACCCCGCCCGAAGTAACCTGCGGACCTGTATATACAAAAAGTTTACGGAATGAGCCAAATGCTCAGTACGGAATAATAGGCTCAAATAACAAGTAACGCTTTATATGAAATGTTATTCAGATGAAACTTTATGTTAAAATGATATGATGCAAGTAATGTAATTTCATATTCATATCATACGGATGTACCCATGAGCCAAACTTAAAACGTGACAATACACAGGTAGCTACTCCTGCATAATTATCACACGAGATGGCGAGTTGGCATACCCGATATCCACCTCCTTAACTTAAATCCTAGGATCGATCCATACGCCTCCTAGTAGCTTTGTACCTTACTTGTACCTAGGGATGCCGTGAACTGATCTCTCCGTCACGGATAGAGCACATGATGTCGATGCCGCAACAACATGCCCGTGGGACACTCCACGAGAAGCGACACTCAGGGTATCAGAGTACAAATGGTCTTATTCACATAACTTATCAAAAATATTTTCATAACAAGACGTAACATATATTGGAACATGCGATAATGAGTACAACTAACATAATACTATCGCATGACATGAAAGCTAAATCCAAGGTTATGATTAGAATAAGAATCCAACGGACTGTCAAATGAATCGATAATCAAAGACGTGAGGAGTTTTTAAAAGATATAGTAATTTAATGGTTTTATAACAATTTGAATATGAAGCAATAAGGAATGGGGTTAAGGATCCGTACCTTAAAAATTCCAAAGTGATGCTACCTTGTGATAATATTTCAGATTTATACGGGCAGAGTTTAGACTACTGGTTAGTCTTTTAACCTAATTTAAATAACATGCACACAACTAGGTCAGTAACTTAATACAGCATTTACGATAACTCACGAGATTAAAATCCTCACAATGAATGACAAAGTGCGATACTTAAACATCCATCGGATTCACAACTAATGACAAAGTGAAATCACTTAAACATCCATCGGATTCACAACGAATGACAAAGTGTAAACACTTAAACATCCATCGGAATCACAACTAATGACAAAGTGAAATTACTTAAACATCCATCGGAATCACGACTAATGACAAAGCATAACCCAAATTTGAGCAGCACTTAAACATCCATTGGATTGATTTCAATCAATCGGACATTGAATCGTAGTAGCGATCGAGTTATTACCCTGTTTGTAGCAGCAACCCACTACTAATTAGTGTTTCGTGTGTGTTATTTGTGGTAAACAGAACATAACTCGGTGCCTGAAGCGAATTTCTTCGTCGAACGAACGCACAGAAGCCAGTCCCAATGCCTGCTATTTATACCCAACTTTTGTTATCCCTTGCGCACCGTAACACTATAACCCTTACGGTGCGCAAGGGTCTTAAAATGGCCATATTCATGCCGCGTGTGTTTGGAGTGCAGGTGAGTCGACGAAATGATTAAATTCGATTTTTATAATAACTTATAAGGATAATCGTTGAGTAGGGAATACCCCCCCTGAGTTTTAGGGGCCCTGATCCTGATTCTAATTGTTCTGAAAAATTTAGGGTTTGTGCAGAATTACTTGGGTGTCTCAATTAGGGTTTCCTATTGGATAATTTATAAATAATAATAATAGTTTTGTTTGATATACAGAAGGATGGATCATAAGATAAATGTTAGTTTATTATAAATTATTATTATTCTTTTATTTCTAGAATAATGATTTTAAATTTATGGTCATTACAACTATTACCCCTTTAAAAGAAATTTCGTCCTCGAAATTTTTCAAATAAGAATATAACATATCACATAAGTAACAGAAACGGAACTTTCATAGTAGAGTTACTATCTTATATAACAAGAATCTCCTAAACACACATGTGTATCTGAAATTCATAATTACGTTCATGACCATAATTGTCAATTACCTTACCACCATGTCCTAATGGTTCTTCCACTACGTATCTTAATAACATATTTAATCATGCAGAAAATCAACATAGACTTACAGATAACAAGAGTGACTATTGGTACTGATATCTCCTACATAAATATACTTAATCATAACTAAGATATATTCACATAAGGCAAAGTATGAATGACCACAAACAGAAACAATTGAACATAGATCAAAGAGCAAGGTTCACCGTTACCTCAACTAAAATTATTTTGCTAGAATAGATTAGGGTATAGAGAGCGAATTGATTCTTCAGATTCCCATGTTGCTTCGCGTTCAGAGTGATTTTTCCAGAGGATTTTAACAAACGGAATTACTTTCCTATGCATAACCCTTTCTTGTCGATCTAAGATGGCTTCTGGTTCCTCTTCGTGTCACGGCCCCCGACCCGGTTTGACCCGTTTCAGGAGCCGCGGGACAGAAAATACTGCGGTATTTATTTAATTGAGTTTTACAGCGGAAGTTTTCATCAGGATCTTTTAAAATGTAAATATTTCCCGATTATTTTATTTCACAACTCGGGATAAACCCGGTAATTTACAATAGTTTGATTTCACAAAGAAATCTTTTTATTTTCATAAAACATGTTTCTTTATTTTATACTGAGCCACTTCCTTGAGCTTGTAGTGCTATATGGCACTTTTCCTAGATCATATGTGATCACCTGAAACATGTTTGAAAAAGGTTTTGTCAGCGGGAAATACTGAGTGAATCATTCTATTTTGCATAATGATGCATAGTTATCAATTACAGCATAAGAGCGATTACAATGGCTTCTATCTTATTTTTATCTGGCATTATGTCACAATGGTGACATGTCACAATGGTGACGATGGTCATACCACTATTTAGATCAATGAACCTAAATAGTGACGATTATCCCTGTAGGTCAATGAACCTAACAGTGATTATCCCGAGTAGGTCAATGAACCTAACTGGGAGAAAATTAGTAATGTGCACAATACCCCACTAACCAGTAATTCAAGATATCCACGACTTAGTCCCTGTAATTATAACCTTGAAAATAATTTGAGGTATTGTAAAATATTTGATAAAAAGAGAATGACTCACAAACTGTGAGAAAAGGAGAATGACTCACAAACTGTGAGAAAAGGAGAATGACTCACATTGCAGATTTATATGGGCAGAGCCTAGCCTACTGATTAGCCTTTTATCCTAATTTCAATAACAAGCACACAATTTGGGGTTAGTAATCAATCCAGCATTTACGATAACTCACGAGATCAAATCCTCACAACGAATGACAAAGTGCAATACTTCATCCATCGAATTAACGATGATCCGTCGAATTAACAACGAATGACAAAGTATAATACTTTATCCATCGAATTAACGATGATCCGTCAAATTAATGACGAACGATAAAGTATAACCCTAATGTGGGCGGCACTTAAACATTCATTGGATATATTGATCGATCGGACAATGAATCGTAGCAGCGATTGTGCTAATACCCTGATTGCAGCTTCAATTAGTGCCCCATGTGTGTTAATTGTGATTTTTGAGAGTAAAATGACGAAATCTCAGCGTAGAATTGGAATTTCTATGACGTTTCAGATCCAGAATTCAATTGCCAATGTTCTGTATTTATACACGATTTTTGCCAAGCTTACGGACCGTAAGCTTAATGACCTTACGGTCCGTAAGGTACACAAAATGCTTATATTGTTGCCACGTGTGGGACTAGCTCAGGTGAGTCGACACTTTCTCAAAATTCAACTTGGACAGCACGTAATTTGGATAATCGTCAACTAGGGTTTACCCCCCCTGAGTTTTAGGGGCCCTAATCCTGATTCTGAAAATTATAAAAATCTTAGGGTTTGCACAGAATCACTTGGGTGTTTCAATTAGGGTTTCCTATTGGTCAAATTAATTTCATAATTATGACTTTTGATGAGAGTCGTTACATTCTCCCCAACTTAATAAAAATCTCGTCCTCGAGATTTACTGGAATAATTGAGAATACTTTTTCTTCCTTTTTGAATTCCAGTTCCTAAGTATATTAGGATCCTGTCTTTGAATCCTACTTTACTTAAACTAACATTATTTGTTTACCTTTATATCTTGGAAAGGTACTACCAAAAATTCATCTGATAGACATTTCTTGAGATTGGATATATAAAATATATCATGTATTCCAACTAACCTTCCTGGTAGTTGTAAACTATAAGTAACTGATTCAATACATTGAATTACTGGAAATGATCCTACATAATTTGGTCTTAGCTTTCCTTTCTTACCAAATCTAACAACTCCTTTCCAAGGAGATACTTTTAATAGTATTTTGTCTCCAACTCGAACTCCAATGTCTTTTATCTATTATCTACATAATTCTTATGACTATCTCTTGTTGTTTTCATCCTTTCCTTCGTGATACTGGATATCACAGTTGTAGTCACTTAGGATTTTCATCCATCTCCTTTGTCTCATGTTTTAATTCTTTTTGCCCAAATATATATATATATATCTTAACTTCTTATAATCTGTATAGATAGTATCCTTACTTCCATACAGATAATATCTCCAAATCTTAAGGCAAAAATTATGGCTCTAAATTTCTAAATTATGCGTGATAAAATTTTCTTCATACTTTTCCAATTGCCTTGAGGCATACGCAATTACCTTTTTGTGTTTCATTAACATATATCCAAATCCTAACTTTGAAGCATTACCTTTTACTTCAAAATCTTCAGTTCCTTTTGGTAAGGTTAGGATTTATGTTTTAATATCCTAAAAACTTCTTCTTGTTTAGATCTCTAATCAAACTTAACTGTGTTACAGGTTAACTTAGTTAATGGTATAGCTATTTTGAAAATTCCTTAATAAACTGTCTATAATACTAAACCTACAAAATTCCTAATTTCTATTGCGGATTGCAGAATCTTCCATTTGGTAATTACTGCTATCTTAGCAAAATCTAAGTGAATACCTTCATGATTCACCATATGACCTAAAATTGCACTTCTATCAGCCAAAATTCATTCTTCAAAAATTTGGCGTAAAGCTTTTCTTTTCTTAACAAAGTTAAGAGTACATGCCAGTGCTGTCAATGTTCTTTCCTACTTTTGTAATAAATAAGTATATTATCTATGAAGACAATTACCAATTTATCCAAATAGAATTTACAGACCCTATTTATCATGTCCATGAATGCTGCAGGTACATTCGAAGGGCAGGACTGTAAACTAGTAATGACCATTCCTAGTTCTGAAAATAGTCTTAGGTACATCTTCCTCTGATACTTTTAATTGATAATATCCGTAACGTATGTCGATCTTAGAAAATATCTATTTCCCTGGATTTGATCGAATAGATCATTAATTCTAAGTAATGAGTATTGATTCTTAATTATAACCTTATTCAATTTCCTATAATCAATACACATTCTTATCGAAACTTTCTTTTTCTTAACAATCAATATTGTGCTAACCGATAAGGTTCCCTGGCTTATCGGTAAAATTCCTGGAATTAGATGAATCTTAAATTCTATTTCATATCTGATGGTAATCCAGATAAATTTTCTGGAAATACATCTGGGTATTCTGAAATTACAGAAATTTTCTTAATTTCTGTATCTTTAGTATTAATGATTACTGAAATCATATATACTATTCCTTGCTTTCGTTCATAATTAGCAATTTCCATTACTGATATGAACTTCATAGGCTTACATGGTTTATCTCCTGTAATCATAATTACTTCTCCGATGGTTGATTGAATTTCTAAGAAATTCTGATCACAGATAATGATCACAACATCGAATTCAACTAATTTCATAGATAATAGGATTGCAGAAAACTTATAACTTATTTCTATGTTCTGCATAACCTTATTTATTTTAACTGAATTCCCATCTGCTGTTTCTAATATAGAAATTTATCTAATGCTGGTTAATGGTAAGTTAAGAGTTTGGCAGAGTAAAGTATTTATAAAACTTTGGTTTGTACCAGAGTCAAATAATACTGTTGTGTAAACGTTGTAAGCTAAGAACATACCGGCTATCACATCTGGAATCATCTCGGCTTCATGAGTAGTCAGCTGAAAGGCTCTCGCATTCCTTTTTGCTCTTTCTGCTGGTTTGACTTGATTGTCAAATGATTTATTCAGTTTTGTACAATCTGGCCTAAGATGTCCAGTTTCTCTACAGTTGTAGCAAACTGAAAATTTCTTCCTCCTACAGTCTTCTTCTTGATGCCCTGGAATCTTGCAAAAATTGCAATATCCTTTGCATCTTCCAAAATGCTTCCTTTTGCAAAAATTGCAAAATGGACTAATAGAAGATTGCCCATTCCCTCCTTTCTTGAAATTGTTATGGTTACCCGAACTGAATTCTTGAGTAATCTTTTGGGCTACTTCCTTCCTTCTATTTTCTTCTCTTGTCCGTACTAACTCGTTAGTCATAGTATTGGCTAATTCTACTGCATCATCAATCGTGCGAGGTTTCGCAGCCTTGACGATATTACGGATTTCGGAAATTAATCCCCAAATATAACGAGAAATAAGTACCGGTTCTGGCGAAGCCAGGGTTGGTACCACTCGAGCATATTCGAAGAATGTCGTAGTATACCCTCGACAATCTACATCCACCATCCGATGAGTTAGAAATTTATTTGCCATTTGTTCCTTTTCATACTCAGGACAGAATTTTCTTTCTACAAGACTCTTAAATTCTTCCCAGTTCATAGCATATGCCATCCTTCTTCCTTTTGCTTGTAACACCGTATTCCACCATTCTAGCGCTACTTCTTTGAAAAGGTTTGATGCGTACATGACCTGATCATCCTGAGCACATTTACTTATGGCAATTACTGCCTCGGTTTTCTCTAACCAACGCAGTGCCGCAGTCGCTCCTTCATTGCCTGCAAACTCAGTGGGTTTACAAGCAATAAATTCTTTGTAAGTGCAACCAGGCGTTGCAACTTTCCTTTTCTTAGGGAGCGGAGCTTGCCATGGTTCATTATCATGATTAACATGATTACCGCCTCCATTTACGCTATTACTGAAATTATCTTCAGAAATGCGTTTACTAGGAACAACTTGTTGCGGTTCGATTGGATTTTTAACAGCAGCAATGATTGCTGGAATAGCATTGGCTATCTCTTGAGCAACTATTCCTGGAATAGTGTTGGCTATCCCTTGAGCAATGATATTTTCTATATCTTGCCTAGTCACATATTGATCCCCTAGTTGATGTTCAGATTGATTACCCTCATTAACTGGTTCATTATTAGCGTTTTCCATCTGATATCTAATTTATAGATACATAATTAGTATAAAGGAAATAATCCAATGTCACAATTTAGTTGCACATAATCACATAAACGAATATACAAACAAAATTTGTATCTTTCTAAAATTTCCTTATATCTTGTTTCTATATACACCCGTTTTATTATTTATTTCACACATACTGATTTTACTATTACTATTACACAACCATAGTTTCATAATCCCCTATCCTTTATCAGGTGATGTTCTAGTAATGGCGTTTCTTCTCATCGTATTTCCAGGAGATTTGTCCCAAAGTCTCTTGGATCCTATTCCCAGCATCCATGTTGTCAAAATGATGGAGTTCAGTCCTATTCTCATTACTTATTGGTAAATTTGATAAAGGTTCGGGATTGTACTTAGGAAAAAGCCTATAAGGATGGTTTTGTAACAGTATTTCATTATCCAACCAATCGTCTATATTCCAGTGATTAGAAGAGTTTGGAATAGATGGTTCTAAGTTCATAAAATTATTTTCATTAACAGGCTCAATAGTATCATCAGTTGCCATTATAAAATCTAGTTCTTCTTGAGATGGTAACTCTTCAATTTGCTTAGAGCTTTCCCCAATTTCCATTTTCTTAGGCTTAGGTTTCTCGAGAGGTAAAACATTGAATTCTATAGGTTCTTCTATGTCTGGAATATACCTATTAAAATCTCTGGAAACTTCTATTCTTACTGGATAGAGATTTAAATTCTGAAGGGCTTCTGACAGATCACTCATGCTGTTTAGCAAAATACACACAATTTACTAAGTCATAAAAATTTTTTTATAGAACAACTTTTAAATAGTATTTCATACTACCGAAATAACTAAAAATTAAAACATACTAGGTTTTATTTGTAATTTATTTATAATTTTCTTAACTGTAGATAATAAAAATACTAAACTTTAAATCAGAATATTTAAAGATTTATATTTACAGTAATTAACATATAAAAATCTATATACTAAATAAGTATGATGACTTAATTTATATATTTTAACTAGTCATTATCATGGTGGATATTGGTTAGTGCTGCCTTGTTTAAGCATAGGTGATCAGTCCATGCCTAACTAAGGCTAGGCTATCCAATATCTGCCTTTGATAATAACCCTAGTATTTAAAAATAATCTTAATACTACTACTATTAATATATTATTATTAATAATAAATAACTAAATAATAATTTTAAATAAGAGTATACTTCAAACATAAAATAAAATTTCTTTACCACAATATAGTAATACTATATTAGGTAATTCCATATATAATCAAGTAAATTTATATATAATGTTTTTCGATTAACGATGATAGAGCAATATTACAATATATATATAAAAAAATCTGCCCATACTATTCAAAATTAGTCAAATAATTAAAACATATAATCACAAAATAGCAATTAATAAAAATTATTAAGTATTTTCTAAATACTTAATTGGCTTAAATCAGTGGCTCGATAAGTGGCTCTGATACCACCTTTTTCTGTCACGGCCCCCGACCCGGTTTGACCCGTTTCAGGAGCCGCGGGACAGAAAATACTGCGGTATTTATTTAATTGAGTTTTACAGCGGAAGTTTTCATCAGGATCTTTTAAAATGTAAATATTTCCCGATTATTTTATTTCACAACTCGGGATAAACCCGGTAATTTACAATAGTTTGATTTCACAAAGAAATCTTTTTATTTTCATAAAACATGTTTCTTTATTTTATACTGAGCCACTTCCTTGAGCTTGTAGTGCTATATGGCACTTTTCCTAGATCATATGTGATCACCTGAAACATGTTTGAAAAAGGTTTTGTCAGCGGGAAATACTGAGTGAATCATTCTATTTTGCATAATGATGCATAGTTATCAATTACAGCATAAGAGCGATTACAATGGCTTCTATCTTATTTTTATCTGGCATTCTGTCACAATGGTGACATGTCACAATGGTGACGATGGTCATACCACTATTTAGATCAATGAACCTAAATAGTGACGATTATCCCTGTAGGTCAATGAACCTAACAGTGATTATCCCGAGTAGGTCAATGAACCTAACTGGGAGAAAATTAGTAATGTGCACAATACCCCACTAACCAGTAATTCAAGATATCCACGACTTAGTCCCTGTAATTATAACCTTGAAAATAATTTGAGGTATTGTAAAATATTTGATAAAAAGAGAATGACTCACAAACTGTGAGAAAAGGAGAATGACTCACAAACTGTGAGAAAAGGAGAATGACTCACATTGCAGATTTATATGGGCAGAGCCTAGCCTACTGATTAGCCTTTTATCCTAATTTCAATAACAAGCACACAATTTGGGGTTAGTAATCAATCCAGCATTTACGATAACTCACGAGATCAAATCCTCACAACGAATGACAAAGTGCAATACTTCATCCATCGAATTAACGATGATCCGTCGAATTAACAACGAATGACAAAGTATAATACTTTATCCATCGAATTAACGATGATCCGTCAAATTAATGACGAACGATAAAGTATAACCCTAATGTGGGCGGCACTTAAACATTCATTGGATATATTGATCGATCGGACAATGAATCGTAGCAGCGATTGTGCTAATACCCTGATTGCAGCTTCAATTAGTGCCCCATGTGTGTTAATTGTGATTTTTGAGAGTAAAATGACGAAATCTCAGCGTAGAATTGGAATTTCTATGACGTTTCAGATCCAGAATTCAATTGCCAATGTTCTGTATTTATACACGATTTTTGCCAAGCTTACGGACCGTAAGCTTAATGACCTTACGGTCCGTAAGGTACACAAAATGCTTATATTGTTGCCACGTGTGGGACTAGCTCAGGTGAGTCGACACTTTCTCAAAATTCAACTTGGACAGCACGTAATTTGGATAATCGTCAACTAGGGTTTACCCCCCCTGAGTTTTAGGGGCCCTAATCCTGATTCTGAAAATTATAAAAATCTTAGGGTTTGCACAGAATCACTTGGGTGTTTCAATTAGGGTTTCCTATTGGTCAAATTAATTTCATAATTATGACTTTTGATGAGAGTCGTTACATTCTCCCCAACTTAATAAAAATCTCGTCCTCGAGATTTACTGGAATAATTGAGAATACTTTTTCTTCCTTTTTGAATTCCAGTTCCTAAGTATATTAGGATCCTGTCTTTGAATCCTACTTTACTTAAACTAACATTATTTGTTTACCTTTATATCTTGGAAAGGTACTACCAAAAATTCATCTGATAGACATTTCTTGAGATTGGATATATAAAATATATCATGTATTCCAACTAACCTTCCTGGTAGTTGTAAACTATAAGTAACTGATTCAATACATTGAATTACTGGAAATGATCCTACATAATTTGGTCTTAGCTTTCCTTTCTTACCAAATCTAACAACTCCTTTCCAAGGAGATACTTTTAATAGTATTTTGTCTCCAAAGGTGCCATGCCAATACTTGCTTGCCAACTATTGTTGTAAGCGAACTCAACAAGGCATAAATATTCATCCCAGTTTCCAGACCATTCAAGTGCACATGCTCGGAGCATGTCTTCCAAGGTTTGAATTGTGCGTTCTGACTGCCCATCTGTTTGTGGATGAAAAGCCGTACTAAACTTCAGGCGTGTACCCCAAGCTGCCTGAAAACCTTTCCAAAATCGTGAGGTGAAACGTGGGTCTCTATCGGAAACAATGGAAGATGGTGTGCCATGGAGTCGAATAATTTCTTGAAGAAATATTTCGGATAACTTATTAACCGAAAATCCTTGCTGAATCGGTAGAAAATGTGCTGACTTTGACAATCTATCGACAACAACCCATACAACATCATTCTTCTTGAATGTCTTAGGCAAACCGGTAACAAAATCCATTGTGATCTCATCCCACTTCCATATGGGAATATCTAATGGTTGCAACAGACCGCTTGCTCGTTTGTGTTCAATTTTCACTTGTTGGCAAGTGAGGCATTTACTTACGTATCGAGCAACGTCTTCCTTCATGCCATTCCACCAGAAGTTCTGTCTTAAGTCTCGATACATCTTTGTAGATCCTGGGTGAATTGAAAATGGTGAGCTATGAGCTTCGGCTAATAATGCCTCACGAAGGGTGGAGTCATCGGGTACACAAAGTCTTTTACCGCACCAAATCACCCCATGATAGTCTATACGAAATTCAGATTGCTTACCCACCTCAAGATTTTGCACAATTGCCCAAAGTTCTCCATCTTGCTTTTGTGCATCTTTGATCCGTGATATGAGGTCGGGTTCAATCTGTATTCTAGCTAGATATCCATCAGATTTACTAACCTGAAGCCAAATGTTCATCCTTTCGAGATCCCTCATAATATGAGGCTGAATTTGTAAGCAAGTTATAGTCCCGGAATTCTTTCGGCTCAACGCGTCAGCTACAACATTGGCTTTGCCTGGATGGTATTGAATATTTGCGTCGTAATCTTTTAAAAGTTCTAGCCACCTTCTTTGCCTCATATTTAGCTCTTTCTGGGTGAATATGTACTTGAGACTCTTGTGGTCGGTAAAGATGTCACAACTTTCACCATACAGATAGTGTCGCCAAATCTTAAGTGCAAAGACAACTGCGGCTAGTTCTAAATCATGTGTAGGGTAGTTAACTTCATAAGGCTTCAACTGACGGGAAGCATAAGCGATAACCTTCCCATGTTGCATTAGCACACAACCTAATCCTTTCTTTGAGGCATCACTATAGACTTGGTAACATCCTGATCCAGAAGGGAGAGCGAGTATTGGGGAGGATACGAGTCGTTTCTTCAATTCTTCAAAACTTTTCTCTTGTTCCTTATTCCATGCGTACTTCACCCCTTTCCTTAGGAGTTTTGTGAGTGGTAAAGCAATGACCGAGAATCTTTCAACAAATCTTCGGTAGTAGCCAGCAAGACCCAAGAAACTTCGTATTTCGGTAACAGAAGTGGGTCTTGGCCATTTTGTAATAGCTTCAACCTTTGTTGGGTCTACCATAATTCCCTCTGCTGATATGACATGACCTAGAAATGCCACTTAACTAAGCCAAAAGTCACATTTGGAAAACTTCGCGTACAACTTCTCATGCCGCAAGGTTCCAAGTACTGCATGTAGATGTGCTTCATGCTCTTCACGACTCTTAGAATACACCAGAATGTCATCGATAAAAACAATAACGAATTTATCTAGGAATTTGTGAAATACGCGATTCATCAAATCCATGAAGACTGCGGGTGCGTTAGTTAGCCCAAAGGGCATAACCAAGAATTCATAATGACCATAACGAGTACGAAAGGCGGTCTTGGGAACATCATCATTCTTGATCTTTAGCTGATGGTACCCGGACCTCAGGTCGATTTTTGAGAAGAACTGAGCCCCCTGAAGTTGATCAAAGAGATCATCAATGCGAGGCAGAGGATACTGATTACGAATAGTAATCTTGTTCAGCTCTCGGTAGTCAATACATAAACGCATACTACCGTCTTTCTTCTTCACAAATAAGACCGGAGCACCCCAAGGTGAAACACTGGGTCTTATGAATCCCAGATCTAACAATTCTTGCAATTGTTCCTTCAACTCCTTCAGTTCCATCGGGGCCATACGGTATGGAGCTTTAGAAATAGGTTCGGCACCAGGGATCAAGTCGATGGTGAATTCTACCTGACGGTCGGGTGGTAATCCCGGTAGTTCATCCGGAAATACATCAGGATATTCACGAACAACGGAGTGGCTATCGATACTATTAACACTAGCAGAAGTATCCTTAATCGATGCTAGGAATCCAGCACAGCCGTTTGATATGAATTTTCGAGCTTTGAGTGCGGAGATAAATTTAAGAGATTTATGAGCTTGAGTTCCCTGATATATAATATCAGGATGATGAAGATCACCGAAAATAACACGGCGGGAATGACAATCTATAGTTACGCGATGTCAAGACAACCAATCTATCCCGAGAATAACATCAAAGTCACACATATGTATTGGAAATAGGTCTGCCTTACACACAATAGATTCAATACGGATCGGACAATTTTTATATACGTAAGTGATTACGGATGAATTTTCCATGGGAGTGGAAATGGTTAAAGTATGATTTAAGAGAGTTGGTCTTATCGGAAGGTACTTAGTAAACGAGTGGGATACTAAAGAATGGGTCGCTCCTGTATCGAATAACACATAGATACTACGTTCACCAAGCTGAAGGGTTCCAGATACAGTACCTGGGGCATTAGCAGCGTCAGTAGCAGAAAGTACGAAAACTCTTCCTCCAACATTGGGTGGTGCAGTATTTGGTCGGTTATTCTTCTTATTGTCTTTCTTAGTACACTCCTTGATCATGTGTCTAGTTTGGCCACATCTAAAGCATGCTCCTGTACCTCGGTGACATACGCCCTGATGTCTCTTACCACAAGTATTGCATAGAGGATATGTAGTTTGATTCGGGTTTAGAGGTTGATTAAATGGTTGTGCTCTAATAGGTTCTGCATACAACTGAATCTGGTTTTGAGTGGGCCTCGGGTTTTGCGGTCTAGGTTGCCATGGGCGTGCCTGATTTCCAGAGTTTTGATTTCCTTGCACTTTGCGGTCTTGATGCTGTGGCGTAGTGGATGATTGGCCTATTGCCTGCTTAAATTGTCCTTCTCTGTTTCTCTTCTTATCATCCCCAGTTTGAGATAAAAATTCTTTCCTCTCGAACTCAAAAGTTTTGACTGCATCGGCAACTTCGGTGATATCCTTAAATTTCATGTACATGATCGACTTTCGAATTCGATCATTGACTGCCCACTTGCATTTCTCTGCCTGGGCTTCTGCTGATCCTGCAACGTCTCCGACAATACTAGCCAACCTTGAAAATCGAGTAATGAACTCAGAGGCTGGTTCATCACTCCCCTGTCGAATCACTTCATACTCCCTGATATAAGCTTCTTTATCAGCGGTAGAAAAATACTTGTCGTAAAAGATGGTACGAAAGTCGACCCATGAAAGATTAGCGTCAAAATCATCCCCTCCTTTGACTTGCTTATATCCTTCCCACCAAGTTTGTGCGTCATCTTCAAGTTTGTAGGTAGCCAATCTAACTTTGTATTGTTCTGGAACTCCAAGAACTCCGAAGATCTTTTCAACATGAGCTATCCAGTTTCTTGCTTCGACTGGATTAGTAGCGTGACTAAAGGATTTCGGCTTTTGTTTTTGGAATTTAGCGATCCATATGTCTATACTATAGGTAGTATGGTTCGTGGTATTCTCACGAGTTTCTCCACCAGAGATTGGATTCGTGTTATTACGTTCTGGATGACGAGTTTGTTGAATAACGGCCTCAGCTGTTTGAGCAACAAGGTTTGGAAGCAACCCGGCAACAGCCTGGTTGATAGCATTAATTACGTTTGGATCAACTGGAGTCTCATTCGAAGAAGTGTTGTTACGTACATGGTTAGTACGAATACTCCTACGTAGCGGACGACGAGGAGGCATCTATAAGAATAGACATAGGAGTTAAACAAAATAAGAGACCAAGTTGAATCCTATCATAAATATCTACCCATTCCTCACAGGTTTTAATTACTATCTTCAAGTTTTCTACAGGAAAGAACCTTTGCTCTGATACCATAGCTGTAACACCCCAACCCAGAAGGGCTGACGTGTCACAATAACAGTATCAAAAACAAAAGTCATAATTCCATTTATTTATTTGACAAGGATACAACCACACGACCACTAAACTTAAGTTTAATATATAAGCGGACACATTCGATTTGATTAACTAACATCTTCAGATTTAGTCCTAGGCTTTATTCTTCTCTCTGTACCCCGCCCGAAGTAACCTGCGGACCTGTATATACAAAAAGTTTACGGAATGAGCCAAATGCTCAGTACGGAATAATAGGCTCAAATAACAAGTAACGCTTTATATGAAATGTTATTCGGATGAAACTTTATGTTAAAATGATATGATGCAAGTAATGTAATTTCATATTCATATCATACGGATGTACCCATGAGCCAAACTTAAAACGTGACAATACACAGGTAGCTACTCCTGCATAATTATCACACGAGATGGCGAGTTGGCATACCCGATATCCACCTCCTTAACTTAAATCCTAGGATCGATCCATACGCCTCCTAGTAGCTTTGTACCTCACTTGTACCTAGGGACGCCGTGAACTGATCTCTCCGTCACGGATAGAGCACATGATGTCGATGCCGCAACAACATGCCCGTGGGACACTCCACGAGAAGCGACACTCAGGGTATCAGAGTACAAATGGTCTTATTCACATAACTTATCAAAAATATTTTCATAACAAGACGTAACATATATTGGAACATGCGATAATGAGTACAACTAACATAATACTATCGCATGACATGAAAGCTAAATCCAAGGTTATGATTAGAATAAGAATCCAACGGACTGTCAAATGAATCGATAATCAAAGACGTGAGGAGTTTTTAAAAGATATAGTAATTTAATGGTTTTATAACAATTTGAATATGAAGCAATAAGGAATGGGGTTAAGGATTCGTACCTTAAAAATTCCAAAGTGATGCTACCTTGTGATAATATTTCAGATTTATACGGGCAGAGTTTAGACTACTGATTAGTCTTTTAACCTAATTTAAATAACATGCACACAACTAGGTCAGTAACTTAATACAGCATTTACGATAACTCACGAGATTAAAATTATAACACCTCGAAAATTTACGTCCTATAATGTCTTGACACGTGTCATAACCTTTGAACGTGTGAAAGAATGTTCTTGAAGGACTAAAGTTGACAAACAATGAAACTGTGTAAATATAAGGGTTCAAAGTGTCAACAATGAATAAATATACTTTACAATAACCCTACATGATGTTTATAACCTTAAACGAATGGATCATGGATCATACGAAGCGAATTGTGAAAGAAAGTGAGAGATTACAAACTACAGGGGTTAAATGTGTCAACATGTTAAGTTATACCTCTGAGAGACCTTTTAGCAAACCCGAAGCCTTGTAACGATTAATTATGCTCACTAGAATGCACCATAAAAATTTCACCAAGTTTCGTTACCGTATGAGAAAGTTATGATAAAATTCGTGTGTGAGGGTTAGAATCGTCAACTTTGAAAATTAGGGCTTTTCGGGTGATCACAAAGTTACCCGGGGACTTTACAAAGTGGGTATAAATCCTAAAGCCCCTATATATCAATTTTAAAGTCTTAAACTGCAAGAAAACAAGTGAAAACGATGTTTCGGGGGACCAAGGACCAAAATGCAATAAAAGAAAACAAGTTTACCTGATTACAAGTCTCAGGCGGCCCGCCTGAGGATTAACAACATCTAAAGCAGGCCGCATCAGGACCCCAGATGCAGAAAAAACCCACAGGTGGCTGTATCAGCCTTCTAACCGACTTACATGCAAGTTTTTCGATACCTTGGGCTGCCTAAGGTGGGTTTTAGCTTGTAGGACACATGTTGGTGATTTGGTAACACTCCTAGACTTATGTGTTGATGATCCAAGATGTTTGAATTCATATAAAAGACCCACATTCTTTGCATTCATCTTGCATTCACTTCCTGATCAATTCTGGAGCATTCAAGCAGATCCCCAGCATTCCAAATCATCCATTAGACAAGTGTAAGTACCCTTGACCTTCTCTATTTCAGTTTTGCTTTGTATTTAGCTTAAAAGTCAACCCGACGTAACTACGGTTTGACTTATCGTTTAAGAACAAATGGTCTAGCGATTAGGCTAAGTTAAAGTTGTCATAAGTTGGTATTTATGTGGACTTTAAACCCTTAAAAGGGCATCCACAGATTCGAATCCTAACTAGGTCGTATGTCGAGTCAAACTTGTCCGAAAAAGTCAACAGAATCGTTTAACGCATAATTAACAATATGAAAGGCGTATAATCTGTTTTAGAAGACATATAATTTGATAATAAGTATAAAAACTTGTCTACGCTTGTTTGATTCGACAACTTCCCGTTTTGAACCGATTCGGAGCCGAAAGTCGCTTAGTTTGACTTTCTGCTTTGACTTCGATTCTGACCCATTTTTGATAGGTTTAGACATGCCTTAAAGTTCCATTAGGACCAAGTTACATGTTGTTATAACCCTCTGCGTTTATACCACTTGAAACCTCGATTGTCCGACGGTTCCGTTAATTGCCTAAATAATGACCATAATACCCTTATAGCCATAAAACGAGATTTTTAGAAATATGAAAGTACAATAATCTTAGTTACTGATTATTGAACATGTCTGCAAAATTTCACGTCAATCGGAAGTCTAGTTTAGGAGTTATGCTTAATGACGTAATTATAACGTTTATTAGTACTTAAACGGCGTCATTAGCGTAAAACCTATCTAAACCCAATTTTTAACACCAAACCTTTTACCCACTGATGTTAAATAATATTTTGAGATTTTTGAAGATTTTTAATTATATTTTTTTAACTGATCATAAGCTAGGATTAGTGCCTTGATTCGGTAAATACCGAATATACCCTTTTCGGCCATAAAATGAGTTTTACAAATCCTTTTGATGCCAATCCAATTGATACTGATTTTAAATATTAAATGGAGTGTTTTGAACCTGTTTAGCTGATCAGAAAACTCAGAATCCTATTTTAAACCGTACGTCGCTTAAAACGGCTTTATACGCGTATTATACGCGTAGGTTGAGTTTAAAACCATTTTGATACATAAGACTTAACATCAAATGTTATAACCTGTAAAAATAAGCTATTTTACCGATCAACTCAGACCCGGATCGTAGGAGTTTATTTCATCCCTTTTATAATCTTTAAAATGACCAAAATACCCCTACGGGGCTTAATATGAGATTAAACTCGTTTTGGGCATAATGGAAGGTATCCTACTGATATCACAACATATTTAAGGCATATTAACTTAGTAAACCTGTTTAGGACTCTTATGGTTACCCGTTACGCGTCATACGCGTTCGGTTCGGTTTATGTAACTAGTTTACATAAATTAGCCGAAACGGGTCAAGACTTATCAGTTTCGTCTCAAAATCCAGAATGTGTATGAAATACCCATATTAAGAAAGTCTTCAAACTTGTCGGGTCTAAATCACATTCTATCCGGTCTTCGCTTAATCGTGCGTACGAACAGTATCTGTAAAACTAACTGGTCTAAGTCAAGGCTTAATTTAAAGACCCGTTAGGATTCTAATAGGTTATTAAAAACCTTCGTTCCAGATTTAGGAGCCCAGTAAAAGCTATCTGTACTTGCTGATTTGATACGGCTGGGATTGAATTTATATTTAGCTCAGGTAAATACTTTTAACTTATTTTCCCTATACGGGCTTGGGGTACGGTATATAAAATACCGCTTGGTCGGGCATTGAATCTTTAATTGTATGATGATTAAAGTATTGAGATGTTCCATTTAATTTGTTTTGTTTGCTTAAAGCCTTTGGGGGTTAATGACCGTTGTCCCGAATATCCCTGGCATCATTTTACGAAATGGCCACGACCTTAGCACACAGGTGTAGGCGTACACCTGTCAGTGTCTCATAAATAAAGTGGTGTGTCCATTAATCTTTAACCCGGCTCGATCTGGGCTACTGAACGCATAAGGAACATGTAAATCCTGTACAAGTTTATATGTTTAAATAATTATCCCAAGTTATAAAATATTATTTGTGCCATGTGCATTCAAATCAATCATTTTTAAAACATTTTCAAAATGAGTCGGTTGATTGTATTTACCAGTGTAAACTGACGTATTTTCCCAAAAAGGCTAAGTGCATGTACTAATCGGTATTGGCTGGCTACTCCTAGCATCAATAAAGAGTCTCGCAAGCTTAGATGCCTAAAGTCTGTTGAACAGTGTTATTTTATTTTCGATCCGCCTGTGGATCCCTTACTTCCGTTGAAATATTTTGATGTTACATTATTTCGGATTATTATCTATTTATCCTTTTGCTTCCGCTGTGCATCTATATATTGTGTTGTTTGACTATGATGTTGCCAACCACGTCACAATACTCCCCTACCGGGCCCACCGGTAAAGCATGGAAATTTGGGGTGTGACAGGTTGGTATCAGAGCCAGCATTGAGTGAATTAAACACTATCTTTTTGTGTTTAATCTCAATGACACATTAGCACATTCCTTGACCTTCTGAGTCTAGACTTAACATAGGAATATTCTCAATCCTCATCTGGAAATCTTGCTTCCAATTTTTATATCTTGGATACGTCGCCAAGCGAAGAAGCCGTAATAATAATTCTCCACACCGGAGCCTTAATTTGCTGACCTTCGTACAGCGGCTAGGACGAAACATGCAACCAAGGAGAAAGCATTCAGAAATAAAATAAAGAAGAAACTCCTTTTGCTAAAAATCGTTTCCTTAATAGTCCTTATAAGGACATAATTACCTTTCAGTTCCTTCGAGGACAACATTATTCCTTTCAAGTCCCGTCTAGGGCACATCTGTATTTTTTAATTTTATAGGGGAATAATTAACTTTAAATTTTCATTCAAACATTCCTTTTATAAGATCTACCTTTATATAAAATGGCAAAATCTAAAAAGGACAAGACCTAGCCACGCATTATTTTGAGACAGGGCAAAGATGGTAGTTCCTCAACTAGATTCAGATCCTTATTAACATCCTGAGTTAGGATTGTTTTGCGTTTTTATTAAAAATGAATCTTAAAGGTAAACCTAGCCTATATGACAAGGCCAAGATGGTAGGACCTATTCAAGGATTCAAATCCCAGTTAACATATGAAAATATGTTAACACTCCTGGCAGAAGTGATTCATTAAAATCACACACGTCATTCTTATTATTGGATTCTTCAAAAGATTCCTAACCCAATATAATGATCTCTGAATCATGGGTTTAGATCATCCCTTGAGATGATCATATTTAGACCATACGTGGTAATATAGCGCCTACAGGCCCTGCTCATTTCCATATGAACCAAAAGACAGTGGTAGCAATGACTCCCTGTCAGATAAAGGTAATGAACTAGGTTCAAACCTTCATGCTTTGATTCTCTGAAATCATAGCTTATAATTTATAAATGTCCTTGTGACTAGGCCTGTTGTGCCAGTAAACCTACATGCTTTGATTCTCTAAAATCATGGCTTGTAAACTAAACTTGTCTACGCGACTAGGCCATTTGTGCTATTACTAACTTATAAATTAGGATTTATGATAAAAATCCTGAATAAAATAAATATCATTCCTTTCCTGCCAGTATAAATATTAAAAGAGAATCTTAAAAGGTTTGACCTAGCTTGAATGTCATTGAAGACCTAGCTAAAATGGTAAAACCTGTTTAAAAAGAGATTCAGATCCTCGTTAACATCTAAAAATGTGTTAACACTCCTGACAACAGTGATACGATAAAATCACACCTGTCACCCTTATTTCTGGAATTTTCCAAATCCCTTAGTTAGCGTAAATGATCAATAGGAAATCTTGGTTGGTAGACGTCGAAAATGATGTACGCATCAAAACATCCATTTGGGATGTATACCTACGGGAAAAGGTGTATACATGAAAAGATAGTTTTTATTTCATAAATTCTTGTCAAGACAATGAATTATGAAATTTTCCGATCCAAAGGAATCATCGATTATGTTTTAAATTTTTCCCTGGTGACAAGGCCCCTGTGCCATCAAGAGTCCTTGGGAACAAGCTCTTGTGCTATATAAAATGTCAGTACGACATTGACAGTCGTGATTTATGTCCCCTGTCTAATAAATATGAAGGACTATATTATGTTTACACGCCAAAGATGGTTTATTTAAAAACCTAGGCAAAACATAATCAAACAATTTAAATACTATCTATTCGCCTATATGGTTTATTTGTACCATGGCTATTAAATCATCAAATTCGACAATTCACTATAATTAAGCCAATTATTACTACTTGGTTTGTAGCCTTCAAAGCTTCACCATGGCTGACTCCTCAGAAGCCCAAAAATCGTTCAGTTGATCAGAATGATGAAGTAAGACTGAACTTAACAAGAACCGAGTTACAGGCTATGTTAAATACGGCCATAAATAACGTTGTGGATCGCGTGCTGAGGGATCACAAACAAAAGGGCAATGATACCCCAATTCAAGGTTGTAAAAAGGGTAAGACCGGTTCAAACTATAACCAGTCCAAGCCAAAGGAGGCTAAACCCGAATGTAAGAATTGCGGGAAAAAGAGGCACTTCAGTAAATGTATATATGAACAGATCAGGGGATGTGGTATCTATAAAGAGATGGATCACAAGACCCATGATTGCAAGGAATTGAATAACAACCAACAGTTGGGTGAAAAACCCAGATGCAAAATTTGCAAGAAACAACACTTCGGGAAGTGCAGGTATGGATCGAACTCGCATACACAGTCAAGAATTTTTGCATGTGGGATATGCAAGTCCAAGGGGCATAAGACCTTGGACTGGAAGAAGATGGAAGACGCAACCTGCTATGGTTGCAATGAAAGAGGGCACATTAAGACCAACTGCCCTAAATACGCTAAAAAGCTTGAGGAAGTTAAAAAGATCAAAGCTGGAAGCTCTCAAATGGATGCTCAAGAGACTGTTCAGGATAACAATGTCACAACAGGTACTTTCTTTACCAATAACGCTCATGCTAGAGTATTAATTGAATCAGGTTCAGATAAGTCTCTCGTAGACAATAGATATGTAAATCATTAAATCTGCCTGTTAAAACTCTAAGCGTTAAGTATGAAGTAAAATTGGCCGATAGTACCTCAGAGACTACTTCAGCACTATTAGATGGATGTTTTATATCCAGTAGGAATTACCCTTCTCCGCTGTCCTTGTTTCGTTAATAAGAGGACTCGATATAGTAATAAAAATCGATAGTTTGTCTTGAAAATCAAGCCCATATTGTGGGTGATAAGAAGCAATTAATTATCAAGACTCCTTGTGAGACAACCCTCATCATTACATGTATCAGTACGATTAATTAATATTAAACATAAAAAAAATGGTGGAATTGGCCGTCCTCGGAATCGAACCTGGGTCTAGGCCGCACCCTTTCGCGCGCCTAGCCAACCGAGCTAGGTGCCTAGTTTGTGAAATTTCCATTTTGGTTAAATATAAGCACATGTACAATAACTTCCTTACTTCTTACTATAAGTCACCTACTTATCCTCCTTATGTTGACTAAGTATTAAAATCCAAGATTTTACCTCTATGTTTTAATTACTCTTGGCTTGCTTATGTTGACTAAACACTAGAAAGGATGAAGTAGAAACCATTAAGTATATCAGTGGTTATGCTAGAAAGGACATGGTAAGGTATACATCACAGTCATTCGATGGCAATACTTTTAATTAGTAAGGACATTAATGAAATCCTCAAGAAGGATCCTCTTATACATTGTGGAATGGTCCAAGTTTTTAAGGACCTTATTAGAAAAACCTAGTATCCGTTTCGCGAAAAGGGAAAAGACGGAATAAGAATTTCTGACTCTCGCCATAAAAGTTCTAGACTGTCGACTGTATGTCGCAAATTTTAATTCATTGACTGAGATAGTACCCTATTAAAGCACATAATTATTAGTGAGTAGCATTGGCAATAAGAGGGCACACTAAGGTTTCAAAACCTACTCATTTAAAAATCCATTATGGATCTACCTCAACTACCCACGTTATAATGATTAAGAAGTAATCAGTCAAAGCTGAGACTGCCCTAAAGTTATCTAAGATTTTACAGCTAAGTTTAGAAGGATTAATAATGGAGGCGTTTAGCCCTCCTGTTGAATAATTAGAGACAACTCACATTAGGAATTTCACCAGATAAACCCTTATTTATGAATTTATTGCTATAAATTACATGTGGTTTTGGGTGCTGTTAATTCTCTCACAAGACCATAAACTTAGCAAACTTTTAGAAATTTTTCCTGTAAGAACCCCAGATGTTAAGTGTAAGGTAGAACCTTCGGGCAAATCATATGAACCATTTCTTCTGTTCTTGTCAGAAACCTTTAGGCATAAAATTTTAGAAGTATCCTCTCTCTAAGAGGAAGTACGAAAGCATATATAGTTGATATCTCTTTAATCTCTATCGATTCCGAATACCAGATGGTATGATAAAAGCGCCATATGAAGATTGGTGTATCTTAATAAGTTCCATAGATTGCTTCCATGCCTGATCAGTATGGAGGTTTAATGCATGGGACCACAAAGATATTCTGAGAGGTCATATGGTACTAAAGTCAACTAATAGTATTCAAAGGAGATGTTCAGGATGGAATTGTCCAAGTAAATGTTTCCGAGTAAGGAGTTCTTGGACTCGTAACCTAAATGTGTCACTTAATTGACACAAACAATGGTGGATGAATTGGAGCCTGAGATTTGTAAAAATCTCTGTAACCTCCTTGTACCTTGATTATCTTCTCCTATTATTACCCTGTTTACCCCTGAGAGGCAGGTAGAGTTAAGGTTTAAATTCCGTTTAAGGCTGTGTGATTATGAAATCTCCAAAACGGCTAGTACTATCATTGGCAGAATCGAAACCCTGATTAACTAAGTTTTTTTTAAGGGTTCATATAGTCTAACTCAATATCCTGAGAATACGGGATAATCCATGATGAAAGACGGTTCATTTTGCTTATGCATTATTTACCGCAACCCTAATTAGGCAACGATTAAGAATTTGCCATCAACTGCCCAGGTTCGTCGATCTGTTCGACTAACGACAAGGATTAGCTATTCCCTAAACATTAGCTAAGCAGTGGTTGGAATAACCATCTCACCTTAAAATAAGCTTTTCTATAATAATTGATATGTAAGTATTAAGGCTACTCCTTTGGAGACCTTGTATAGATGGAATGTTAAATACCTATTGTTAGATAGAGAATTGGTAAGTCCAATTATCAAGATCTGAAAGTTGCCTGGGAGACAACAAATAAGATCATACAAATCCATAATCGATTGTAGGTTGCCAGTATACGGCAAGAAATCAAGGAGTTATGAAAATAGCAAACTTCCTAAGTTCTTGTTAAGGAATATTGTTTAACAAAATATATCACCCAAGAAGGGTGTACCAAATTTGTGAAATTATCAGGCTAGTTAAGCTCTGTATATATGGAAATCATTCGAAGGAAATCGAATGTATCAAGATCAAGTAGCTTGTAAGCTAAAACCTACTTAAGGAGTTTGACGGAGCTCGCAATACATTGCACACTAGTGACTGAAGGATGTGTTCCGCCAATAAGTCAAGAAGCACTATCACATAATGATATGCAGAATTATGATATGATGAGCATCCTGTATCGATTGAGGATCGACAGGTCAAGAAGCTCCAAAAGGATACATACGCCTAATATAAGAGCCACTTTGGGAGCTTGGAAAGACTCCAGATATGCTATAAAAGTTAAGTCCCTTATGTGACAAAGAGTACTTCCAGCACTTTAACAAATCTCGAGGTCGAGATTTCTTTTAAGGGGGTGAGGATGTAACACCTCGAAAATTTACGTCCTATAATGTCTTGACACGTGTCATAACCTTTGAACGTGTGAAAGAATGTTCTTGAAGGACTAAAGTTGACAAACAATGAAACTGTGTAAATATAAGGGTTCAAAGTGTCAACAATGAATAAATATACTTTACAATAACCCTACATGATGTTTATAACCTTAAACGAATGGATCATGGATCATACGAAGCGAATTGTGAAAGAAAGTGAGAGATTACAAACTACAGGGGTTAAATGTGTCAACATGTTAAGTTATACCTCTGAGAGACCTTTTAGCAAACCCGAAGCCTTGTAACGATTAATTATGCTCACTAGAATGCACCATAAAAATTTCACCAAGTTTCGTTACCGTATGAGAAAGTTATGATAAAATTCGTGTGTGAGGGTTAGAATCGTCAACTTTGAAAATTAGGGCTTTTCGGGTGATCACAAAGTTACCCGGGGACTTTACAAAGTGGGTATAAATCCTAAAGCCCCTATATATCAATTTTAAAGTCTTAAACTGCAAGAAAACAAGTGAAAACGATGTTTCGGGGGACCAAGGACCAAAATGCAATAAAAGAAAACAAGTTTACCTGATTACAAGTCTCAGGCGGCCCGCCTGAGGATTAACAACATCTAAAGCGGGCCGCATCAGGACCCCAGATGCAGAAAAAACCCACAGGTGGCTGTATCAGCCTTCTAACCGACTTACATGCAAGTTTTTCGATACCTTGGGCTGCCTAAGGTGGGTTTTAGCTTGTAGGACACATGTTGGTGATTTGGTAACACTCCTAGACTTATGTGTTGATGATCCAAGATGTTTGAATTCATATAAAAGACCCACATTCTTTGCATTCATCTTGCATTCACTTCCTGATCAATTCTGGAGCATTCAAGCAGATCCCCAGCATTCCAAATCATCCATTAGACAAGTGTAAGTACCCTTGACCTTCTCTATTTCAGTTTTGCTTTGTATTTAGCTTAAAAGTCAACCCGACGTAACTACGGTTTGACTTATCGTTTAAGAACAAATGGTCTAGCGATTAGGCTAAGTTAAAGTTGTCATAAGTTGGTATTTATGTGGACTTTAAACCCTTAAAAGGGCATCCACAGATTCGAATCCTAACTAGGTCGTATGTCGAGTCAAACTTGTCCGAAAAAGTCAACAGAATCGTTTAACGCATAATTAACAATATGAAAGGCGTATAATCTGTTTTAGAAGACATATAATTTGATAATAAGTATAAAAACTTGTCTACGCTTGTTTGATTCGACAACTTCCCGTTTTGAACCGATTCAGAGCCGAAAGTCGCTTAGTTTGACTTTCTGCTTTGACTTCGATTCTGACCCGTTTTTGATAGGTTTAGACATGCCTTAAAGTTCCATTAGGACCAAGTTACATGTTGGTATAACCCTCTGCGTTTATACCACTTGAAACCTCGATTGTCCGACGGTTCCGTTAATTGCCTAAATAATGACCATAATACCCTTATAGCCATAAAACGAGATTTTTAGAAATATGAAAGTACAATAATCTTAGTTACTGATTATTGAACATGTCTGCAAAATTTCACGTCAATCGGAAGTCTAGTTTAGGAGTTATGCTTAATGACGTAATTATAACGTTTATTAGTACTTAAACGGCGTCATTAGCGTAAAACCTATCTAAACCCAATTTTTAACACCAAACCTTTTACCCACTGATGTTAAATAATATTTTGAGATTTTTGAAGATTTTTAATTATATTTTTTTAACTGATCATAAGCTAGGATTAGTGCCTTGATTCGGTAAATACCGAATATACCCTTTTCGGCCATAAAATGAGTTTTACAAATCCTTTTGATGCCAATCCAATTGATACTGATTTTAAATATTAAATGGAGTGTTTTGAACCTGTTTAACTGATCAGAAAACTCAGAATCCTATTTTAAACCGTACGTCGCTTAAAACGGCTTTATACGCGTATTATACGCGTAGGTTGAGTTTAAAACCATTTTGATACATAAGACTTAACATCAAATGTTATAACCTGTAAAAATAAGCTATTTTACCGATCAACTCAGACCCGGATCGTAGGAGTTTATTTCATCCCTTTTATAATCTTTAAAATGACCAAAATACCCCTACGGGGCTTAATATGAGATTAAACTCGTTTTGGGCATAATGGAAGGTATCCTACTGATATCACAACATATTTAAGGCATATTAACTTAGTAAACCTGTTTAGGACTCTTATGGTTACCCGTTACGCGTCATACGCGTTCGGTTCGGTTTATGTAACTAGTTTACATAAATTAGCCGAAACGGATCAAGACTTATCAGTTTCGTCTCAAAATCCAGAATGTGTATGAAATACCCATATTAAGCAAGTCTTCAAACTTGTCGGGTCTAAATCACATTCTAT
Source organism: Helianthus tuberosus (assembly GCA_030545235.1). NCBI lineage: Eukaryota > Viridiplantae > Streptophyta > Magnoliopsida > Asterales > Asteraceae > Helianthus > Helianthus tuberosus. The sequence continues at coordinate 150,063,542 of CM060431.1, read as the reverse complement.
CCGGTCTTCGCTTAATCGTGCGTACGAACCGTATCTGTAAAACTAACCGGTCTAAGTCAAGGCTTAATTTAAAGACCCGTTAGGATTCTAATAGGTTATTAAAAACCTTCGTTCCAGATTTAGGAGCCCAGTAAAAGCTATCTGTACTTGCTGATTTGATACGGCTTGGATTGAATTTATATTTAGCTCAGGTAAATACTTTTAACTTATTTTCCCTATACGGGCTTGGGGTACGGTATATAAAATACCGCTTGGTCGGGCATTGAATCTTTAATTGTATGATGATTAAAGTATTGAGATGTTCCGTTTAATTTGTTTTGTTTGCTTAAAGCCTTTGGGGGTTAATGACCGTTGTCCCGGATATCCCTGGCATCATTTTACGAAATGGCCACGACCTTAGCACACAGGTGTAGGCATACACCTGTCAGTGTCTCATAAATAAAGTGGTGTGTCCATTAATCTTTAACCCGACTCGATCCGGGCTACTGAACGCATAAGGAACATGTAAATCCTGTACAAGTTTATATGTTTAAATAATTATCCCAAGTTATAAAATATTATTTGTGCCATGTGCATTCAAATCAATCATTTTTAAAACATTTTCAAAATGAGTCGGTTGATTGTATTTACCAGTGTAAACTGACGTATTTTCCCAAAAAGGCTAAGTGCAGGTACTAATCGGAATTGGCTGGCTACTCCTAGCATCAATAAAGAGTCTCGCAAGCTTAGATGCCTAAAGTCTGTTGAACAATGTTATTTTATTTTCGATCCGCCTGTGGATCCCTTACTTCCGTTGAAATATTTTGATGTTACATTATTTCGGATTATTATCTATTTATCCTTTTGCTTCCGCTGTGCATCTATATATTGTGTTGTTTGACTATGATGTTGCCAACCACGTCACGATACTCCCCTACCGGGCCCACCGGTAAAGCGTGGAAATTTGGGGTGTGACAAAAATCCTCACAACGAATGACAAAGTGCGATACTTAAACATCCATCGGATTCACAACTAATGACAAAGTGAAATCACTTAAACATCCATCGGATTCACAACGAATGACAAAGTGTAAACACTTAAACATCCATCGGAATCACAACTAATGACAAAGTGAAATTACTTAAACATCCATCGGAATCACGACTAATGACAAAGCATAACCCAAATTTGAGCAGCACTTAAACATCCATTGGATTGATTTCAATCAATCGGACATTGAATCGTAGTAGCGATCGAGTTATTACCCTGTTTGTAGCAGCACCCCACTACTAATTAGTGTTTCGTGTGTGTTATTTGTGGTAAACAGAACATAACTCGGTGCCTGAAGCGAGTTTCTTCGTCGAACGAACGCACAGAAGCCAGTCCCAATGCCTGCTATTTATACCCAACTTTTGTTATCCCTTGCGCACCGTAACACTATAACCCTTACGGTGCGCAAGGGTCTTAAAATGGCCATATTCATGCCGCGTGTGTTTGGAGTGCAGGTAAGTCGACGAAATGATTAAATTCGATTTTTATAATAACTTATAAGGATAATCGTTGAGTAGGGAATACCCCCCCCCCCTGAGTTTTAGGGGCCCTGATCCTGATTCTGATTGTTCTGAAAATTTTAGGGTTTGTGTAGAATTACTTGAGTGTCTCAATTAGGGTTTCCTATTGGATAATTTATAAATAATAATAATAGTTTTGTTTGATATACAGAAGGATGGATCATAAGATAAATGTTAGTTTATTATAAATTATTATTATTCTTTTATTTCTAGAATAATGATTTTAAATTTATGGTCATTACACTAGATATCCGTAAGAGGTAGAAACTTGTTACATCCCATCCATAAATAATTAATTCATTGCGAGTCCTTTTAATGTCAAATACAACGCCTTTTGAATTCTTCACATGCACTACACTGCACAATTTTAGGCAGAAAAAAAGTCATGTTTTTTTTGTTTATGTAGTTTTTCTTTATACAAAATATCTAATATCCTATAAACATATAGGGCTGTAAACGAGCCGAGTCGAGCCGAGCTAGACCCAGCTCGAGCTCGGCTCGAACTCGATTCGAGCTGGCTCGGTTCAAGCTCGAATTTCAAATCGAGCTGAGATTTGAGGCTCGAGCTCGACTCAGTCAGAATTCGAGCTAGCTCAGCTCGATCTAGATCGAACTAACAAAAAACCGCAAAATTTACTACTTAAAAAGCTCTTAAAAATGAATTTCTTGATAGACTAAGGGCATAATTGCCATTTAATTTAACCATATGGCTAAATATGCAAATATATAAATAGTTAATTCACTTTGTACATTGTCTTTACCTTCTTTTATAGGGGAGATACTCCCTTAGTTTTTGTTTTCTAAGCGATGTGGGACAAAAAAATGAATGATACAAACCTATCGAGCCAGCTCACGAGTCGAGTCAGGCCAAGCTCGAGCTCGGCTCGTTTACTAACCGAGCCGAGCCGAGCTGGCTCGTTTACATCCGAGCCAATTTCGAGCCGAGCTTTCTTCGAGTTTTTTTCGAGCGAGCTGCGAGCCACGAGGTTTTTGAACACCCCTAAACATATACAAACACACACAAAAATAATAAAAAAAAAATAGAAATTCACAAAGTTTACCATTTACCATAATAATATACATGATGCAACCACAATTTATAAAAGAACCATTACAGTATGTTTGACCAAAGGCTTTGGAAAATCATATCTTTAATCGTACGTTTTAACTCTTCTACAAATAGATAATTTCCGTCACACACACTACTACAAACCCGAAATCCGAAAAAACAACCCGAAAACACCCGTATAATATATATAGCACCTTTACATTGTTAACTTAAGGGTTCATTTTAGATGTGGAATGACATAAAAAAGGCTATAGAAGAAGAAATAGAAAATACATTGGAGGAATTGATGCGGTCTTTTTTACGAGTTAGGCATTTCTTACTTTATAATATGAATTTTATTTAAGATGCGGTTAGAAACAGCGTCGGAAGGTCAAAATGACTGCGTCTCTTGATATATTATGTACTAGTGACACTATTCTCTGCAAAATTTGCGATCAACATTTATGATATGGTTTATTCCATCTCTAATCCATTGCAAACGATTTCCCATGTTAATATCACAAGTGAAAAATATTTGGTTGTGGTGTTGTAAACGAACTGAACGTTGAACGAACAGTTCGTGAACCTTTCGGCGGTAAGTTCGTTTACATTCGTTCGTTTAGTTAATGAACGAACATGAACAAAAAATTTCGTTTGATTAGTTAAATGAACGAACACGAATAGTGTCTCGTTCGTAAACATTTGGTAATGTGTTTGTGAACATTCGTTCATGTTCGTTTGTTTATGATGTTCAATATTTTTTAGATTTTATTTATTTTATCTATACATTTTATATTCCTTAATTTTTATTTATCTCATTACCCAAACAAATAAAATAGGCAACCCTACCTCCATCTTGTTTATCCACCGTTCCTCTTTCCTTCTCATTATTCACATCGAAAAATACTATCGAATTTCGTCGATTTTATCGATGTTCATTTGTGTTCGTGAACCGTTCATAAACACGTTCCTTTCCTTAATGAACGAACACGAACAAAAAAATTTGTTCTGTAAGTGTTCATGAACCGTTCGTGAACACATTATATCCTTTCTTGTTCGTTCGGTTTGTTTACAACCCTATTTGGTTGTAATTCATCGCTAAATTAGTGACATAATGAAGCAATCACAAATTCCTTTGCATGATTTATGACAGATGATTTTGTCATAAGACCGCCTTAGTACTTTATTTTCTTGTTGATAATACTCTTTCTGTAGTAGTGCGTATAAGTCGTCAAACAATCCCGTACGTGTTGTTAACAAGTCCCAGTTACACATGCACTACTCCATGACACGGGTTAGGGTGGAAATCGTGTTTGGTTAACTGGATTGGGTTGGTGGAATTGGAACTGAGAACACGACTCACATATTTATTTGTGTGAAACACCAATCTTAAACCGGATACATTTAAGCTTGTGTGAAACACCAATCTTAAACAGGATACATTTAAGCTCACACAACCTGAACATAACTCATTGGACTCATTTATCTAACGAGTTAAATAGGTTGATGGGTTGTAGATGGTTGTAATAAAATTGTATACATACCGAATAGGTTGACGAATTGTGAGAGCATTCACATTCCTTCCTCCAAATTCTGTGTGTATGTTCTTTATATTATAAACAGTGGTTGTGAGTGAAGAAGAGAGAAAACGTTACTATTCATTTGTATACTTAAGGAGACACAATTCACCCTATATAATTTTTACTACATTTTGGAAGTGGTTGTGAGTGGAGGAGATATAAAAGGTAATGATAAAGGTATATAAAAAATATTATTTAATTGAAAGGGAGGGAAAATATACTGGTTTTTAGTGTAATTATAGGGTAGAAATAGTGGAATGAATGTGAATGCTCTATAATTAGATTTATCACTCAATGGATATAGCCAGGGGCACATCTATTAAGGGGCAAGCGGGTGCACCTGCCTCCACCAATGTTTTAGTTAGTAACGTAATTTTTTCTAAATTTTCGTTTGAAATTTTTAAAATTACATAGTTCCGTCCCCGCCAATTATTTTGTCTAAAAATTTCCTGCCCCTACCAAGTTTATTGTCCAAAAAAATTATATTTTTCGCATTAAGTTAAAAAATGTGAAGAAAGGGGCCATTAGTATTTTTTTATAATTGTTTTTAAACTTGAAGTAAGTTTAAATAAAGTTTGAAACTAGTTTTTATATAAATGAAACTTGAGGGTTCATTTTTGTCTTAATTGAAAGATGTTTAAACAAAAAAAAAGAACAATACGTGAGGATAGAGGATCAGGTGCCCCGCGCCCCATCTGTGTTGTTCGGGTTCAACAGAAGAAAAAAAACAGGTTTTGTGTTCTTAGAGTTCTTGAAGCCTTCAAATCCTCAATCCTTTATACATATTTTTGCCTCATTGTAAATCTTTTGGTCTTTTATTTGTTAAACAATATTTAGTTTTTTTTATGTGTAAGAACGAGTCTTTTAAATGAATGAAGATTATTTAGCTTTATTTAGAGTTATTATTGTTTGACCTGACCCGAATCGAACCCGAAACATAGCGATAGGAAAAAAAATCTTTTGAGTCCCATGACTTTCCGTCCCACGAAACTTTTGGTTAACCTCCGCCATTGGATATAACTTTAGTATAACATAAACATTTATGATTTTACGCCCCGCTTGCGGTATGCTCATATAATGTATATATGCGTGGGCGCTCGGGGGGCAAAAGTGAAAGTGCACTAATTTTAACGTTATTTTACTAATTTCGTGAAAATAACGTTAAAAGAGGGGGACGGTTAATCATGCATCATGTGGTGGCGTTGATAGCCAAAAGACAAGGGGGTGCATGCACTAATCGGCGTTTGTCTCAATTGCTGAGTGTTATGTGCCTTATGTCCAAGGCTTGATGCAAAACCACAATCGAGCCGGGGGTCTCATTGGAAGCAGCCTCTCTATTCCTACGGGGTAGAGGTAAGGCTGTCTACATCTCACCCTCCTCAGACCCTACCTTAGCTTTGCTATTGGTGGGATATACTGAGTATGATGATGATGATGATGATGAAACATTTATGATTTGTTTGTTAAACATGTTAGATACATTAATCTAACACAAGATCGACCTCTGCATATTAACGAGTTCGATCGTTAAACTATTTAAGATCCAATTATTTAACTATGAGAAACTGAGAACCTCACACCCAACCATCCATTACCCATGCGCCGCCCATTGTGATAATAAATGCGACATCATGGTCTTGTTGGAATTGCATGACATGACAAGATAAACAACCTTACTTTTTTTTTTGAACACCATAAACAACCTTAGGGTGAGAGGGGCACTCCCCTCTTAGGGGAGTCCCCTCTCTTACGCACACCCAATCAGGTTATGCCACGTCAACTCCCCTCTTAAACTCCCCTCACACCCCAATTTGATGGCGGCACTCCTCTCTTAGGTGACGTGCTTTTTTAATTTTTTTTGTTTTTTTTATTTGTTGTAATTATGCATGTTTATAAATTAAAAAAATATTAATAAAAATTAAATAAAATTTAATAAAAGACATTTCATTAAATTAAAACTAAAAATTCCATTCAAACTAGAAAAATAAAAATTACATTCAAACTAGAAAAATATAAAAACAAACTACTCGTCGTCGGAACTCACTTCAAGGTGAGGTAGATCTAAACGTCCGAGATGCTCAACGAGATCGTGTTTTAGTCTCCAATGCGTTTCTTCGTCAATGAGCTCGCTATAAGCTGTATCATCGAAGACGGGTTCGACTGGAGGATCTTGAATGTGTACCGGTGCTATCGCCCTTCCGTCGTCTTTTATAATCATGTTATGTAAAATAATGCACGTATACACAATGGACCTTATTTTTTTCACCGTTTTGGAACGCATTGGACGATTTAGTATTCCCCACTTCGCCTTTAACACACCAAACGCCTGTTCCACATCTTTTCTTGCGGCCTCGTGTTGCCTCTTGAACTTTTTTTCATTCGGGATGTGAGGATATGGAAAAGACTTCACAAACACGGACCAGCTAGGGTAGATCCCATCAGTAAGATAATACCCGCGTTTGTATAAGTGGTCGTTCACTTGAAATGGACAATTTGGCGCCGTTCCGTTTCGTTGAGTAAGAAATAACGGAGATTGTTGGAGCACGTTGATGTCGTTTTGTGAACCCGCCGGGCCACAAAAAGCATGCCAAACCCACAAATCTTGAGACGCCACCGCCTCTAACATAACTGTCGGGTATTGATGATCGCCTCTCATATATTGTCCACGCAATTCTGTGGGGCACATTCTCCAGAAGAAGTGTGTACAATCCAGACTACCCAACATACCAGGTAGGTGATGTCTCTCCTCATGAGCCTGATACAATAGCGCAACGTCGTGGCTCGTTGGTCTACGTAAGAATTCATCGGCATACATTGTACAGACCGTCTCGCAGAAATATTCAAGGCACGCACGAGATGTCCTTTCAGCCATATTTAAATACTCGTCGTTTTCGTCTGGTGGGTTACCGGTTGCAAGTTGTTTAATCGCAGAAGTAACCTTTTGCAACGGCGTGAAACTTTTCTTCATTCTCCCGTCCAAGCCCTCTTGAAACCACTTATTCGCTTCCACGTCACTAACAATTTTTAGGAACAAAGACTTGGACATACGAAACCTCTGACGAAAAATATCGGCATTAAATTTTGGATTTTCGACAAAATAATCGGCCATGAGTGTTTCGTGGCCTCCCACACAATCTCGACGGACAATTTTTTTTACTAGACGATGCCGTGTCTAGTAGCTCCGCTTGTTGGATGAGATTTTGGAAGAAAATTAAACTACTATCGCTTGACGATGAATCTTCATCGTCGGGAAAGTCGGGTAGGGGAGAAAAAAATGGGAACTTGAAATCCATTTTTTTTAAGATTGGTTTGGCTTTGTGTTGAATTTGATAGATTTTTAGAGTGAGTTTGAGAATGGGTGTGGTAAAAAATTAGATTAAGTTGGTTATTTATATTGTTAAAATTGATTTTTTTTTTTTTTAAAAAGTGACCGTTGCCCAACGTATACCATCGATCATTGTGCAAACCTTGTGTGGTGAACTCTCCCCGACCCCCCTCCCCGAATTCACTCACCGCAGGGACGGCGGCGGTGTTCCTGCTGGGGGAATTGGGTCACCGAAGCCACTCCCCGCTGGTGCCCCGTATACCCTTACTTAGGGTGAGAGGGGCACTCCCCTCTTAGGGGAGTCCCCTCTCTTACGCACACCCAATCAGGTTATGCCACGTCAACTCCCCTCTTAAACTCCCCTCAGGGTGAAGGGGGCACCCCCCTAATGAGGTGAGGGGAAACTTTTTTTAACCCAATCATACGTTGCCATGTCATTTTCCCTCTATAACTCCCCTCTTGTCCAAAAACGTACGGGGTGCACCCCTCTTAGGGGAATTGTTTTTTTATTAAAAAAAAAACAAAAAATTGATTGGTTGTTACAAGCTATGGGGCCCACCATCAATTATCTTCTTGTTCGGTGACTAGTCCCCCAACCACATCACCGATTTGGCTACCCGCATGGATGGCGGTGCCTCTACCGCTCGGCAAACTGGTCCCCGCATGGGGTCACCGAGGGTGCCCCGGACACCCTCACACCCTCAATTTGATGGCGGCACTCCCCTCTTAGGAGACTTGCTTTTTTTATTCAAAAAGAAAAAAAAAAGAAAATGTTTTGATTGGTTGAAAAGAGGGTGGCCCACCATCTCCCTCCCTCCTTCATGCGGTAACCCCTGCCCGATCCACCTCCCCGCGGTGATGGCGGCGGTGTTCCCGCTCGGGGACTTGGGTCACCGCCCCACTCCCCGCATGGTGCCCCGTATACCCTTAGATCAATATTAGACCGCCCGGTATGGGGCTCGTCCCCGGTCCGGCGCCGTCCAGGTGGGTCGTCCCACACCGGCTCCTTGTGGCCTGTCGCGTCGTCAGCGGCATCTCTCCGACGTTGGAGACGAGCCGGATGAATGGTGGTTTCTCTCTCTCCCCTTTATATATATTGATTTTTTTATTAAAGTGGGTAGTCCCCCCACACCCTTGGGTAGTCCCCAAGAGGATGCTCCTCCTCCCGTGATGACGTGGCGCCTACGTAGCGGGTAGTCTCCAAAGAGACTATCCAAACCATACCCACCAGTGTTAGACAACTTGCCAATGGCCCCTTCCTCATCACATAGATGCTCATTTACTTGACATGACAAGATGAGCACACCTTACTTAGATCAATATTAATTTGCCAATGGCCCCTTCCTCATCACATAGATGCTCATTTAGTTGAGTAGAGACATGCTTGGTAGGCCATATTTCATGAGATAACAACACTATTTATATTTGGTATTTTGGCCATTAATTGATTAATACTAGTGGGATTCTCGCGCGCTTCGTTGCGGATAGATACTGACACTCAGCATAGCAATCGTTGCCAATCGACACGTTTTTTTACATCGATTAAAAACCAATAAAAACAAATACACGTATCGGTACTTGTGTTGTTTGGTCGGTATCGGCCCGTTACCATACAGGTATCATACAGACACTCGATATAGCTTACGATATCAAAAAATACTTTATTGCGAATATTACTTTGTGTTCAATGAATTTTATACCACCGCATCGAGAATTCTATAAAAGCAAATACGGTACCGTTACCGATGTTGTTTGGTCAGTATATGTTCGGTTTTTTATGATAAAAAAAGTCAACGATATATGACCCTTTCGAATACCGATGTTGTTTGGTCGGTATATGTTTGGTTTATGATGATAAATAAAATCAACTATATATAATCCGTTCGAATACCGATGTTGTTTGGTCGGAATATGTTTGGTTTATGATGATAAATAAAATCAACTATATATAACCCGTTCGAATACCGATGTTGTTTGGTCGGTATATGTTCGGTTTGTGATGATAAAAAAAATCAACTATATATGACCCGTTCGAGTATAAATTTTATCGAATTTTACATAATAATAGGCACATTATGACGTTAATAATAAAAAAATTATACCGATGTTATACGGTACCGATGTTGTTAAGACAATATCAGTAATATTGAAAAAAAAATCGTTAAAAGTTAAAATTAAGAGTGAATTGCAAGTTTTGTCCTTTATCTTTATACTCAATTTCAGACGGTATCTTTTGCTGTTAAAAATGGTAAATTTTGTGCTTTATGTTTCCAAATGGTACATGGTTTGTCCTTTTGGCCTAACTCAGTTAGTTATATTTTTTCGTTAAATCAGATCACACAAGGGTATTTTAGTCTTTTTTTACTCATTTATTTAAAAATATATTAACAAATAAAAGAATACAAAAATTAATAGTATAAGAAAAAACATTTTCTCTCTACCCTCATTCCCTCTCTCTCTACCTCTCTTCACTGACACTACCAACCACCACCCTCTACCACTCTCACACCACCACTGTCATCACACCACCAAATCATTTGCTATCAATAGCATAAACAAGCACTACAACTAAAAATAATTAGGTCAAATATGTACTTGACTAGTGTTATAAATAAAATAAAATAATGTAACTAAAACAAGAACAATCTCTTGTATACCTTTTATCATTAACAAAAGTACAACAACCAATAAACGACATCAATTTCAAATTAACCAGTATCATATTATCACAACACATCTATCAAAGTTTATAATCATATAAAACTAAACAAGGATATAAGAAATAATAACAAAAGAAAATGGCGTCACATTACACAAAATCAATTCACCAGTCAATCGGGAGCGGAATATGAAATTGGTATTTTTTATCTTTAATTGGAGATTTGATTTGATTTGATAAGTAATTAGGTAATTGTGGAGGGTTCAAATGAGAAGAATTTTTTTGTAAGAAGAAAAAAGAAGAAGTTTCAACCAATAAGAATGCTTCATTTTACTTCATTAATAATTGTATTTAATTTTAATATAAGAGTATATTGGTAAACTTACATAAATCATTAATGTGTATTCTTCCCCTTTAATAATTAGCTAAATTAAATTTGTAACTCCTTTTCAAAATCTATTCATTTTTCAAATTAAAAAAAAAGCAACTTAATTTAAAGTGTAGAATGAATTACTAGTTGTGTAGGATAAATCACGAGTTGTGTATGATATATTTCGAGGTGTGTAGGATAAATTTCGACTGTGTAGGATAAAATTCTATAATGTGTAGGGTATACGTAGAAAATTTTTGATATGTGTAGGTTTTGTAGATTATATGTAGGATAATTAATAATTAGTTGACTAATTAATTAAAAAGAGAAAAATTAATGATATGAGTTATAAATTAAATAGCATTATACTAATATGCCCTTTCTTCTTTTTCTTCTCACATTAAATTTCTTCTCAAATGAACCTTCCCCTATATAGGTAATTATAAAGTGTATTTGGACGTTTTAAAGGCGTATATTCTTATCTAAGCTTATTTGAGGTAAATTGGAATGCAAATTAATGCGTATAACTGCTGGAATGGACGAGTAAGATATGGCAGTCAGCGATATTTTTTTTTTTTTTTTGGGAAGGAGACTTTCTCTGTACAGGACCGATCAGGTCTCCGGGGTCATGTCAAAGACATTCCCCCGTCAGCCCCGCTCTTCCGGACGCGATGTTCGATCGGGCCCCGGCCGGCGCGCAAGCTGACTTCCGCCCGGAAACCATACTGCCCCCACACGAGAGACTCGCTGGGGTAACAGCTGGGTAAAACCGGGTTGCCCTCAAGACCGCACCATGCCTCGGTAGGATACGATCCATCATTGGGACCACCCACCCCCGAATTGCCGCAGCCGGGGATCGAACCGGAGACCTCAAGAGGAAACCGGCCCAATCCAGCCACTTCGGAACCAACTGGGCTGGAGGTGGGTACTTGGCAGTCGCGATACTTGAGTAATCATACCAACTAATATATAATCACAGGTAATAAAGAAAAAATCGCATTTCATTTATAATGATTCGAACCGGTTTACAAATGGGCAGGGTTCTAGCATCTATCTGCTTTTTGCGGGTGTTAAAATTCTCGTTGAGTTTATCCATTTTGGCTTGGATATCCAACTGACTTGAAGACGAATCCACACCTCTTTTTTTTGCTTTTTCACTATATCGCCCGATCGGGGGACTTAAATCAAGCGGATCATATGGAATATCCAAATCATCATTCGAATAGTTTAAATTAAAATGGGATCGCGCATCCAAACCTACATTGGTGGACGATACGCTCTTCGATCGTTTGGACTGTGCCTCCCGCACGTCCATAAGCGGGAGATGATGCCACTTGGTGTTTTTTGTTTGCCACGATTTCTCCATTATAAATGCATGTTGTTTATCTTGTTTGTAAATTTTATGTGCCTCGATAAGCATATCTATACCATTCACACCGCTAGCTCAATCACCGCATTGGTTAGCGAGGTTGTTGAAGATGGCGCTCAGTGGCGGACCCAGGAATTTTTTCATGGGGGTGCGGAACATTTTTAAAAATTTTAGGCCCCAAGGTATATAAGTAAAAAAAATTGGTTCGTATCGGGTCGGTTCGAGTCGGGTCGGGTCATGTAAAACAAAAGAACATCAAACTAAATGGTTGATATGGTCCTCTTAGTAGATATGCCCTTCTAATCTCATCTCGTTGATTCACGTTATATGATTCAATCGACTTGCGATTATAAGCATCCGAAGGAAGAGTATCCACATCAACGAATTCGGAAGATGTATCAAATTTCCTCTTGAGAAATCGCGCCATAACGTCCCTACTCATGGTTCCTATCGGCTATCACAAACAAATTGATCTATAAGTTCATGGCTCCATAACATGTTACATAATGTATCAAGTATTCAAACACTAGAAATCATAATGTAAATCACACTAAAAATCATCTAAACATCATACACACCATTAAAAAAAACAAACATGATCGTATATAACCCACCATAAAAAAGACAAAATATCACCATCATCACTAACAAAATATAAATATATAACCCACCACAAAATAAAATATCATCACTAAGACTTAGTAGTGAGCTAGTTAAAGGTATTGGGTATTTGAGTTTAGTTATTTAGGTATTAAAAGTTATATAATTTAGGTAGTGTTTTTAAAAAAATAAGAGTTTACTAAAAAAAAATTTAAAATATAAATGGATAACACTTTTTACCTAAGGGGTGCGGACGGAAAATTCCAAGGGGTGCGGACGGAAAATTTCAAGGGGTGCGGACAGGATTTTCGACGGAACTCAACACTAATTTTTTTTTTCCCGGGGATGCGCCCGCCCACCTTGGACAACCCTTAAGTCCGCCCCTGATGGCGCTAAAGGTGGTTACTTTTTCCAACATATCTCTACATTTACCATAAATGGAATCCGGAATGCGGTAAGGTTCAAGTCCCAAGATCTCGTCAAAGATTTTGCGAACACGACTCCAAAAATCGGTTTCTTTTTGCCGATCCGCTATAAAACATCTATATAACAAAAAACATAATATATTAAAAACGTAATATAAAAAATGTAACATATAAAAGATGGAGTATATAAAAGTGTAATATATTAAAAATGTAAAAATATTAAAAACCGAATATACTAAAACTTAATATAAATATGAAATAATAAATAATATCGGTAGCCGGGTCCTCCGAAATGTCCACCCAAGCACGAGCCAAACTTATCTCTTTCGTAGCATTCCGCCGGTTAGATGTTTATTCAACGGGAGTTTGGCTTCATCTCCCTTTTTATGATTTCTTTTTTGTTGTTGTCGGGAGGGGCCCGTCTGTGTTGGTTGTACAAAGTCGGGTTGAGGTTCGGGTATGGTGGATTGTGAATTTTGTGTGTTTAGCGTGTATTGATAATAAAAAAATGGCAGCTTATGCTTGTTGTGAGTCGAGTGGTACTTCGTGTAACACCTCTAACCAATGGCGGAAAGATTGGGGCATAACAAGGACTGTTCAATATCATTCTATTTAAATTTAAATATATATTCAATCATTTTCAAATCATCTTACGTCAAAATAAAATAACAAGTTGTTCACAAATAAAGAAGCAAATGTTCAAATTAAATTATTCCAAGTCCCAAGCTCTTAAGTGTAGCATAGTCTTGGAAGTAGCTCAAACATTGTTTCTTGAAACATGTATAAAATAAAATGTTAACTTCAAAAAGTTTGTGAGCATACATACGAACATATATATATATATATATATAGAGGGCAGGGTTCATTTAAGAATCACTCTTATTGCGAGAACCGCGAGAATCAATGTGAACACAATAAAACAAACCCACCCACCACCACCCAAAACCTAAACACACACCCCCACCGCACCACACCACAACCCAAATGTAAGACCCTAACACGTTTTGGTAGTAAAGTCGCAGCGGAAATACGTACCACAAAATTTCTTTCTTAAAATGTTTCTTTATACTTGAAAATCATTTAAAAACATCTTTATGTAAGGAACTACATCGTTTATCTTTCATTAATGTGTCGATTCTAACATACTAGTACAAATTACATGACCACCCATTCCGTACAATCCATATCTCTTTGACTCGATCTTCAATCACTTGCCTCTCATAATGTTGATCCATAATTCTATACAGCCTGCACTGACCACATACATTCGTAACATTAGCACACATTATATATAAACAAGATTCATAATTACGGAGTCTCGTTACGTTCTATCCTCGTATACTTTCCATTCCTTTATCTTTCTAAATTTAAGCACTTCATCTGGGTGTCTTATCCTTGCTGAGACTTCAATAATGTACATGTATTACATTTAAATCTCAAGGCACACTATTAGTAACTTCAATACTCAAACGTATTTAAACCATGTATACATGCATACCTGCCCCATTCTTTCATGGGCGATAAATCCTACTTCGTGCATACATACATTCACACGTATAATCATACGCACACACATACCTACATACATACATACATACATACCTACATACATACATACATACATACATACCTACTTACCTGCATACATACATACCTACTTACATACCTACATATCTACTTACCTACATACATACCTACATACTTACATAATTATGTCTACGCATACATACTTACATCCAATTATTGTTTAACTTATTCGCATTCACTTATCATACTCATACATTAATTACATGGTGCTTAGACTTGGATTCATAACTCAAAAACATCAAGGAAACATTCAAAATCATGTTTAGGAGGCCCGTCGTAGACCACGGTTAGTGTACCGAAGCTTACGGTACACAAAACAACTTGGATAGCAAATTTCAGCATTTAAAACATGGGGAAGGCGTCGGCCCTACATGGCGTCGGCGACGCCTCTTAGTTTTTACGTATTCAAAAACCCCCGTAGGCAGTAAATTAGGGTGTCGGCAAAAACAATCACACAGGCATGGCATCGGCGACGCTCCCTCTATCTCGTGTTTTTCTGTAGATTTGCTTAATCGTCTGTAATCGCTAAAACTCGCATAACTTTTAAATTGTTTACCCGTTTAACCTCCCCTTTCTTCCCACATGATCGTAATTTGATATTCTATCATGTGAACTTGAAATCCAACATCCGGATTAAGAAAATTCTTAACTTATGAGTTTCCAGCTAAATATTCATTTACGGATTATTCGACCCGTTCATGTTTTCATCAAACAACTCATTTGTTTTAATCCAAAACTTACATGAACATCATAACTATAATGGTTTTACATTATCCGGAGTTTCTCACTTGGGGATTTAGGCACCCAATACCCGGTATACGTTAGACTCATCCATCCCATTCAGTTATACGTAATTGAACTTCATTAGTACAATTTTCATATGCTAAATTGTTTACCCTTTTAAAATCCTACCTCACAACCGAGTCTTTTGACTATTAACTCGCGTGTTCGTTTCTCGGTTAGCGTGCTTATATGCAATCCTACCCATTACCCGGTTATAATACCGCAGTCATTACTTAGGAAATCATCCCAGTATAGCAATAAAACCTTATTTTGACCCGTTCGGTCTACTTAGCGAAAATCATCGATTTCATACAACCAAACCTTATTTGACTTCAATTATCATGCTTAAATAACTAGTACATAACTTTACTTAAACAAATTACGAAGTGATTCCGAAAATCACTTACCTTATGCATCCGTGTTCGTATCCACTTTCTTGCCTCCTCTTGACCCGTTAGCCTTTCGTGCTTGAGTCCATTTCGACATGATTCCTATACTTTCATGTCATCAAAATCACATTCTTGTTAGCATACACAATTGTACATGTTAAAGATCATATCAATTGCATATTTCACATTTGATTTTCATTAGTCAATTCTAACAAGCATAAGACATATACCCGAATTCACATCCTTTCAAACTCATATAATTCATCATGTCATTCCATATAACGCGTATTGATATAACATGTACCATACGACTTTTTAATATCCTACATTTACAATAACAAGTCAAATTATGCTTCCTATGCGTAGTTGGCTTTCAGAAGCCAACGGTTTATCATATGAACTTCCGACTTATCCTCATATATCCGTAACATCATAATATGCTATATCAACAACACTGTATACATCTCTTACTCACGATGCAAATGTGCTTACAATCACATGATCATCTAGTGATATTAAGCACAATGTACAATCCCTTAATGCATAGTCTTGACTAACACATACATTCAACCCGAATTCTTGTATGAGTTCCATCTAAAACACAATTCTTCAAGTCAGTATACTACTAATTACATCATTATATTATCTCATTCGGATATATCAAGCAGTTTCATATAACTTCGCATCCTAACTTCACTTAAACGTTTCATCATACACTTGGTGTTCATACCACTTTCTAAGCTCGATGTACAACTAATTCATGTATAATCTTATGAGTCCTCACTTTCAATTATCAACATAATAAAACACCAAACTAACTTCACCCATATTCAACCTAACCTACAAGAGCTCATCATATTCACATAATACATCAAGAATCGAACAAAACTTGGACATAGTGAAACCCCCATGTCACCTTCATCACCCATCTAGTGGGTTTTCATCTTTAAACATCAAATTAATCAAAATTATGCATAACACATGTTGATGCTAACACATATTCATACTCAATTTCATACAATTTCATGGATTAAGCATAATCCACTTCATACAAGATCACCAATCTAAGTTTTGAGACATACCTCATGATCCCCTCGCTTAGGTGATCGTTAATTCATGTTCATTCTTGAATTTGAGCTCCAATTTCTCTTCAATTTTGAAGATTCTTTATGAACTAGGGTTTGAACCCTTTTTCTTCTCCTGGACATCGATACACACACACACACACACTGTGTGTGTGTGTTGTGTTTTAACTTTATTTATTAAAACTCATGTTTCCCTTTTAACGGTATTGGTCCCTCAAGTTTCGTTTTGATTATATATGAGACTAAAACTCATTGTCTTGTCACTTATATACATGTTACTACTAGGTTAATTTGTTCCTAGTTATTTTGTTTACGGGTTCACCTTTACCACTAACGTTATTTTACCCGTTCCTTTATATTAACCGGGTTTAAATTACCAAACCCTTTTTTGGGGTGTTACACCAAAAACTTAAACATCCCCAAAAGATATCATGCAAGCTATAGGGTTGAATTGCAAATGTTGATTTAATAAGAAATTGCATTTGTATAATGACACATGTTTCACCCCAAAAAAGTAAAAGTGAAAAAGGGGCCATGTAAACTCACCTTAGCAAGCAAATGAACACACAAAGTTGTTGTTGTTGGACATGTTGGGAGAATCCCTAAGTATTACCCTAACATGTTCAAGTGAAAAAGTTTAACATGTATTGAACTTAAATTAAGATATAAGGTATGCTAGGACTATAGAAAATTAAGGATTTCTATAACTAATTTGGGAATATTAGGGTTTTAAGTCGTAAAGTTTTAATTGGTTAATTAAAATAAATATTGTATGGTAAGAGGATTATAAATTATTTACACTTAGTGGCGAAGCTTAAGATTTCCGATCGGATGGTCGAAAACGCATATATAAAAAAATCTATAAAACTGGGGGTAAAAAATGTATATACCCAAAAATTTCTATACGAAAACTACATACTTCCTACTAACGAGCGAAAAGCTCAGGGGGTCGGCTGCCCCCTCCCGCCCCCACAAAGCTACGCCCTTGTTTACACTGAAAATTGTCTCATACGTAAAACGGAATGAGTATCTTTTAAAAATGAAATTCAGATATGCTTGATTTTGTATAACAACCCGCACGTTCGTGCGTTGTTACTACTCGTTATACTCGTTACGCCTAGCACCAGAGATTCGGATCATAATGTAGCTATATCGCATACATCGCTATTTCGCAGTATTTCCGCATATTACGCATACTTTATCGATATAACACATCGCATCACACACACCAACGCTCATGATGACGTTGAGTGAGGACCTATTCTACCCTCCTCGATGGCCGTGAGGCGTCGCAGAGTAACGCATATTCGAAACGAAACCCGGTTATTTTATTGCAACTTTGAAATGTGGATATTTATACGACCCTATGTGACTAATTATACTAAATATATGAATGTGGGTATGAAAAGGTGTGACCAAACTATCGCTAAAGCTTAACGAACAAAACGAAACATCGAAACGTAACGCGCCGGAGACCGCCGATCGAGTGACTGATCGATCGAGTGGCCACCCGATCGGACAGCCACCCGATTGGACAGCCACCCGATCGGATTGCCATCCGATCCGTTGCACTTCTTCCCCTTCACTCCCCTTCACCTATAAATAGCACTTGTCACATCACTTGAACAGTGATGTGACAGCTCTCACTCGACCAGCACACTTTGGGGCTATTTTCTCTCGATTTCTCGCGATTCTTGTAAGTTTTCAACTCAAAATCTTGTACTTCTTTGATCTACACACACTTCTTTATCTTTTTCACCTTTAAATCTCAAGTTTCAACCGTAAAATCAACAGATTTGAGGTGTTCTAGGGTGATGTCATCATGGAGTTCTTATGAACTTCAAGTATTGGCCTCATTCCACCAAGAATAACTCGGATCTAAAGGATTTCCACATGATTTCACAACGATTTCGCATAGATCTAAACACCTTCAAGGATAAAAAGGATTGAAAGAAACTTTTTCAACTTTCTTTCAACTCTTTTACACTCAATGCACTCAAAACCGATAGAATCGGAGCTTGTTCTGATCTTCTACTCATTCTTAGAGATGTGTTGGTTCAAGATCTGGAATCTATCCAAGAGATTACTGATTTCGGGTTAAACATGAAACACCGCCTCAAACAGCTGACTGATCGGACTAGGGTGGTTCATGTCCGAACGGGTCACTTGTGTCTTGACGAGTTTCTGTTGTTTAGCACGTTATCACGTTATCTCGATCAAAACCGCAAACTTTCAAAACAATCAAGTGTCAAGATGATAAGAGCAGTTGGAACAGATTGCCGTCCGATCGGATTGCCACCCGATCGGATTGCCACCCGATCGAACAGCCGTCCGATCGGCTTGCACTTGGTTACTAGTGTCAAGACGATCAAAGCAGTTGGAACGGATTGCCGTTCGATCGGATTACCACCCGATCGGATTGCCACCCGATCGAACAGCCGTCCGATCGGCTTGAACTTGGTTACTCACTTAAATTATTATTCCAACTTTTCAAGTTTTGAACGTTTTACGGATTGCCATCCAATCGGATTGCCATCTGATCGATCAAGCATCCGACCATGTGATGTTTGGAACTTCAACACTTAAACAATTTTCAAGATGTTCAACACTTAGTCAGTTCCAAACGGATTGCCACCCGATCGGATTGCAATCCGTTAGAGTGACAAATTGCTGTGAACTCGTCCTCACCAAAGTGTCCTACTAATCGGATCGTCACCCGATCGAACGACCGTTCGATCGATCGACCTGAAAGGTAGAAATACTTCTCTGTTTTCAAAATGCTATAACGAAAACTTCAAAGCCATCATACACAAACACATCCTTGCCAAACGAGGTGATAATCCAATCGAATGGCCATCCGATCGGATGACCATCCGAACGGATTGCCACCCGGTCGACTAGCCATCCGATCGGATTGCCATCCGATCGGATTACCATCTGACACTTGGTTCACCGCCACCATTTGGCGCACTATTCAACGCTTATGCTATCAATCTGTAATCAGGCTAACCTCAGACGCGCTCCCTCCAATCCAACCAAGTGGTGTTTGCTTGCCGAACACCGACTGTGAGTATACTCGAACCCTTTTTATCGCATTTTGGGTGTAACATACGTTTCTATCAAATCAAACTTATCAAACGAACTATCCAATCAAATTGTTTATCACTTGCGAATAACTGTTATGCATATTTACACGTGATGCTAGTTACATATGTGTTAGGACTTATACTCGCAAGGTCCTGCCTTAACTAGTATAGTACTATAGCACCCGACGGGGTCTAGTTAGGATGAATAGCAATCGCAATCGCAACTCGAGTGACTTAGCTGGTAGTATCAGTCTTGTATGCATGTTTGTTGAGGTATCTCGTTTATGTATTTGGTAATTCGCAGCACTTTTAACTATTTATGCTACTCTATCAAAACTTGTATACTCGCCAATACTTTTGTATTGACGTTGTTTTAACGTATGTTGCAGGTTTAGTTGCAGTCTTCATCAAATCAAGCTAGGAAGTCTAGAAACTCACCTAAAATCTAGGTTTTCGAATTTGAATTGTTTGAGAGGACATGAAATTCGTGACAGCTTATGTGATTGTAATTGTTTATTAGCATGGGATAATGAACGCATTAAATACTGTCGCAATTTAGTTGTTATGGATTCTCTTGAGCAATTTGATTCGCCTAGTGCTGCGCCCCGATGATTACGCCATCGGTTGGGGTATGACAGATTGGTATCAGAGCCATAACTATAGGGAATTAGGCCAGACTTGACCTAGTCTGCGTCGATGTCTTAGAAATAACCTAGTCAATAGTCTAAGTACCAACAAGCCGACTCGTATGAATCTCGTAGGATTTGTACGGGCCTACTTGATACTCTCGTTCAAATTCGCTAAAAACTACTACTTCGCGTGAACGCCGCATACTACAATTTCACACGAATAGCCATTCCTAAGGCTAGAATATTACTTAGCCTTTCCTAAGGCCAACACAATACACACGTTTTTGAAAATATTCGCATAACACAAGCGAGTGGTCTAATCGAGATCAGGCGTGAAAACCAAGAACTCTCGATAAGATCGCTCACTTAGCGCATTTTTCTATCACGAGAACTTTCAGTTGAGCTAGGAGTGACATCCACATCTCAGCGAAAGTCTCCATTTCGAAATCTAGTGGAACTCCCGAGTTCACTCAGTGAGCATAACCACAGCTAGGAACGAAGTTGTTAAGCCAGGGGTGAAACCCGTAACTTAATAAACTGTTCCCCTCTCTATAAAATGGTCTTCAAAAGCTCTCCCCAAGGACTCGATTATAATGATAACTCGAGCCAAGCGATGCCTAGGAAGACGAATGCCATGAACTGCATCCCAGTGGAAGCATAAGTCTTCTAGGGCAACGCGCGTGTACGAACTTGTTGGGTATAGTTGGGTTACCTTGGGTAGTCGGCGCCTAAACACCCGTGGCACTCTATCTATGTTTCTCGCTTATAACTTGCCGATTTTACGCTTTACTGAACTTATTTACGCTTATGTGGCTACGATTTAAAACTTTACGCTTTATTGGTTTCTCGATTTATCGATTTTTGCTCCCTGCTTTGTAAACGCACAACACGCATAGCCATCGCAATCTAAAACGAAAACCGAATGTTCGCAACAGAACTAATGTCTAATTACTCGCTTTCGCTCTCACTCTCGCTCTCCCTTTCATCGCGTCCTCGCGCAATCTACACCGACATGAATGTGTGTAAGTATAAGCTACAAATATTTATAAGTACCAAAACAAATCAATTGTGGAGAACTTAGGAATCTCGTGTCTCCTATGTGAAAACTATTATGTTACTCGCAATAAGTTTTGATTGCGCTCAATCGCATCGCAAAACTCAAAAATCATTATAATCGAATCTCACTCCAAATCTCTCTCTGTCTAGATGTCTTCCAGCGACTCTACCTCGAGGCAAACTGCTAGGATAAGAGCCAAACGAAGCGCCGAGAAGAGGATTGCCTCGCTTGTGGCCAAGGAAGTGGCCAAGGTCATTCCTCAAATTGTCGCTCAAGTGCACACTCTCAGCAACTCTCGAACCTCGGAAGACTCTAAGACTGAAGCGCCGCAATCTGCTTTCCTCTACAAACACTTCAAAGCCTGTGACCCGATGGAGTTCACGGGTGAAGGAGGTGTGTCCCAGCTACTCCAGTGGTTTGATTCTATCGACGTTACCCTTCGTCAGAGTGGGTGTCCCGATAGTTTCCGTACTACTTGCGCAACCGGAGTATTCCAATCGCGAGCACTCGACTGGTGGACTGCCGAACGTAACAAACGTGGGATCTCCGCAGCTTATGCTCTCTCTTGGGAAGAGTTGAAGGAACTCATGAAGAAAGTGTACTGCCCTCCCCACGAAGTCTAGAAGCTAGAAGACGAATTTTGGGAAATCAAGCAAGTCGAAGGTGACAATACTGGCTACACCGCAAGGTTCAAACAACTTAGCATAATCTGCCCAAGTCAAGTCAACACTTCAGAAAAAGCCGTCACGAAGTACATTCGCGGCTTGCCTAAATGTGTGGGTGATTTTGTCGAAGCTGCAAGACCTGCTACCATCGAAGAAACCTACCGCTTAGCCGCAGAAATCAACGACAAACGAGTCTTGGACGGATTTTTCTCCAAGAATCCTGTCAAACAAGCTCATCAAGCAATCGTCATCGATTCTTTCGATGATTCCTCCGACGATTCTACCAACGATTCTTTAAGCGAGTCCTCAGACGAATCCTCTGATGACAACGCATCGCCTCAGGAAGCTCAGCCCAGCCGCAAATGAAAGACCATGTCCCAAACTCTTCAACAACTGAGCTATCGCAACCAGAACCTCTCCAAGCAATTCCAGTTCACTCAAAGCGCGTCTACAACGGAACTCATCCCCTGTGTCTCATGTGTACGTATCATCACCCGCCAGAAGCTAATTGTCGCTATTGTGCAGATTGCAACTGGTATGGTCATCTTACCCAGCACTGTCGCACGGGGCCGCAGACTTGAGGAATTTCAGCAACAATCGCAGTCTTCACAGAAGCCCTCCACAACAACATTAATTATGCTTACAATGTTGTTGTAATGATACGATTTTCGCCGTTAATTTCCTTTATATGTTGAACTTGCTCTATTTCTCGACGCAATGTGGACTCTACTTATCACTCGCTCTCCCTCGCATTCGCGCATGGACTAAATGCAAGCACTATGTACTATATAATGTGTTTTCCCCCTACTATGCATTCTTGAGATAAAGGACGATAAACGTGCAAGGATCAAAATACTCACGGGTGCACACGAGATTACTGTGATCAGTGCACGAAGATCATAATGAGTTTCAATGATGCCATAACGTTAAAAGCATGGTCAAGCGTGGTGGATACGCCGCTGGTACTTCCTATATATAAGCGTCTTGACCATGTCGACACAGTGAGACACCTATTCACGGGGCAGAGGCGTGTGGTCGAAGCATGGTGGATACGCCGCTGGTACTTCCTATATATAAGTGCTTCGCCATGCCAACCAGTGCCTGGTGAAGAAAGTGCCATGCAAGTTGAACGTTCTTAGACCAAGTATACTATTAAATCTATTTTCGACACACTACACTACACTACATCGCAAGGCGTAACAATCTTAATCGCAACTCAAAGCGTGTAATCGCTAGACTTTTCGTAAGTCAACACGCTCGCAATCGCATTAACGCTGGAATCTATATCGCAATCTCAATCGCTTATAGTGTGTTCGCTCAATCGCTTATCATGTATATCGCGCTATCGCTTATCGTGTGTATTGCTCTATCGCTTGTGTATCGCTCTACCGTTTGTGTGCCGCTCTATCACCTGTGTATTGCACTATCGCTCATCGGGTATCGCTTAACGCTTATCGCCATCGCTATCGCTTACCGTTATTTATGTTATCTATGTTATGTTAGCACACATGACCTCGCTTCACGAGACAAAACTGATAGGGTTAAAACATGGTGGATACGCCGCTGGTACTTCCTATATATAAGTGTTTTAGCCAGATCCGCAGATTTTCCTGGAAAAAAGGCCATGTGGGGTCTAATGTTAGTTAAAATTTGTGGTGTCGCTTAATCTAATCAAATCGCATATTCCCATCGCTTGCAACGCATCGATCGTCGCCTATCGCTAGACGGTTGTCGCTATCGCTCATCGCTTTTCTCTTGTCGCCGTCGTCTTCGCTTATTACGTCTGTTTTGTGCTATCAATCATCGCATACAGCTTATCGCTTGTTGCACTCCCCCGTGACACTAAACTGAGTGCGAAAACAACCTCATCACTCAGTTCGCTTTCCAAGACTTGATCCAACCCTTTCCCGTTTGGATCAAGTCATCGCAAATCTGTCTGTACTATGTCGACACGTATGACACCGCCACACGGGACGGAAGCCATATGGCTAAAGAATGGTGGATACGCCGCTGGTACTTCTTATATATAAGTGTTTTAACCATATTGTCGAACTTTCATGGAAAAGTGCCATGCGGGGCCGACCTTAAATTTAAATTTTGGTGTTATTAAAAGGCTTTGTTTACACAAATTTTAAACAGATCTTTTCTTACAAAACTCTTTCTAAAAATTGATCAAAACCTTAATACAAAACGAGGTTATCTTGTAACGATGGTGTGACAATCGACTCAAGTTAATGCCGCTTGACGAGGGAATGTCGTAAAACGAGTTCTAATCACCCTAAAATCTTTTAGTAACCTAATAAAACTCCTCTCATAGCACTGGCATGAACATCGAAACAGTTTAACGCCGCACTGTGGGAAGATTTTTCGTAAACAAATTTTCTCCAAACCTTTTCAAATTAATCAACTTTTCAAGTAAACAAAACACTTTTGGATCGCTTTTCGTGTGTTGTCAGCTTTTGTTATACGAATCGTCTTACTCGCTGCCTTCGTCAGTCATCGCAACGCTCTCGCTTGTCGAATTTCAATTGATCGCTCGTTTATTTTGGCACTTCTAGCCGATACTCTCACTCTCTTCGATCCTCGCAACCTGTTTTGGTCAAAAATCAGACTAGGATGATGCAACCAAATCTTCTTTTGTGAGGTATGATGCTTGAATCATTGAACAAATGTATGAACAACTTATAGATGAAATTAACAAGTGACACAAGAATTTATACGAGGAAAAAGCCCTTGATCAATGTATGATCTCCGGCATAAAAAACCTCTGGTGATGGAAACTACCGATCACCAACTATAATTAAACAAATGATGATTACAACTCGGGATGATAACAAGCTTGTTACAAGGATCACTAGTGCGTAATGTGTATGAAATCGCCAATGAGTTGCAGAGAGCTGTTTCGAGTGTGTGTTTTTGCTAACTTGTTCTAATTCAAGCTTGTTATCCCCTTTTAAAAAATAGAAATAATCCAAATAACTAACAACCCGCAAATGGTGCTAGCTACCCACGACTTCCATAACGGTCATTAAGCTACGCACGTGCAGAATATTGAGAGCATATTCCCCAAGAATATCGGCAAGACTTGGTCCAATGCGTATACTCCTGCAAAACAAGCTTAAATATAGTGAAATCAACCGTTAGTGTAAGGATAACAATGAGGATCCTGGATCCTGCAACGTCTTCTGAGGATCCTTAATTCAAACAGAATTGAGGATCCGTGATCCTGGCAGTATTTGAGGATCCGTGATCCTTAGGTTTAGAAAATCTATCTCTAACAACTGCCCCCAAAATATGAGGAATAAAATATCACTTAAATGAGTCATATTTTCTAATCTTATCTGCAACGAACTAGCCAATGGAAATATAGCCGTTAGAATCGAACTAGCCGTTACACATCATACGTCACCGAAGTGACAACCTGCAGAATCATCATTATATATAGGTTAGAGATAAGGATCAATTTACATTTAAATTCGAGCGATACTTCCCTTTAAATCCTCATTCAAAGACCGATCAGGTATCTCTCTTTCTCCCTTTCTCTTCACTTTCTTACTCTGATCTTTTTTTTTTTATCACCACCCATGGCGAAGATGGTTCTTCGATCCTCACCAGCCAAGGATCCAAAGAAGGATGATTCCTTGAAAATCCAAGGGATCATCAAAAATCCCTCATCTGAGCTATGCCGCTTCACTGACCTGGAGATTGACCGGATTCGCCACTGTTTTCCGGCGGATGCCGTCTTCAAACCCTTCGATTCCTCTGCAAGAAGCGACTCTATCTCCGAAACTTGGGTTGCTTTTCCGGCCACCCCATTCCTGATAGGATTCTCTTATCCTTTCCCTGCCTTTACCCAATCTTTCTTTGCCCTCACCGGTATGTGTTATATCCAGGCCATGCCGATGATGTGGAGGGTTCTGCATACCTTAGAGAACATCATAGAGCAGGAAGGTATAGAGATAGGAATGTCGGAACTCTGAGCTGTATAATCTTGTGAGCCATGGTTCACACCGTTACTTGTTCAAACATAAGCCTGGTGATCCTCATCCAATCCTTAAGACCACAAAGAATGATACCCACTGGAAAAACCGTTTCTTCTTTGTTAGGAGAGATTCTATTCCAGACTGGAAAGATCTCCCCAAAGAGTGGACCACCCATGGTAGGACATAGGATCCTTATAGAAGGATCATAGGATAACCCTGTTTCTTTTGAGGATAACTAATCCTTTTCTGTTTTGCAGCTATCTCGGTCTCTCATCTCATTCAGTCACCTGCAACAAAAGAAAGAATCGCTGCCTTCTAGGACCTTGATCCTGCAGTTAGAACATTCCAGGCTAACACAAAGGATTCACAAGAAGTATCCTCTGGATCAGTCACCATGTCAAGTAAGTATTTACATTTATGTATGATTAAATAGATTTAGATCAAGGATACTTATCTGTTGTTTGCCGTTTGTAGGTGCTGGAAAGTCCTCGAAATCAGCTTCTCGCTTCAGCGTCAGTGATCTTGATGCCGTTACTGCCCGGTCCGGCAAGAGACAAATTGCTACCAGCCCTAGCGTCCCAATTCCTAAGCCTGTCACCTCCAAGGGCAAGGGCGGAAAGAAGAGGAAGACCGCTGACGATCTTGAAGGCCTGCCCCTCATCCGGCATCAGTTTGAAGAATACTTCTCTGATGTGAGGATCCCTGATCCTTAATTCTATCCTGCCCATTTGAGGATAACGGATCCTGAATTGTATCTTTCCTTTTTTGCAGAAATTTGCTGAGATCCAGATGCTCTTTGATGCGTACACTGAAGAGGCTAAGCAGAAGCACTTGGTCTTTCAGAAGATCTTCCTGGCAAAGGATGAGACCATCTTTAACCTCGAGAAGGAGCTTAACTTGGTGAAAAAGCAGCTGGTCATGGCCCACATCAATGCTGATCATGAGAAGGTTGAAGTGACGGAGGGTGCTAAGCTTTCTGCCGCCATTGCTAGGCTCAAGATCAGGCTTCAGATGGCGAAAGAGGTTGAGGATCCTAACTTCGACAGGACTGCCTGGGACCAAGAAGGCTGGAAGGCCAAGCTAGCTGAGCTAGAGGATGAAGAGGAGACTGAAGAGGTTCTGGCAATCGAGGCAAGCGGCAGTGGGGCGAAGGATCAGGCTGGTGATGCAGAGGCTGGAGGTGATGGTGATGCAGCGAAGGTGTAGGCTGCAACAATGGGCGATGATGGATTTATCTAGACGCGACCGAAGCCCATTTTTTATGGTTTGGTAGTTTTTTGAATGTTTGATGATGTTTTTAGAACAATGGTTGGTTTGTACTTAAACAATAGTAATTAGGTTTAAGGATCACTGATCCTTCAGACAATAGGTAGGATAACAAATGGTGGAGGGATCCTCTGTTTGGGGGATGAAGCCATTGTGATCCTGCCGTCTTTTTTTTCTTGCACTTAGACCTCGT
This sequence comes from Helianthus tuberosus, assembly GCA_030545235.1. NCBI lineage: Eukaryota > Viridiplantae > Streptophyta > Magnoliopsida > Asterales > Asteraceae > Helianthus > Helianthus tuberosus. Next base: position 150,035,892 of record CM060431.1, on the reverse strand, counting down.
TAATACGGACACCCTTTGCCAACCCAAGTGGACGGGCCACGTTTTGCTGGTAGAAACTTGGGTTGGCAATTTTGACAACCTTTAAAGGGTTTAACTTTTGATAAATAAATAAAACCTTAATCTTTTGGCTATCTTATGTGTTGTTATATTTATGAATACTTTCCCTTTCAATTGTTATGATACATTTTGCTTGAATTCATGAGTTAAGAACAAAAGTTTAGTAGATTATGTCAAAAAGTTTAGGATATGATCAAGGATCAAATATCCTATAATTGAAAAATTCAAAAAGTGATGTCACTTGATGATCATGTATACTGTTGTCAAAGAATAAGGGTCACTTAGATAAAGAAAGAATAAAGTAAAGGTAAATAAGAATCATACCTGAGAATCCAAGTTAGGATCCTAAACTCTTAATCAAAATAACCATAAGACAAACCTTAATAAAAGGTTAGGATCAAGGATCCTTAGTTTTTTAGCTCTGAAAACCTGAAATGGAATATAACTTGGGACTAAGCCAATCATAAGAGAAGAGTTAGCAACTGGGGACAAGCCCAACAATCTGGGGACAAGCCAAATAAACTGGGGACAAGCCCAAAAACTGGGGACAAGCCCAAAGAACTGGGGACAAGCCCAAAAAACTGGGGACAAGCCCAAAGAACTGGGGACGAGCCCAAAGGATCTTGTGTAAACTGGAGTATGGCCCTCACTGGCGACTATCCAAACTTAGTGACATGAAAATGCCAAAACCTTAGCTAACGTGAAAACGTTAGAAACCTTAGGAACGGATGTATGGTACGTCTACCATTATACGTAGGATCCTGAATATAGCCAGTATAATAAAATTGTCAGCCCCTAAAGCGGGTACTGGTCCCATTGCCTTGAACTGCACCAGGATCATCGTGCGCTACTGGCGATACTGGGGACAGGCCCAAAAAACTGGGGACTAACCCAAAAACTTAGGACTAGCCCAAAAACTGGGGAGAAGCCCAAATACTGGGGACAAGCCCAAATACTGGGGACAAGCCCAAATAACTGGGGATAAGCCCAAATAACTGGAAACTTCTGTGGATACTTGATCCTTTCTCAAGGATACATCAATCTTCTGCAAAACTCAGAACTAAGTGAAAGAAGGATAAAGGATCCAGGATCCTTCTCCTTATAAACAGGATAACTAAAGAATTAAATAGATTGAAATTAGATTATTACCAGCGTGAGGATCATCTATCCTCTAAGGGTCCTTCAAGGATATCAGTCATGAAAATAGCTAAGGATCCTGGATCCTTGTTACATGAAATATCTTTTCAAGTGGACAACATTCCAAGCTCTTTGGTAGCAAATCGCCTTCCATTGTTAATAACCGATATGCCCCCTTTCCTGCCTCAGCTTCAATAAGATAGGGGCCTTCCCACTTTGGTGCTAATTTACCATCAGCAGGATTGGTGGTATTTTGGAATGCTTTCCTCAACACCATATCACTGACTTGAAACTTCCTGATCCTGACATTTTTGTTATAAGCTCCAGCCATCCTTTGTTGATAACTATCCATTCTTATCCTTGCCAAATCCCTGAGTTCGTCTATGGTATCCAAGTTTTGAACCAAGTTTTCAGCATTTCCTTCAGGATCACGGATGCTTGTTCTTGCAGTAGGAACCACCATCTCTGTAGGGAACACTAATTCTGCCCCAAACACTAAATAAAATGGAGTCTAGCCAGTAGCATTCTTGGGAGTTGTCCTATCAGCCCATAACACATAAGGTAGTTCTTCTGCCCATTTTCCTTTCTTGGATCCAAGCATCTTTTTCAAGTTGTTGATGATGATCTTGTTAGATGATTCTGCTTGACCATTGGCTTGTGGGTGGACTGGTGTTGATGTTATCATCTTGATCCCCCAGCTGTCACAAAAGTTAGTAGTTCTACTCCCAATAAATTGGGATCCATTATCACAAACAATTTCAGAAGGGATACCAAATCTAGTAATAATATTTCTCTTAATAAAGGATATCACTTCTTTTTCTCTGACTTGAGCAAAAGCTTCAGCTTCTATCCACTTGGAGAAGTAATCAGTCATAGCAAGCATGAACACTTTTCCACCAGGTGCCTTGGGAAGTTTGCCAACTATATCCATTCCCCATCTCATGAATGGCCAAGAAGAGGATATAGGATGCAGGAGTTCTGCTGGTTGGTGAAGGATATTACTATGTCTCTGACAAGGATCACACTTCTTGGCATAATCCACAACATCCTTCTTCATTGTAGGCCAATAGTATCCTGTCCTCAGGATCCTTGAGAATAGCGCCCTGCCCCCAGTGTGGTTTCCACAGTCTACTTCATGAAAATCCTTTAGGACTTCTTGGATTTCAGGATCCTCAATGCATCTTAGATATGGTCATGCAAGAGATCGTTTATATAACATGTTATTTAATATTGTAAATTGAGATACCTTGGCTTTGAAAGCTCTGGGGTTTTCTCCTGTAGGAATCTCTCCACGTTGTATATATCTCATGATTGGAAGGATCCATGATCCTGAGTGAGATTGTGTATCATTACTAGGGATGACTGCAGAATCCTCTCCTATCTCCATAGCTACATGATCCTCAATAGCAGGAGTTAGGATATGAATAATAGGGATTTTTATATCCTCTGGAATCTTCAAGGATGATCCTAGGTTGGCCAATGCATCAGCTTCTGCATTCTCTTCTCTGGGTACCTGTGTCAAACTAAAGGAAGCAAAAGAGAGTGTCAATTCTTTGACTATCTCTAAATATTTGATTAGCTTTTCACCTTTAACAGCATAGGATCCATTAAAGTGATTAGTAATTAACAATGAATCTACATGTACCTCAAGATACCTGATCCTCATATGCTTGGCAATTTGCAAACCAGCTATCAAGGCTTCATATTCAGCCTCATTGTTAGTAGTTTGAAACTCACAAGCTATTGAGTGGGGTATTATGTCCCCCTGTGGCGATTTTAGTAGTATTCCGAGTCCAGTTCCCTTGACATTAGAGGCTCCATCTGTGAAGAGTATCCAAGGATCCTTGGTCTCTTCAAGCTGCTGAACTTCTAACTCAGCTTCCCTTTGTAAATCACTACTGAAATCTGCCACAAAGTCAGCTAAGGCTTGAGATTTAATGGCAGTTCTTGGCTCATATCTTATATCATAAGCACTGAGCTTCACTGCCCATTTGGCCATCCTTCCTGACATCTCAGGTTTCCTGAGAACATTCTTAATTGGAAAGTTAGTTCTAACAATAATGGCGTGAGTTTCAAAATAATGTCTAAGTTTTGTAGATGCCATAATCAAAGCAAGGATAAGTTTTTCTAAATGTGAATACCTGGATTCAGCATCAAGCAAACTCTTACTTACATAATAGACAGGATGTTGTGTACCTTCGTGATCCTGAACAAGGACTGCACTTACTGCTTTAGAGGATACCGCTAGATATAAGGATAATATATCCCCTTTTTCTGGTTTCATAAAGGCAGGAGCTGAGGATAGGTAATCCTTAAGGGCTTTGAGAGCATTTTCATGCTTTTCAGTCAACTCAAATTTCTTGTTCTTTCTCAAAATGTCATAGAATTCCTTGCACTTTTCTGATGACTTTGATATGAACCTATTCAAGGCTGCGATCCTCCCTGTCAACCTTTGCACATCCTTGGCATTGGCAGGAGATTTGATATTCACAATTGCCTTAATTTGCTCTGGACTTGCTTCTATGCCTCTTTTTGTTACCATGTAACCTAGGAATTTGCCTGCTTTAACACCAAAGTGACACTTTGAAGGATTCAACTTCATATTGAATTTGTCAAGGATATTGAATGCTTCTTCCATGTCTCTAAGGTGATCCTCAGCTCTCTTGGACTTAACCAGCATGTCATCTATATAGACTTCCACAGTGTGTCCTATTTGTTCCTTAAACATCATATTGACTAGCCTTTGATAAGTAGCACTTGCATTCCTTAGTCCAAATGGCATAGCAATATAACAATAGATACCAGTTGGGGTCATAAAGGCTGTATCCTCTTGGTCAGATGGTTCCATCTGAATTTGTTGAAATCCAGATGAAGCATCCATAAAAGTCAACAACTCATGACCCGCGGTAGCATCCACCATGGAGTCAATGTGGGGTAATGGGAAAGGATCCTTGGGACATGCCTTGTTTAGATCAGTAAAATCGACACATACCCTCCACTTTCCATTTTTCTTTTGAACAACAACCACATTGGCTAACCACCTTGGATACTTGACCTCTCTTATCATACATGCTCTGAGCAGTTTATCTACCTCCACCTGGATAATGGCATTCCTTTCAGGTGCGAATTTCCTCCTCTTTTGATGTATGGGTTTAAATGACCTGTCAATGCCAAGTTTATGAGTAATTATATCTTTAGAGATACCTGTCATGTCTTCATGCTTCCAGGTAAAGGTAGTTTTTCTCTTCCTTAGGAAGGATACTAGATCCTGTTCAATGTTGTTGAGGATCCCTGATCCTATGAAGATATTGGATTCAGGATCCTGAGGATCCATAAGGATATCTTTCACATCCTGTTCCCTTGCCTCCAAGACAGCTCTTGGAGGATGCTTTAATTACTATTGCTCCCTTGGTCTTGAGGCTGGCTTCATTGATGTGGTGTAGAAATTCTTTGCTTCTTGTTGGTCACTCTCAATCTTTATCACCCCCCATGGACTAGGAAGCTTCACACATTGATGATATGTAGATGCAACTGCCTTCATGTCATGTATCCATGGCCTGCCAAGGATAACATTGCAACAGGATAAGAAATCTATAACACAAAATTTTTTATAAGAATGAAGTCCTTCAATGTAGATGGGAAGTTTAATGTCCCCCAATGTATTCTTGGTTTCTCCGCTGAATCCCACAAGAACTGGGGATCTTGGGATAATATCCGATTCAAGGATGTTCATTTTCTTGAGGACATCAAGCTGAATGATGTTTACTGAGCTTCCTCCATCTATCAAGATCCACAAATGTCTAATCCTCCGGATATGAAGTTTATAACTTGTGCATCTGCCGGAGGAGCATGAGCTCTTTCTGGAACCTTTTCAGGATCCTGGATCCTTGACTTTTTTCTTCCCAAAAGCTCCTTCAAGTGCCCCTTGCTTAACAAGTAACCAATCTCTTTTCTCAGTGCAATACATTCTTCAGTGAGATGCCCGAAATCCTTATGATATGCACACCATTTGGATTTGTCTTTTGTTGCAGCTGGCTTATCACTTTTTCTGGGCCATCTTGCTTTGTCACCTAGGTTCTGCATTGCAAGGATTAGTTCATTGTTATCAACAGAAAAACAATATTCAGAAATAGGAGGATAATCCTCATCATCCTCTTCCTGTTCTACTGCATGCACGTTCCGGCTATCAGACTTGTTGTAAGACTTGGACTTGTTGTTCCTGAAGTAGGATCCTTGCTTCTCCTGCTTCGAGGATCCTGCCAGTCTTTCCTGGATCCTTTTATCATCCTCTAATTGTATGAATCTAAGGGCCCTGGTTCTCACTTCATCAAGGTTCCTGCAATGGGTCATGACAGGATCATCATAGAACAATGAATCCCTAAGTAAACCCATTTTGAAGGCTTCTACAGCCGTAGCAATATCCAAATTAGGAATATTTAAGGATTCTTTACTAAACTTAGTGATATAATCTCTAAGTGATTCATTTTGACCTTGTGTTACCCTATATAGATCACTAGTTAAACGTTCAAATTTTCTACTACATGAGAATTGACTATTAAACAGGTTAACTAGATTAGCAAATGAAGTAATAGAGTAAGGGGGAAGACTTAGCAGCCATTTAAGATCTGATCCCGTTAATGTGGATCCGAAACCCTTGCACAAACATGCTTCTTTTAACCTCTCCGGGATGGGATTGATCTCCATCCTTTCTCTATATTGAGCTACATGTTCTTCTGGATCCGTCGAGCCATCATATAGCTTCATGGTTGGTATTTGAAACCTCTTTGGGATTTCTGCATCACAAATGGGTGGTGCAAAGCGATATATCCTGTGGCTTCCATCTGCAATTTCAGGAATGGCCTTAACCACTCCTGGAACACTGGATATCATATCCTTCAGTTTCTATAATTCCCTAGCCATAGCTTGATTGATACATGTATCCTGCACAAAGCCATGGTTAGTGTTATAAGAATTATTCAAAGTGTTACCTCCCAGAGGATTCAAGTTTAGAATTCCAGATGTGAATCCATATTGACGAGATTCTGGTATGACTGAAGGACCAGAAGAAGCAATGGTCTGCATTGGAATGAAGTCTCCTTGATGAACATCTGTACTTCCGGGTTGCACATTCCTTAAGAATCCTTGATCCTGAAAGATGTTGGATCCTTGATGTGCTGTGACTGGGGGTCTTAGAGGATAATCCATGGATCCGTAAACCTGAGATGAGGATCCTTAAACCTGAAAGGAGGATCCTTGAACCTGAGACGATCCTTGAACCTGAGAGGATCCTTGAACTGTGTGCATCCCCATATATCCTCCTGAGCTAACGAAGGATCCCTGATGCTGGAAAGAGGATCCTGAAGGCTGAAAATAGGATCCTGAAGGCTGGAAGTTGGACCCTAAAGCCTGACTCATAGTTGTTGATCCATAACGCCTTCCCAATGGTCCACTCTGGTACTGGATGTCCGGAGCTGCAGATTGCAGGGCGGTTATAGCTGGAGTGTCGAAATCCAGTGATCTAGGCACCAATGGAGAGTGATCCTCCGCTGATCTCTTCAATTTCTTGATGTCATCAATCTCTCGAAGGATCCTGTCATTGGTTTTGTCCTGCTGCTGCATGTAACCCCTCATCTGCAAAATCAAAGAATAAAGATCACTGTTAGAAGGGCTAGAAGAAACAGCAGATGTTGGTGGTTTTGGGAAAATGGGGCTTTGTCTCTTTGCAGCATTTTCAGGATTCTTCTGGGATCCAAAAGGTGGTGGAGGCAAAGGTGGAACGCCCTGTGAAGAAGTGACTGCCGGCATAGAGCTTGAAGTGTTCTTTGCTGAAGAAGCCATATGGTTGAAGATAATGAACCGAAATGAACACAATGAACAAAATTTTTCAGAAATGAAGCACCAATTGCCCCACGGTGGGCGCCAAACTGTTTTGGTCAAAAATCAGACTAGGATAATGCAACCAAATCTTCTTTTGTGAGGTATGATGCTTGAATCAATGAACAAATGTATGAACAACTTGTAGATGAAATTAACAAGTGACACAAGGATTTATACGAGGAAAAAGCCCTTGATCAATGTATGATCTCCGGCATAAAAAACCTCGGGTGATGGAAACTACCGATCACCAACTATAATTAAACAAATGATGATTACAACTCGGGATGATAACAAGCTTGTTACAAGGATCACTAATGCGTAATGTGTATGAAATCGCCAATGAGTTGCAGAGAGCTGTTTCGAGTGTGTGTGTTTGCTAACTTGTTCTAATTCAAGCTTGTTATCCCCTTTTTAAAAATAGAAATAATCCAAATAACTAACAACCCGCAAATGGTGCTAGCTACCCACGACTTCCATAACGGTCATTAAGCTATGCACATGCAGAATATTGAGAGCATATTCCCCAAGAATATCGGCAAGACTAGGTCCAATGCGTATACTCCTACAAAACAAGCTTAAATATAGTGAAAGAAACCTTTAGTGTAAGGATAACAATGAGGATCCTGGATCCTGATCCTGCAACGTCTTCTGAGGATCCTTAATCAGAGCATAAAGATCATTAGTAGTAGGATTAGTTGAAACAGTAGAAGTTGGTGGTTTTTGGAAAATGGGGGTTTGTTTCTTCGCAGCATTCTCAGCATTCTTCTGGGATCCAGAAGGTGGTGGAGGCAAAGGAGGAACGCCTTGTGAAGAACTGAATGACAACATTAAGCTTGAAGTGTTTTTCGCTGAGGAAGCCATCTGCCTGGTTGAAGTGAACCGAAATGACCACGAAAATACGAATCTTCTTGGAAATAAAGCACCAATTGCCCCACGGTGGGCGCCAAACTGTTTTGGTCAAAAATCAAGCAAGGATAATGCAACCAAACTTTCTGTTGTGAGGTATGATGCTTGAATTGATGAACAACAATAAGGATCACTCAGAAATGTAATGAACAAGTGACACAAAGATTTATACGAGGAAAAAGCCCTTGATCAATGAATGATCTCCGGCATAAAAAACCTCGGGTGATGGAAACTACCGATCACCAACTCAAATTAAACAAGTAATGTGTTACAACTTCGGATGATAGCGAGCTACTTACAAGGATCACTATAGTGTATCGTGTAAAAGGTGTATGAAAAGTGTATGAAATTGCTAAGCGAATTGCCGAGAGCTGGTGAGAGCAGTTGTTAGTGTGTGTGTAGCCAAAAATAGCCAAGTGTTTTTCTATTTAGCTCGCTACCCCTTTTAAAAATGGAAAATATCTATACTAACTAATGTAGGTCCCTTATCCGTATGGATCTTAACAAAACTGACAATCTACCAAGGGTGCGGAATCCCCTTGATAAACCTATCAAACAGAAACAAGAACACAAGATGGTTTACCAACTGATCTTCTATGATTATCCAACGTAAACGTTTACAATCACTAAAGATCTCCACGAACTCACAGCCAATGATCTGTGTATTCGAACTCTCTCTCAATTGCCTAAAAGTCTCCAAAAGTCTAACCCTAAAACTCTAGGTAAAGGTTGTTTATATAGCACAACCTATACAATTCGAATTGGGCTCAGCCCATTCGAATTCTGTTTACAAATCGGGCTAAACTAGATAGACTAAAACTTGATACAAACTTGGACTAGATTGGGCTTCAACAAACTCGAATTCCATTCAGTCTTCATAAGTCTTCGCGGCCCAAACTCGTTTAATATCCAAAGACCAATCCAACGCTGTTGTCACATAAAATGCACCAACAAACTCCCCCTTGACAATAGCTTGCAAAGGAAACTTTAGTCTTCAGAATCTCACAGTCTTTGGTCTTTGGATAGCGTCAGCTTCAACATGAATTCTGTCAGCAACAGACTCCCCCTAAGCTGATGTATCCAATCACCAAATCTTCCAAGTTTTGATTCAGCATTCCAAGTAAGTCTTCACAGTATCTATTCTGCATTGTAGAAGGAGGATTCTACCAAGCAGCAACAAACTCCTCATCTCTTCAAAGCAACTTCACATCAACAAACTGCTTCAATCTGTATACTATAAAACAAACATCTCGAGAAACCATAAGAATTTTTCAACATAGTTAAAGAATTATTATTATTCAAGAGATAGTTAAACTGTATAACAGATTAAGCACTTTCCAATTCAACACCAACACGCACAAATTTTAAACAAACACCTTATAACCTGCATGAGTTAAAAAAAAATTTGAACCCACTTACTAACACTGTCTCCCCCTATCAGTAACAATTCCTCCAAGAATAACAGTTTTCCGTACGTTAAGAATTTTAAACAGAAAAAGACACTATTTTTGGATTTTTATATTTTTCTGAAAGCAAGTAAATAACAAAAGCAATAAACACTCTATTTTTGTGAGAATCACTTGTAAGAAGATCATATCAGCACAATCAAACTATTTTCACACTATTAGATAATTCTTTATTTAATTTTCGTGAAAAGCAGTCCAAGATGATTACCAGTATGTTTGTCCACCTAAACAAATGCATGAACATTTCAAGTACCATTACCGTATGATACATTAAGGTAATATTAAATCTGAAATATTAGTGTGTCCCACCAAGGAGAGGCTCGCTGCTTTTAGAAGACTTGATCCTGCAACAAGGTCATTCAAAACAAACACCCAGGATTCTCAAGAAGTATCCTCAGGTTCTGTCACTATGTCAAGTAAGTATCCTGTTTTTTGTATAGTTAAACATTTAAATAAATAGTTAAATAGAAATAGGATAAGGATACTTATCTGTTTTGGATGTGTAGGCGCTGGGAAATCTTCAAAATCTGCCTCCAAATTCAGTATCTCTGATCTTGACAATGTTCGATCCTCCAAGAAAAAGTCTGCTGCTAGCCCCTCCGTCACAATCCCCAAGGCGACCACTTCAAAGGGAAGAGGTGGATAAAAGAGGAAGACCTCTGAAGCTGAGAACCTACAAGGCTTGCCTCTGATCCGCCATCAGTTCCTCGAGTACTTTGCCGACGTAAGGATCACTGACTTAACTTGATTATCCTGCCCATTTGAGGATCATGTGATCCTAACTTTGCATTGTCTTGTTTGCAGAAATTTGCCGAAATCGAGGACTATGTTGGGAATATTGAAGAGCTTGAGGAGAAATACTCTGACCTCCAAAAGGTGGCGGTGCTCAAGGATCACAAGATTGCATCTCTTGAAAAGGATCTCAATGATGCCAAAACTCAGATAGTTGCAACCCAGATCAATGCTGACTATGAGAAGCACGAGATCACACAGGATGCTAAAGTCTCCGCTGCCATTGCCATGTACAAGACCAAACTGCAGATGGCCCAAGAAGCTCAGGATCCTGCCTTTGATAGGAGCAACTGGGACATGGAAGGCTGGAAGGCCAGGCTGGCTGAGTTGGAGGATGAGGATGAGGCTGACGAGGTTCTGACAATCGAGGCTAGTGGCAGTGGCAAGGATCATGTGAAGGATACTGGAGCTGGAGGGATGATGATGCAGCGAAGGTGTAGGCTGCATGAATGGGCGATGAAGGACATTTCTAGACGTAGCCGGAGCCCATTTTTTAAGTTTGATAGTTTGTTTTGGTTATGGTGTTTTTTATTGAACAATGATGGGTTGTACTTAAACAATAGTAATTAGGGCTAAGGATCATGGATCCTTTGAACAATAGGTAGGATTACAAATGGTGGAGGGATCCTCTGTTTGGGGGATGAAGCCATTGTGATCCTGCCGTCTTTTGATTCCTGCACTACCAAGACCCTTAGACAATGGACACCCTTTGCCAACCCATGTGCACGGGCCACGTTTTGCTAGTAGAAACGTGGGTTGGCAATTTTGACAACCTTAAAGGGTTTAATCTTTTGTGAATAAAATAACTTTAACTTTTTGGCTTATCCTGTGTTGATATCCTTGTTAATATTTTACTTTCCAACTGTTGTGATGTTTATTTTGTTTAAACTTATCAGGTAAAGGAAAAAGTTAATAAATATCCTTAAAAATTTTAGTATATGATCAAGGATCACATATCCTATATTCGATAAGCTCTGAAAAGTAATATAGTTTAAGGATCACAAGTTCAGTTGTCAAAGGATAAGGGTTACTTAAACAAATAATGAATAAAATCAGAACAGTTAAGGATCATACCTGAGAATCCAAGTTAGGATCCTATCCTTTAACACTTATAATCAGGATAACCCAAAAGACAAACCTTAGTAATAAGTAAGGATGAAGGATCCTTGGTCGTTTATCTCCAAGAGCCTGAAATAGGATGCATATTGGGACTGAGCCAATATAAGATAAGAGTTAGTAACTGGGGACAAGCCCAACAATTCTGGGGACAAGCCCAATATACTGGGGACAAGCCCAAAAGATAACTGGGGACAAGCCCAAAGGATAACTGGGGACAAGCCCAAAGGATCGTGTGTAAACTGGAGTATGGCCCTCACTGGCGACTATCCAAACTTAGTGACATGAAAATGCCAAAACCTTAGCTAACGTGAAAACGTTAGAAACCTTAGGAACGGATGTATGGTACGTCTACCATTATACGTAGGATCCTGAATATAGCCAGTACAATGAAATTGTCAGCCCCTAAAGCGAGTACTGGTCCCATTTCCATGAACTATACCAGGATCATCGTGCGCTACTGGCGAAACTGGGGACAGGCCCAAACTGGGGTCAAGCCCAAATAACTGGATACTTCTGTGGATACTCAATCCTTAGTTAAGGATACCTGAACCTTCAAAACTCAGAATCAAGTGAAAGGAGGATAAAGGATGCAGGATCCTTATCCTTATATAGGAGAATAAAAGAATGAAATAGTTTGAGATTAGAATATTACCAAGATGAGGATCATCTGTTCTGTAAGGATCCTTCAAGGATACTTGTGAGGTAAGGATCATGGATCCTTGTCACATAAAATATTTCTTCAAATGGACAGCATTCCAAGCTCTTGGTAGCAAATCACCTTCCATTGTTAGCAATCGATATGCCCCCTTTCCTGCTTCAGCTTCAATCAAATAAGGGCCTTCCCATTTTGGTGCCAACTTTCCATCAGCAGGATTGGTGGTATTCTGAAATGCTTTCCTTAATACCATATCACCAACTTGGAATTTCCTGATCCTGACATTTTTGTTGTAGGCTCCAGCCATCCTTTGTTGATAACTGGCCATCCTTATCCTTGCCAAATCCCTGATTTCTTCTATAGTATCCAAGTCTTGAACCAGGTTTTCAGCATTTTCTTCAGGATCACGAATGCTTGTTCTTGCAGTTGGAACCACCATCTCTGTAGGGATCACTGATTCTGCCCCAAATACCAAAGAAAATGGAGTTTGGCCTGTAGCATTCTTGGGAGTTGTTCTATCAGCCCAAAGCACATAAGGTAGTTCTTCTGCCCATTTTCCTTTTTTGGATCAAAGCTTCTTCTTCAAATTGTTGATGATGATCTTGTTGGATGACTCTGCCTGACCATTAGCTTGTGGGTGGATTGGTGTTGATGTTATCATCTTAATCCCCCAGCTGTCACAAAAGTTAGTAGTTATATTCCCAATAAATTGGGATCCATTATCACAAACAATTTCGGAAGGGATACCAAATCTAGTAATAATGTTTCTTTTAATAAAGGATATAACTTCCTTTTCTCTGACTTGAGCAAAGGCTTCAGCCTCTATCCACTTGGAGAAGTAGTCAGTCATAGCAAGCATGAATACTTTTCCACCAGGTGCCTTAGGAAGCTTACCAACTATATCCATTCCCCATCTCATAAATGGCCAAGAAGAGGATATAGGATGCAAAGGTTCTGCTGGCTGGTGAAGGATATTACTATGCCTCTGACAAGGATCACACTTCTTGGCATACTCCATAGCATCCTTCTTCATAGTGGGCCAATAGTATCCTGTCCTCAGGATCCTTGAGAATAATGCCCTGCCCCCAGTGTGATTTCCACAATCTCCTTCATGGAAATCCTTTAGAACTTCTTGGATTTCAGGATCCTCAATGCATCTTAGATATGGTCCTGCAAGAGATCGTTTATACAACATATTATTCAATATTGTAAATTGAGATACCTTAATTTTGAAAGCCCTTGGGTTTTCTCCTGTAGGAATTTCTCCATGTTGTATGTATCTCATGATTGGGAGGATCCATGATCCTGAATGAGATTGAGTATCATCACTAGGGATGACTGCAGAATCTTCTCCTATCTCCATAGCCACATGATCCTCGATAGCAGGGGTCAGAATGTGGATAATAGGGATCTTGATATCCTCCGGGATCTTCAAAGATGATCCTAGATTGGCTAATGCATCAGCTTCTGCATTCTCTTCCCTTGGTACCTGTGTCAAACTAAAGGATACAAAAGAGAGTGCCAATTCTTTGACTATCTCCAAATATTTGATTAGTTTTTCACCTTTAACAGCATAGGATCCACTAAAGTGATTAGTGATCAATAAAGAATCTACATGTACCTCAAGATACCTGATCCTCATATGCTTAGCAATTTGCAAACCAGCTATCAAGGCTTCATACTCAGCCTCATTGTTGGTAGTTTGAAATTCACAAGCTATGGAGTGGGGTATTATGTCCCCCTGTGGCGATTTTAGTAGTATTCCAAGTCCTGTTCCTTTTACATTGGAGGCTCCATCAGTGAATAATATCCAAGGATCCTTGGTTTCTTCAAGCTGTTGGACTTCTAACTCAGCCTCCTTTTGTAAATCACTACTAAAATCTGCCACAAAGTCAGCTAAGGCTTGGGACTTGATGGCAGTCCTTGGTTCATATCTTATATCATATGCACTCAGCTTCACTGCCCACTTAGCCATCCTTCCTGACATTTCAGGTTTCCTGAGAACATTCTTAATTGGAAAATTAGTCTTAACAATAATAGCATGAGTCTCAAAGTAATGTCTTAATTTAGTAGATGCCATAATTAATGCAAAGATAAGTTTCTCTAAGTGTGAATACCTGGATTCAGCATCAAGTAAACTCTTACTTACATAATAAACAGGATGTTGTGTACCTTGGTGATCCTTAACAAGGACCGCACTTACTGCTTTTGAGGATACTGCTAAATATAAGGATAATATATCCCCTTTTTCTGGTTTCATCAAGGCCGGGGCTGAGGATAGGTAATCCTTTAGAGCTTTGAGGGCACTTTCATGCTTCTCAGTCCATTCAAATTTCTTGTTCTTCCTCAGAATATCATAGAATTCCTTGCACTTTTCTGAGGATTTGGATATGAATCTGTTCAAGGCTGCGATCCTGCCTGTCAATCTTTGCACATCCTTAGCATTGGCAGGAGATTTGATATTCACAATAGCCTTGATTTGCTCTGGACTTGCTTCAATACCCCTCTTGAATGCTTCCTCCAAGTCTTTAAGGTGATCCTCAGCTTTCTTGGACTTAACCACCATGTCATCAATATAGACTTCCATAGTGTGTCCAATTTGTTCCTTGAACATCATATTGACTAACCTTTGATAGGTGGCCCCTGCATTCCTTAGTCCAAACGGCATAGCAATATAACAGTATATACCAGTTGGGGTCATAAAGGCTGTATCCTCTTGATCAGATGGTTCCATCTGAATTTGTTGAAATCCAGATGAAGCATCCATAAAAGTCAACAACTCATGACCCGCGGTAGCATCCACCATGGAGTCAATGTGGGGTAATGGGAAAGGATCCTTGGGACATGCCTTGTTTAAATCAGTAAAATCGACACATACCCTCCACTTTCCATTTTTCTTTTGAACAACAACCACATTGGCTAACCATCTTGGATACTTAACCTCTCTTATCATACCTGCTCGAAGTAGCTTATCTACCTCTTCCTGGATAATAGCATTCCTTTCAGGTGCAAACTTCCTCCTCTTTTGATGTATAGGCTTGAATGACCTGTCAATGCCAAGTTTGTGAGTAATTATATCCTTAGATATACCTGTCATGTCTTCATGTTTCCAGGCAAAGGTGGATTTCCTTCTCTTAAGGAAGGATACTAGCTCCTGTTCGATGTCGCTAAGGATCCCTGATCCTATGAAGATCTTTGATTCAGGATCCTCAGGATCCATGAGGATTTCCTTTAAATCCTGTTCTCTTGCCTCCAAGACATCTCTTGAAGGATACTTTAATTGCTATTGCTCCCTTGGTCTTGAGGCTGGCTTCATTGATGAGGTATAGCAATTCTTAGCTTCTTGTTGATCACTCTCAATTTTCAACACTCCCCAAGGACTTGGAAGCTTTACACATTGATGATAGGTGGATGGGACTGCCTTCATGTCGTGTATCCATGGCCTGCCAAGGATAACATTACAACATGATAAGCAATCTATAACACAAAACTTTTGATAAGAATGCAATCCTTCAATATAGATTAGGAGTTTGATGTCCCCCAATGTATTCTTAGTTTCTCCACTGAATCCCACAAGTACTGAGGATCTTGGGATAATATCAGACTCTGGGATATTCATTTTTCTTGAGGACATCAAGCTGAATGATGTTCACAGAGCTTCCTCCATCTATAAGGATCCTGCGAACAAAGTGGTTAGAAATAAATAATGTAATTACAAGACCATCATGATGAGGATCCTGGATGTCAACACGATCATCCTCATCAAAAGTTATGACTTTATCCTGGGTGATAATGGAGGTCCGGACGGGTCTGTCTCCATTATCCATCTTGGTTTCCTTAGCATGTCTTTTCGCTGCTGAAAAGGAGGTACCACAAATATCTGATCCACCGGATATGAAATTTATGACTTGTGCATCTGCTGGAGGAGCAGGAGCTCTTTCTGGGATCCTTTCAGGATCCTGGATCCTTGACTTCTTTCGTCCCAGAAGTTCTTTCAAATGCCCCTTGCTCAACAAGTAACCAATTTCCTTTCTCAGTGCGATACACTCTTCAGTGAGATGTCCGAAATCCTCATGATATGCACACCACTTGGACTTATCCTTGGTAGCAGCTGGTTTGTCACTTTTCCTTGGCCACCTAGCTTTCTCACCTAGATTCTGCATTGCAAGGATTAGTTCATTGTTATCAACAGAAAAACAGTATTCAGAAATAGGAGGATAATCCTCATCATCCTCTTCTTGTTCCACTGCATGCACATTCTGGTTATCAGATTTGTTGTAGGATTTGGATTTGTTATTCCTAAAGTAGGATCCTTGCTTTTCCTGTTTTGAGGATCCTGTCAATCTATCCTGGATCCTTTTGTCATCCTCTAGACGGATGAACCTAAGGGCCCTGGTTCTTACTTCATCAAGATTCCTGCAAGGTGTCATAACAAGATCATCATAGAATAGTGAATCTCTAAGCAATCCCATTTTAAAGGCTTCTACAGCCGTAGCAATATCCAAATTAGGAATATCTAAGGATTCTTTACTAAACTTAGTGATATAATCTCTAAGTGATTCATTTTGACCTTGTGTTACCCTATACAAATCACTAGTTAATCGTTCAAACTTTCTACTACAAGAGAATTGACTATTAAATAGATTAACTAGATTAGCAAATGAAGTAATAGAGTAAGGGGGAAGACTTAGCAGCCATTTAAGAGCAGATCCTGTAAGTGTGGATCCAAATCCCTTGCATAGACATGCTTCTTTTAACCTTTCAGGAATTGGGTTAATTTCCATCCTCTCCCTGTATTGAGCTACATGCTCCTCTGGATCCGTTGAACCATCATACAGTTTCATGGATGGTATCTGGAATCTTTTGGGTATCTCAGCATCACATAAGGGTGGTGCAAAACGAGATATCCTATGGCTACCATCTGCAATCTCAGGAATGGGTTTAACCACTCCTGGTACACTGGATATCATATCCTTGAGCTTCTGTAAATCCCTGGCCATAGCCTGATTGATACCTGTATCCTGCATTAAGCCATGGTTAGTGTTATATGAATTATTGAAAGTGTTACCTCCCACAGGATTCGTGTTTGGAATCCCAGGTGTGTATTCATATTGACGGGATTCTGGTATGATCGAAGGACCAGACGAAGCAATGGTTTGCATTGGTATGAAATCTCCTTGATGAACATCCGAGCTCTGAGGCTGCATACTTCTTAAGAATCCTTGATCCTGAAAAACGTTGGATCCTTGAAGTTGAGATGATCCTTGAACCTGAAAGGATCCTGGAACCAGAGAGGATCCTGGTACAAGGGAGTATCCTTGGACCGGGAAGGATCCTTGGACCTGGGAGGATCCTTGGACCCGGGAGGATCCTTGGACCCGGGAGGATCCCTGGACCCGGGAGGATCCCTGGACCCGGGAGGATCCGTGAACCTGGGAGGATCCTTGGACCTGGGAGGATCCCTGGACCTGGGAGGATCCCTGAACTGCATGCATTCCCAAATATCCTCCTGACGTGAAGTATCCCTGATGCTGAGAAGTGGATCCTGATGGTTGAGAAGAGAATCCTTGAGGCGGGAAGTGAGAGCCAAATGCCTGACTCATAGTTGCTGTTCCATAACGCCTTCCTGGTAATTCACCCAAGTACTGCACGTCCGGAACTGCTGAGTGTTGGGAAGTTATGACTGGAGTGTCGAAGTTCAGCGATCTCGGCATCAGAGGGGAGTGATCCTCCACTGATTTCTTCTGTTTCTTGATTTCATCGATCTCCTGGAGGATCCTTTCATTGGTTCTGTCCTGCTCTTGTGCATGATTCCTCATCTGCAAAATCAGAGCATAAAGATCATTAGTAGTAGGATTAGTTGAAACAGTAGAAGTTGGTGGTTTTTGGAAAATGGGGGTTTGTTTCTTCGCAGCATTCTCAGCATTCTTCTGGGATCCAGAAGGTGGTGGAGGCAAAGGAGGAACGCCTTGTGAAGAACTGAATGACGGCATTAAGCTTGAAGTGTTTTTCGCTGAGGAAGCCATCTGCCTGGTTGTAGTGAACCGAAATGACCACGAAAATACGAATCTTCTTGGAAATAAAGCACCAATTGCCCCACGGTGGGCGCCAAACTGTTTTGGTCAAAAATCAAGCAAGGATAATGCAACCAAACTTTCTGTTGTGAGGTATGATGCTTGAATTGATGAACAACAATAAGGATCACTCAGAAATGTAATGAACAAGTGACACAAAGATTTATACGAGGAAAAAGCCTTTGATCAATGAATGATCTCCGGCATAAAAAACCTCGGGTGATGGAAACTACCGATCACCAACTAAAATTAAACAAGTAATGTGTTACAACTTCGGATGATAGCGAGCTAATTACAAGGATCACTATAGTGTATCATGTAAAAGGTGTATGAAAAGTGTATGAAATTGCTAAGCGAATTGCCGAGAGCTGGTGAGAGCAGTTGTTAGTGTGTGTGTAGCCAAAAATAGCCAAGTGTTTTTCTATTTAGCTCGCTACCCCTTTTAAAAATGGAAAATATCTATACTAACTAATGTAGGTCCCTTATCCGTATGGATCTTAACAAAACTGACAATCTACCAGGGGTGCGGAATCCCCTTGATAAACCTATCAAACAGAAACAAGAACACAAGATGGTTTACCAACTGATCTTCTATGATTATCCAACGTAAACGTTTACAATCACTAAAGATCTCCACGAACTCACAGCCAATGATCTGTGTATTCGAACTCTCTCTCAATTGCCTAAAAGTCTCCAAAAGTCTAACCCTAAAACTCTAGGTAAAGGTTGTTTATATAGCACAACCTATACAATTCGAATTGGGCTCAGCCCATTCGAATTCTGTTTACAAATCGGGCTAAACTAGATAGACTAAAACTTGATACAAACTTGGACTAGATTAGGCTTCAACAAACTCGAATTCCATTCAGTCTTCATAAGTCTTCGCGGCCCAAACTCGTTTAATATCCAAAGACCAATCCAACGCTGTTGTCACATAAAATGCACCAACAAACTCCCCCTTGACAATAGCTTGCAAAGGAAACTTTAGTCTTCAGAATCTCACAGTCTTTGGTCTTTGGATAGCGTCAGCTTCAACATGAATTCTGTCAGCAACAGACTCCCCCTAAGCTGATGTATCCAATCACCAAATCTTCCAAGTTTTGATTCAGCATTCCAAGTAAGTCTTCACAGCATCTATTCTGCATTGTAGAAGGAGGATTCTACCAAGCAGCAACAAACTCCTCATCTCTTCAAAGCAACTTCTCATCAACAAACTGCTTCAATCTGTATACTATAAAACAAACATCTCGAGAAACCATAAGAATTTTTCAACATAGTTAAAGAATTATTATTATTCAAGAGATAGTTAAACTGTATAACAGATTAAGCACTTTCCAATTCAACACCAACACGCACAAATTTTAAACAAACACCTTATAACCTGCATGAGTTAAAAAAAATTTTGAACCCACTTACTAACACTGTCTCCCCCTATCAGTAACAATTCCTCCAAGAATAACAGTTTTCCGTACGTTAAGAATTTTAAACAGAAAAAGACACTATTTTTGGATTTTTATATTTTTCTGAAAGCAAGTAAATAACAAAAGCAATAAACACTCTATTTTTGTGAGAATCACTTGTAAGAAGATCATATCAGCACAATCAAACTGTTTTCACATTATTAGATAATTCTTTATTTAATTTTCGTGAAAAGCAGTCCAAGATGATTACCAGTATGTTTGTCCACCTAAACAAATGCATGAACATTTCAAGTACCATTACCGTATGATACATTAAGGTAATATTAAATCTGAAATATTAGTGTGTCCCACTTCAGGATATACCCCCGCGATCAAGGTATGCACAAAGATTCATCGTAGTAGGTGAGTATACTGAATTCATCCGTTTTATTTTTCAACGTTTAGATACTTGGTGAACAGGTCAGTACTTCCGTACAGCAGAGAGACCAAAATATCTAACGAGGGATAAGACAAATACCATTTTTGGTACGATTTGTGCTTTTTGCACTTTTTGAATGACTCTCTTTGAGAGCTTCTTCATTTAAGGGTTTTGGCATTTTTAGCTCTTTTAAGATATCCTGGGTGTGTCTAGGTCAGCATATATCTGGATGCAGCAGAAGGACACCCCTAATATCCCCAGATGAAATAACAGTATAAAGACCCAAAACTTCAGATTTTGGCAATCTATCAACGCAAGATTGAAGGTCATTAAACCATACACCACTGATTTGTTCCCCACTCATACTCAGTGCGTTTATGTTTATATCACATAGGTAAGTTGATTATTTCATGCTTTTGCCTACTGGACATCATATGATGAAGCTGCTATCACACTTAAGCATTTTAATTCAGTTTGAGTGTGACAGTCTAACTTGCTGATGTACTACCATTTCTTCTTTTTCACACAGTAATAACTCATTTTTGTTTTTCTATTTTTTTTTATGTTTTTGATTTTTCAATGTTTTTGTATTTTTGATTTTTAAGAAAAGCAGTAAACTATTTACAAAAATTCTTATGAAAAACCAGTTATTCAGGATTCCTCATCCCATTGAGTTCGACTAAGTGTTCAAAGCGAGCTCTATCAAAACCTTTTGTGTAAAGATCAGCAAGGTTATCTAGTGTGTCGACTCGGTGTAATTCAATGAGCCTCTTTTCAGCACAATCCCGTATAAAGTGATGACGTATGTCAATATGTTTAGTTCTACTATGCTTTACGGGATTGTTTGTGATTGATATAGTGGCATTATTATCTATCATAATAGGAGTACGAGTGAAATCCAAACCGTAATCGCGCATCTGCTGTTGAATCCAGAGAACCTGAGAGCAACAGCTACCCGCAGCAATATATTCAGCTTCACACGTAGATGTAGACACACAGGATTGCTTCTTGCATTGCCAAGACACGATCCTGCCTCCTAAGAACTGACAACCACCTGTTGTTGACTTTCTGTTTGATTTGCATCCTCCAAAGTCTGAATCAGTGTAAGCAACGAACCTCAAATCACTATCAGCTGGATACCACAACCCAAGTTTAGGTTTCCCCTTCAAGTAACGAAGAATACGCTTCACTGCTTTCATGTGTGACTCTTTCGGATTCGCTTGATATCTGGCACACAAGCATACGGCAAACATGATGTCAGGTCTTGAAGCAGTCAAGTACATTAGAGAACCAATCATCGCCTTCGTTTGATGAATAAACATCCCATCCTCCTTCTGTTCAACTTGTAATCCCAGAAAGTAAGACAGCTCACCCATAGCGCTCATTTCAAACTTGCTCTTCATCACCTGTTCAAACTCCTTACACATGTTCTCATCTGATGACCCAAAGATAATGTCATCCACGTATACCTGTACCAGCAGAAAATCTTCCTTCTTTCTCTTTATGAACAGTGTACTGTCAATCTGACCTCTTTCAAAACCATTTTTGAGCAGATGTGTAGACAGTGTCTCGTACCACGCCCTGGGAGCTTGATGTAACCCATACAAAGCCTTATCAAGTTTGTACACTCGATCTGGATAGTCTGGATCAACGAACCCATCTGGTTGTGAGACATACACCACTTCTTGGACTTTCCCGTAAAGAAATGCACTCTTCACGTCTAGTTGAAAAACTTTAAAGCCCTTAAATGAAGCAAAAGCCAGAAACAAACGAATTGCCTCCAACCTTGCTACTGGTGCAAACACCTCATTGTAATCTATTCCTTCTTGCTGATTGAACCCTTTTACCACTAACCGAGCCTTGTTGCGCGTGACAATACCTCTTTCATCCTTCTTGCACCTAAATACCCATTTAGTGCCAATCTCTCTTTCACCTTTAGGAAGGTCAACTAACTCCCAAACCTTCAATTTCACGAACTGCGCCAATTCCTCTTGCATTGCTTCAACCCATGAATTATCTTTAAGAGCCATATGAATATTCTTCGGCTCCTCTTGGGAAATAAAGCAACTATACAAGCATTCATTCACTATCCCAGTCTTCTCAATCGAAACAAATAAACCCGAATTAGCAGCTATGCTTCTTCTCGTCTGAACACCTGCAGTAGGATCTCCAAGTATCATATCAACCGGATGATCTTTATTTGCTCGTGTAGTAGCAACTGCATCAACTACAAGATTATCACCCAGGTTTGATCCAACCTCCCCCTGAATGTTCTGGTTCGCAAACGGATTAATGAACTCCTCCCCCTGAATAGGTTCAGAGTCACTATCACTTGAATTAGGATCAGCAGCACCTTGGGAAGTCTCCGCAGCATCTGACATATCAACATTCGATCTAGGCATGAACTCGCCTTCATCATCTTCACATACCACTGTTTGAATCAGCTGAGAATCATCTGCATCAGAAACCTCAGGAATATTAAATGATTTAAACACACTTTCATAATCATATAATATAGCAGGACCACTCGTTGATTGTTGAGGTTTGTAGGAAGTAATTTCCACATTAAAAACAACCTCAATTTTACCAGTTTTGAGATTAAAAACCCTTTTATTCGGTGTGCCAGGCACGTAACCTAGAAAGTAGCCTTCGTCAGCCACCTCACCGAAATTTTTGTTTATCTTTATTTCGCACAATGGTGCAGGGTAATCCAAATGGTTCAAAGCCTTCTAAGTTTGGTTTCTTGTTAAACATCAATTCATGACAAGTTTTATTAAAACGTTTAACAGTCAAAACTTTGTTTAGGACGTAGCAAGCTGTATTCACAGCTTCTCCCTAGAAAAGAACTGGTAGCTTTGAATCTGAAAGCATCGTCCTAGCGGCTTCAATCAACGTCCTGTTTTTCCTCTCAGCGACTCCATTTTGTTGAGGAGTATAAGGAGCAGAATATTGATGTTCTATTCCCTTTCGAAGACAATAGAGATCCAGAATCCGATTCTTGAACTCCGTGCCATTATCACTCCTTATCCTCTTAATCCTTGCATCATGGACGTTTTCCAATTTCGTAAAAAGATCTATCAGCATCTCAGCTGTCTCATCTTTTGTACCTAAAAAGAAAACCCATGAATAACGTGAGTAATCATCAGTGACAACCAGACAGTAGTACTTTCCACCTATGCTCCTCACATTCACTGGACCGAATAAATCCATGTGAAGTAATTCATAAGGGGCATCTATGGAATTTACTGTTTTAGACTTATGAGGTTTCTTGTGTTGTTTTCCCTTTTGACATGGAAGACATTTATCTTCCACTTGAAACCTCAGCAATGGAACCCCTTTCACTAGCTCATTCTTAATGATATAATTCATTTTGCGGTAGTGAATATGGGCCATGCGTCTATGCCACAACATAGATTCAGCTTCAGATGCTTTTGACAGCAAACACGCCACCGCTGCAGTTGGATCCTTGGCACCCATGTCCATGACATAAGTATCATTTTTCCTTGGTGCACGCATTACTATCCAATCGTCCGGAATGACCAAACCCGGTTTCAACACCAATGCCTCCAGCTGTGTAAAATGGACCGAGTGACCCTTGTCGCAGACTTGTGACACGCTCATCAGATTGTGTTTAAGCTGCTCAACATAGTTCACTTTCTCCAAAGTGATCTTCCCATTCGTCACTTTTCCTCGTCCAGTAATCCTACCACCTTTAGCACCAGCAAAATTTACATGTCCACCATCAAATTCTTCAAATTCAGAAAACAACCTCGCATCCCCTGTCATGTGCCTGGAGCAGCCACTATCAACATACCATAAGTTGATAATCCTCCTTAGCAGCTCCTGCACACACCAACCAAAAGATTAGTTAGATTAGGGGACCCAAGCCTTAATGGTCTTGGGTCTTCCAGATTCATCAACTACAGGAACATCCATCCAGTATCCATCACTCCTAACTGGAGTCTTGGATCTTGGACCTGTTGATGGAAATGGGGCTTGATTTCCATAAGATCTCTGGTCCTGAGGGTACCTATTTATGTTTGGACTATGTGACCTTTGAAAATTTTGATTTTGATTCCAAGAACCTTGATTGTAATTTCTAAAGCCATTGTTATAAAAAGTTCAACCACCATTATTTTGGTATCGATTTTGATATTGGCCTTGACTTCTGAAATTATTTGTGTTTTGATTGTTCATTCTTGGTGAACTACTTCTAGGTCTTTCATATCTGCCTGATGTAGATTCAGGCTGAAATCTTGGTTGATTTCTTTGAAAACGAGGAACTTGTGGAGTTCCTTTTTCAGCCTTATCTACACCACCAGCAACATTCTCTGGTTGCTTAGGAGCAGATTTCTTTGGAGAACTTAAGACTTTTTCCTCATTATCACCTTTCTTCTCTGGTGATTTCCCTCTTTGTTTCTCACTAACTTGTGCTTCAACCTTTTTGTTAGGACAGCAGCTAGCTACATGTCCCTTTGTGTGACACTTGAAGCACGATCTCTTTTTCGAAGACTTCTTAGCTGGAGTCTTTGAACTAGATTCTGATTTTGATGATGATGCCTTAGAAGGATTTGGTTCAGTTTGCTTAGTTTCCAAATTTTCTATGTTTTTATTTTTAGCAAACTCCACATTTGATTCATTTTCTATAACAGCTGTTTCGTTTTTCATATCACTTCCTTGAACAAAATTAACCTTTTTAACAAAAGTTTGATTTTTGTTTTTAGAAGGTGTATTTTTCTTTTTCAAAACAGGTTTGCTATTATTTTCCTTCTTAGCATCATTATCTTCAAACACATCACCTTGACTAGATGCGAAACTACTAGGTGATGTTGACAGAAAGTCTGTGAACTCATCTTCATCAGGTAAGAAAGAATAGTCATGACTAAGAGGAGGTGGGACTTCATTGAAGCCTTTGAATCCCACACTGGTCTTGTCATTACTCTTCTTTAACCCACCCATCATGTGTTTCATAACAAAAGTAGAATCCCTGAATTGACCTAATTTCTTTTCAAGTTCAACAATTTTGAGTTGTGCATCTGACAACTCTTTGCATTTTTCAGAAATCTCTTTTGTTTTCTCAGCCATCATGTCATGTGCTAAGTCTATGACTTGAAGTTTTTCATTTAATTTGCAGGTTAAAACTTCAATTTCAGCTTCATATCCTTTTATCTTTTTCAAATATGATGACTCATTTCTTTTAGCAAAGAAATTTGATTCCTTTACGTTAGATATTTCGCTCACCAGACTTTTGTTTTGAGTTGACAACCTGTCAACCTCACCCTGTAATTCACGACACTTTAAACAAACAGAAGTAGAAGAATTACTTACCTCTCCTGTCGATTTGTCTGAGTTGGCCATAAGAGCAGCAAGTTGAGCTTCCATTCTTTTGATGATTTCATCTTTCGCTTCATCTTCCCTTTCTTTCTCAGCTTTTGGCTTTTCTTTTTCAGCATCTGTTGTCTGATCAGCCTTATCTACCTCAACTTCACTTTTCTTCTCAACCTTAGCATCATCTACTGTAGCTTCACCTTCATCAACTGGCACAATCTCTGCCATGAATGCCTGAGTGACATTCTCATCATTTTCCAAGTGAATACTCCAGTCATATGAGCCTTCTCTTGCAGTAGAGATCAACGCTCTTGAGTTAGAGTTATTTGATGCATTCCTATTGTTTGAACTCTGACTCGAAGTCTCATGTTTTTGTTTCTGACATTCCCTAGCGAAATGACCATAACTCTGACAGTTAAAGCACCTGACTTTGGCCTTGTCAAAACCAACGCTTTTTCCTACAAACTTCCTACCAGTTCTGTTCATGAACCTCTTCACACGTCTCGAAATCATGGCCATCTGCCATTGTAAATCCATCTCTTCTAGATCATCAGGGTCAATCTGATCATAATCTTCATCCAACGTGGCAGGATCAGATATCTTCCCCTGAATGTAGTTCTCATAGGAAGCAACGAATGAAGCAAGTAGAGCAAGATGTTCTTCAGCAGACTTCACACTCATAGGCATCGACTTAACACCACTATTCTGCTTAGAAGCTGAGGTTTTCTTTGCTCTTGTTGATCCTCCTGAAGCAGCTACAAAACACACATCACCATCCTCATTCACTGTGACCTGCTCATTTTCACATGAAAGAAAAGCAGTAGCAGAGTCGCTAGAAGCATTGTGAGATGAAGAAGATGTAAGCCCATTGTAAATCCCTGGATCTTGAACCTGATCATATCCAGTGTCCCTCTTCTTCATACTGAGCTCATAAGCTCTTAGCTTTCCAACTACTTCTTCCAGTTCTTTTGTGTCATAATCTGCTTCTCCCTTGATCATGAGAGTGTAGATATCCCATTTAGTAGGTAAGGCGTCAAGCAGCTTGTCATTCTTCTCTATGTCAGTATAGCAATCGATATCATAATTTTCCATTTCTGACATCAGATGATAGTAGCGAGTGATGATGTCCTCAAGTGACTCATGTTTCATGAACTTGAAAACAGCAAACTGCTTCTTAAGTAGATCAACTTTGTTTTTCTTTACATCTGCATTTCCCGCATATCTCTTTTCCAACGCATCCCACATATCCTTGGAATTTGTGTACCTCTTGAAAGTATGCTTGATGCTATCAGGTAAGGACATTTTGATTGCAGCCAAGGCTCTCTTTTCAGCCTCATACATCTTTTTATCAGCATCTGTCATGTTCACATAGGCAGTTTTACGTGGTCTGCCTTCAAAGTCATGTGTTGGGTCTATGTACCCTTCTTCAATGCATATCCACATGCGAGTATCCTGATATTCAATGAACGATTGAAAACGATCCTTCCATGTCAGGTAATTTTCCACCTTCATCATCTTAGGCGGTTTGTTGGTAGTGCCAACCTCATGCTCCATTCTCAACAGCTCATTCAAACTAGACATGTTTGACATTTTAACGTTGCAGACTGGTAACCGTACAATTTTAGTCCGAAACCTGTTTTTACTAAGTTATACCGTTAGATTCGTCTCGAGATTACGATTCCAATGATATATAATGTCTAAAACCTGTTTTTTTTTTTTTTTTTTTTGTCCTAAAAATCCAACGAGTCCAACGGTCCAAACGGTTTGTCCAGATGAGTTACGGATAATTTTCTAATCACAAAACAGTTAAATTTTCTTACGATTATCTAGAAAAATTCCACCACTTTCAAACTTGCAACTACACAGTCCAGTCGAGACCACTGTTTTGAGTCGAGACTACTGTTTCGAGTCGAGACTACTGTTTCGAGTCAAATGTGCACAACTCGAGACCACTGATTCGAGTCGAGACCTCCGTTTCGAGTCGAGACCTCCGTTTCGAGTCGAGACCACTCCGTTTCGTGTCAAATATGCACAACTCGAGACCACTGTTTCGAGTCGAGACCACCGTTTCGAGTGAAAACAGGACTAGTCGAGACCTCCAGTCGAGACCACTAATTCCAGTCGAGACCAGCAAGACCAGCAATCTTCCAATAATAAATCCCGAAAAATCAGCACTTTTCACACCAACGAATCCTCTGATTGATAACTTTCCAACTGAAACTCCTAAAAACAAGCAAACAAATCAGATCAATAACTAAAACGAATCAAACACTCACAATTTTTGACTGTTCTTCGATGTTCTTCACTGTTCTTCACACAAAATCCGAACGAGAGACGAATCAAAACACGAACAAAATCCTTGAATCTGTAATATCAGTTTTGAACCGTACACAAGAGCAAATGCTCTGATACCAATTGTAGGTCCCTTATCCGTATGGATCTTAACAAAACTGACAATCTACCAAGGGTGCGGAATCCCCTTGATAAACCTATCAAACAGAAACAAGAACACAAGACGGTTTACCAACTGATCTTCTATGATTATCCAACGTAAACGTTTACAATCACTAAAGATCTCCATGAACTCACAGCCAATGATCTGTGTATTCGAACTCTCTCTCAATTGCCTAAAAGTCTCCAAAAGTCTAACCCTAAAACTCTAGGTAAAGGTTGTTTATATAGCACAACCTATACAATTCGAATTGGGCTCAGCCCATTCGAATTCTGTTTACAAATCGGGCTAAACTAGATAGACTAAAACTTGATACAAACTTGGACTAGATTGGGCTTCAACAAACTCGAATTCCATTCAGTCTTCATAAGTCTTCGCGGCCCAAACTCGTTTAATATCCAAAGACCAATCCAACGTTGTTGTCACATAAAATGCACCAACAACTAACATTCCGCATTTCATGCAATCCCCCCACGAACTCCATAACGTCCACTTCAGGTAAGCACGTGCGGAATATGTCATGGAATATGCCCCAGGAATATCGCCAAGACTAAGTCCAAGCTCGTACTCCTGCAAAACAACACCATATTCAAAGTAGACAATCGTTAGTATAAGGATCCTTAAGATGATCCATGATCCTGATCCTGCATTACTTCTGAGGATCACCAATTCTAACAGAAGTGAGGATCACTAAACCCAACAGTAATTGAGGATCACTGATCATTTGAAAATCCTCCCCTAACACATAAATATGATTATTTAAATTTATTTAGTTTAAATTAATTAAATTAATAAATTTTTACTATTTTAAAAAGCTTATTTAAAAAAAAAATCTAGTTAATCTCGTTAAATATTGAAGTTAGTGGACTAACTTAGTTAATTATAGAGTTAGGCTCCTTTAAATGGTATAACTTGGTTAGTTATAACACTAGCTTCTCTTTTAATATCATAACATAAACCTTATTTAAGACCATGGGCTGTTAAGTACATAGATGAAACTATGAGGTTTTGTAAGAAGGAAAGGGAAATTAAATCAAAAAAATAAAGGGGGTTGGACGGGACTCGAACCCAGGCCAACAGCCCCATCCTGCGCACATAAAACCGCTGGGCTGCTGACAACTTATTGAACAAAACTAGCACCAATAATCCTTTAAGGTCAAGCCCAGCGCGCAACTTTAATCAGGCCGCAAACCAGCTCTTTTTTTAGCGGGTTTTGATGTTTTTTTTTTTTGAGTTTTAAACTTGTTTAATCATTAATTATCCCACCAAAACCTAACCTAAACCTTCCCTATAAATACAAGCCCTTCCCCAAGCTCATTTCACTTTGCAAACACAATCAAATCACTCTAAATCTCTCTCAAATCGCCATAAACAAGCTGCCAAGACATAAGTTCGAGCAAATTTGCTACCCTTCACTAAAGTGAGCATAACTCACTCGTTTCTCATCTGTTTTAGCTCATTCTTTTTCCAGAACGCTTGGCTTGACCTTAGCTTCGATTCCATGGGTATTTCACAGAGAATAAAGCCCTGGAACTCCGGCAAATAGGCTCCAAAGTTCACTGATTTCATTTATCTTTACTAATCCTTGTTCAAACTTGAGTTTAACTCACTCAAACCCACGTACTTATGCTTATAACCTCTTCCATGGTTAGTTAAGCTTAAAAACGGGGCTGAGACATACAAAATCAGAGGTTAATCCTCAAATACTTTCTGTTTTGTTTAGGTTTTCGACCCACAAGAGGTGTTCAAGCTTCAAGCTTGATAAAGGTGTGATTGTGGACTAACTTGGGTTGTCCAACATAAAATACCCACATCCCTTGATGATTTCTCATAGTGTAGATGTTTCTTAATCTTGTATTGATATTAGTTCATGACCCTCCTTGTATGTTTTTACATCAAGTGTAGTGGTGAACCATAAGAGGTACCTAAATGGAAGCATGTCCTTCCTACCTCCTACATGAATTCTATGACACAATAGAGGTACCTAAATGAAGATTAATCTTCTACCTCATGCTTGATTATTGGACTAAATAATACACATAACACTTATACATATATTTACCATTCGAACTCTTGATGGTGGACTTGTGTTCATTCGTCAAAGTAGTAGAAATACATCATCCAAGACATAAGACTTGTTACGATTCTAATGAGTATACTACTCATGAAAACATTAACCCTTGAGGTTTTATAGTGTCAAGAACAAGTACTTGATGTTGAAGGATGATTACCTTCGAATATATACATTCTTGTGTTTTAACTTCCTAAAATCCCTAAATCTTCCGAATGCCCAAACTCACACACCTATGTTTCCTTTGTGTAGAAGGACTTGGTGTTCCAACTTCCTAATCAACCAACTCACTCGCGGATTCAAGTAGAAGACTTGCAAAACCGTGAGTATACTCACAACCCCCTTTTTATGTTTACCACTTTTGGGGTGTAACATGTTACCTTATTAAAACTACACTTAAACTTATTCTTTATGCAATGCACGAAAACAATCCTTATACATGAATACTATGTTATGATACTTGATGCTTACGTGGACCATACTTATGTGATATGTTTTAGTCATTAGCTTTCACGAGCCTCCATTTGACATGTATAGCGCCATAGGAGTAACGCACCGCCCCCTTAAACTTGTGGTCATGTCGAATTAACTAAACTTTCTTGCGTAAACAGAGGATTGGCTAGAAATATTGCATGCCATGTTAGGTTGATCTTGTATAAGCTAAGTTGCCATGTGGATTCGTTTTAAACTTTTATACTTATACTTATTCTTAAACTTGTATACTCGCCTTTGCTTTTGCATTGAATTGTATTTTAAACATGTTACAGGTTGATGATTGATGATGCTATGAAAATGGATAGCAAAGATGCCTAGATATTCACTTAGACGTTTAGGTTTAAAGTGTTGTATCAATTTTGTTAATGTTATGTTGAACAATGTTGTTATTTGATTTTCTTGTAATGTTTTGACAATTTATTTATGAAATGAAATCGGTTGAATTAAATATTGTCACCATAGTGTTATGAAGTCTCTTACAATCTTGAACAAGTCCCACTCCGATGATTCCGCCATTGGTTGGGGTGTGACAGATTGGTATCAGAGCCATAACTATAGGGAATTAGGTAGAATTGCCATGTTCGACCTAGTCTATAGTAGGAACCATATTTTTGACCATTCTTGTTTCATGCTTAAAACTTTATGCTTCCTTCTTTGCTCCTTTCACTTCTTTTGGTCTTAATACTTACATAATGTCTTTCCTAAGACATTTTACACAATACACTTGAAGAATTGAAGAGACTCTTTATACAAAAGAGACGAGTTTACCAAAATAGGCGTGAAACCCACAATTTGGTGAACGACTCTCATTCCGCTTATTCTTATTTTTGCACGAAATTTCGCCATTTAGCTAGGAGTGAAATCCACATCTAAATGGTAAATTTCCAATTCAAACTCTAGTGGACCCTCGTCATAGTGTCGAAATTATATTTTTTTACCCAACGAGTACCAACCACATTAGGGTACGAAATCGTCAAGTTAGGGGTGAAACCCGCACCTTGTCGATTGAGTCCCATTCCTCGATTTTCATTCTCGCCAAAGTTTCGATTGTTTCAATCGATTAGAGATGTGTAGTAACTGGAAGGGTAAGATACCGTTAATCGCTTCTCGACGAGAGTATCTTACCTATAGGCCAAAGCACGTTTCTCTAATTTGAAAGGGCTTTCGATTCACTTTGGAATAGTCGACGTTTCTCTACCCGAAACAATCCTATGTTTTATGAGCCTCTCTTTTATGTGACTCAATTTACATGTGATATTTATACTTGTTACCTCGTTCGTTTCAAACCGTTACACAATTCGCACGTCTAGCGCAATCAAAAACAATAATAATTCTCATGAACAAACTAAATTTATACTCTTTTCACGCATTCATACGTGTTTATACTTGTTAAATTCATGTTAACTATGTGAACCATACGTGATACATCATACTTACATGCTTAAACTTGCAAACTTATTTTGAATTTATGATCAAGTCTCACCCTTTTCCTTCTCTTTCGATTCCTTAGATGTCGTCCAACGATGCTTCCAAGAAAGCCAAGTCAAAGAAGGGTTCGACCTCCAACGCAAAATCCAACTCCATGTCACAAAGGGATTGCATGAGATTCATGGCCAAGCAAATGGCTAAGGTCCTACCCGACATTGTCAGCAAGATTCAGCCAAACACCGATTCACCGCATGGCTCTGTCGATTCGAAGGCCGAAAAACCAAAATCAACCTTCCAATTCAAGCAATTCATGGCTTGTAAACCCTTGGAGTTTACTGGCAAAGATGGCTCCACCACCATGATGAATTGGTTCAACGCGATTGAGCTTACCTTCTTGCAAAGTGGTTGTCCTGATGAGCTACGAACTTTGAATGCAACGGGAGTTTTTCGTTCGAGGGCACTCGAATGGTGGACTACCGAACGCAACAAGAGGGGAAACGATGTTTCACATGCTATGCCTTGGGACGAACTTAAGCAGCTTATGAAGGACCACTTCTGTCCTCCCCACGAGCTCCAAAAGTTGGAGAACGAATTTTGGAACCTAACGCAAAAAGGGAGCGACATGTATGGTCTGATTACGCGCTTCAAACAGCTTAGTGTCCTTTGCCCTGGACAAGTAGATTCTGTCCCCAAAACCATAGCCAAGTTCATTCGCTGTGTTGCACCTGCCGTGACCAATCATCTTGCCTCTGCTAACCCTAAAACCATTGAGGAAGCCTACACCATAGCCACCGAACTTAACAACAACTGTGTTCTCCATGGAACCTATGACAAGGTTTCAACGAAGAACGCACGTCAAGCTACCACCGACACTGCCACTGTTGAACCCTCACCCTCCCAGCCGTCCAAGAAAAACCAAGGCAAGAAGCGGAAGGCTTCAAGCCAAAATTGTGCGGTCGTCCCTCCGCCAAACCCACAACCATCACAAGCTTTAGCCGTCGTTGCACCCGCAAACACCGAACCACCAAAACAAGGTTATGTTGGAACTCATCCCAAATGTACCACCTGTCTGTTTCACCATCCTGCCAACGTACCTTGTCGCAAATGTGCCAACTGTCAGAGGTATGGTCATTTTGCAAACCGTTGTCGAATCTTCCCTCAACCTCAAAATGCTCCTGTGCGAGCATGCTTCAAGTGTGGCGATCCCAATCATCTCGCCAATGGTTGTCCCCAGCGTTATCAACCTCAACAACAGCAACAGCAGCAGCAGCAGCAGCAGCAGTAACCGCCACAGCAGCAACAACAAGCTCAACAACCTGCTAGAGGCCGAGCTTTTGTCATCACTGCTGCTCAAGCTCAAAATGCCAACGATGTCATTACTGGTACGTTTCTTGTGAACCATGTTTATGCTTCTTGTCTATTTGATACTGGCGCCGATAAAAGTTTTGTGTCGCTAGAATTTGAACAATTGCTTAAGTGTAAACGCTCTAAGTTGCCAAAATCTTTTGCTGTCGAAGTCGCTAATGGTAAATCTGTCACTGTTGATTCCGTTCTTTCCAACTGTTCCTTGAATCTCAACGATCTTACGTTTTCAATCGATCTTATACCTATGCAAATGGATAGCTTTGACATCATAGTAGGCATAGACTGGCTTAGGCGAGTTCGTGCTGAAGTTGTTTGTGCTGAAAAGTTTATCCGCCTCCCTCTTCCAAACGGTGATTCTCTACACGTGTATGGCGAGAAACCTTCTCAAGGTCTCAAGCTTATGTCATGTATCCAAGCAAACAAATGCTTACGCAAGGGTACCTTCGCCTTTCTTGCCCATATTGTGGAAAAGAAGGACAAAGGCCCAAGCATAAGTGACGTTCCCATTGTACGTGATTTCCCCGATGTGTTTCCCGACGATCTTCCTGGTCCACCTCCTGCTCGTTCTGTCGATTTTCGCATTGATTTAGTGCCTGGCGCTACACCTGTCGCTAAGTCTCCTTACCGTTTAGCACCCTCTGAGATGCAAGAGCTCTCGAGTCAACTCCAAGAGCTTCTTGATAAAGGCTTTATACGCCCTAGTACTTCTCCTTGGGGCGCTCCCGTTTTGTTCGTTAAAAAGAAAGATGGGTCATTCCGTATGTGTATTGATTATCGTGAGCTCAACAAGCTTACTGTCAAGAACCGATACCCTCTTCCTCGCATCGATGACCTCTTCGATCAATTGCAAGGCGCGACCTGCTTTTCAAAAATCGATCTTCATTCTGGGTACCATCAACTTCGAGTCCTCGAAGAAGATGTACCTAAGACCACCTTTCGTACACGTTATGGTCATTACGAGTTCGTGGTTATGCCCTTTGGTTTGACCAACGCACCTGCTGTTTTCATGGATTTGATGAACCGTGTGTGCAAAGCGTACTTGGACCGTTTCGTGATCGTTTTCATAGACGATATTCTTATTTATTCCAAGACACGAGGAGAGCACGAGCGACACTTGCGTCTTATCCTTGAACTTCTTCGTACTGAACGTCTATACGCCAAATTCTCCAAGTGTGAATTTTGGTTAAAAGAGATCCAATTCCTTGGTCATACTGTCAACGAACTTGGTATTCACGTTGACCCCGCTAAAATCGAAGCTGTGAAGAACTGGATCGCACCTAAATCTCCGTCTGAAATACGTTCATTTCTTGGTCTTGCTGGTTATTATCGTCGTTTTATCTCCAACTTCTCGAAGATCGCTATTCCTTTGACCTCTTTGACTCAAAAAGAGAAACCTTTTGTTTGGGGTCCCAAACAGGAGGAATCTTTTCAAACACTCAAGGAGATGCTGTGTAATGCTCCTATCCTCACACTTCCTGATGGTAACGACGACTTCGTCGTATATTGCGATGCTTCACGCCTTGGTCTTGGTTGTGTGCTTATGCAACGAGACAAGGTCATCGCTTATGCGTCGAGGAAACTCAAAATTCATGAGAAAAACTATACTACTCACGACCTTGAACTTGGCGCAGTTGTTTTTGCGTTGAAGATTTGGCGACACTACCTTTATGGTACTAAGTGTGTGGTTTTCACCGACCATAGAAACCTTCAACATATCTTCGACCAAAAGGAACTGAACATGCGTCAACGCCGTTGGGTGGAATTGTTAAACGACTACGACTGCGAAATCAAATACCATCCAGGTAAAGCAAACGTAGTAGCCGACGCTCTTAGTCGTAAAACTCATGTGAAGAGTATCCGTTGTCTCCAACTCGTTAACGACCTTCAGAAACGTATACGTGAAGCTCAATACGCCTCCATTAACGAAGGTAGTCTCTCTGTTGAGATACGAGGTGCTAAAGAACATGAACTCGTGTCTAAATCTGATGGTATTCTATAATATCTCAATCGTATCTGGATCCCTAATCGTGAAGACCTCCGAAACTTTCTCATGAATGAGGCGCACAAAACAAGGTATTCTGTTCATCCTGGTGCTGACAAGATGTACCACGACATGCGTACTTCCTATTGGTGGCCTGGGATGAAGAGAGATATCGCCTCTTATGTTGCGAAATGTCTTACCTACTCGAAGGTAAAAGCTGAACATCAACGTCGCTCGGGCTTGCTCGAACAACCAGAAATTCCTATCTGGAAATGGGAGAGCGTTGCCATGGATTTTATCACTAAACTTCCTCGTACTTCTTCTGGTCATGGCAGTATTTGGGTGATCGTAGATCGATTGACCAAATCAGCTCATTTTCTTCCCATTCGTGAAGATTTCAAAGTCGAGAAATTGGCTAGAATCTACACTGATGAGATCATTTGTCGTCATGGTACCCCCATTGACATCATTTCCGATCGTGATGCTCGTTTTACGTCTCACCTTTGGCAAACTTTTCAATCTGCTATGGGTACTGTTCTCAACCTTAGCACCGCTTTCCATCCTCAAACAGACGGTCAAACCGAGCGTACTATCCAAACATTAGAGGATATGCTTCGTTCATGCGTAATAGATTTTGGTGGCAACTGGGATTCACACTTGCCGTTGATCGAATTCTCGTACAATAACAGCTATCATGCGAGTATTCAAATGGCACCTTTCGAAGCATTGTATGGGCGCAAGTGTCGTTCGCCTATTAGTTGGCACGAGATTGGTGAATCTCAATTCACTGGTCCCAAGCTTATACAAGAAGCGACGGACAAGATTTTACTGGTTCGAGACAATCTACTAAAAGCCAGGAGCCGACAAAAGAGTTACGCCGACAAGCGTCGCAAACCTTTGGAATTCGAGACAGGTGACTTAGTACTTCTCAAGATATCCCCTTGGAAGGGTGTAGTTCGATTTGGTAAGAAAGGGAAACTCGCACCTCGCTATGTTGGTACTTTTAAGATTCTCGAAAGGATTGGCAAGGTTGCATATAGACTGGACCTACCTGAAGAATTCAACAATGTACATCCTGTCTTCCATGTGTTAAACTTAAAGAAGTGTCTAGCTGACGAAGGGCTTCGAGTTCCACTCGAGGACCTTCAAGTCAACGAGACCTTGCACTTTGTGGAAAAACCCGTCGAAATCGTGGATCAAGGAGTCAAGTTATTGAGGCGCAGCAAAATTCCTATCGTCAAGGTTCGATGGGATGGTAAACGTGGCGCTGAATTCACTTGGGAACTCAAGAGTCACATGAAAACGAAGTATCCGCAACTTTTTCCTACATCTTCCTAAATTTCGGGACGAAATTTCCTAAAGGAGGGGAGACTGTAACGCCCTGCTTATTTGTACTTTCCATTTATAGCAAGTCTTGTTCGTATTTCTATTTTCGGAAACCTTGTGTCCTTGTAATCGTTCTTTCTTTGTAACCGTTGTAAAATCTGAGACTTGGATCATAAATAAAACTCGTATTTTGTTAATTACATGTTATACATACTTTATACATGCTCATACATTTAATTTCGTGAAACATTCGATGCATATTCGTAATTCTTGGAAACTTCGTGTCAATCTTGCAAATACATGAAACTTGTGAATTATACACCTTTTGGACGAAATATGATTCATGGGTTCTCGATTCTTTATTTTTCGACACTCAATACTCGTTAAACTAGTTAAGATCTTAAAATAATGGTATTCAAAAGCCTCGTGAAAGGAATAATCGTTAAAGGTTCTTCTATTTATTTATTTCGTTCATAAATATGATTATTTAAATTTATTTAGTTTAAATTAATTAAATTAATAAATTTTTACTATTTTAAAAAGCTTATTTTAAAAAAAAAATCTAGTTAATCTCGTTAAATATTGAAGTTAGTGGACTAACTTAGTTAATTATAGAGTTAGGCTCCTTTAAATGGTATAACTTGGTTAGTTATAACACTAGCTTCTCTTTTAATATCATAACATAAACCTTATTTAAGACCAGGGGCTATTAAGTAAATAGATGAAACTATGAGGTTTTGTAAGAAGGAAAGGGAAATTAAATCAAAAAAATAAAGGGGGTTTGAAGGGACTCGAACACGGGCCAACAGCCCCATCCTGCGCACAAATAACCGCTGGGCTGCGGACAACTTATTGAACAAAACTAGCACCAATAATCCTTTAAGGTCAAGCCCAGCGCGCAACTTTAATCAGGCCGCAAACCAGCTCTTTTTTTTAGCGGGTTTTGATGTTTTTTTTTTAGTTTTAAACTTGTTTAATCATTAATTATCCCACCAAAACCTAACCTAAACCTTCCCTATAAATACAAGCCCTTCCCCAAGCTCATTTCACTTTGCAAACACAATCAAATCACTCTAAATCTCTCTCAAATCGCCATAAACAAGCTGCCAAGACATAAGTTCGAGCAGATTTGCTACCCTTCACTAAAGTGAGCATAACTCACTCGTTTCTCATCTGTTTTAGCTCATTCTTTTTCCAGAATGCTTGGCTTGACCTTAGCTTCGATTCCATGGGTATTTCACAGAGAATAAAGCCCTGGAACTCCAGCAAATAGGCTCCAAAGTTCACTGATTTCATTTATCTTTACTAATCCTTGTTCAAACTTGAGTTTAACTCACTCAAACCCACGTACTTATGCTTATAACCTCTTCCATGGTTAGTTAAGCTTAAAAACGGGGCTGAGACATACAAAATCAGAGGTTAATCCTCAAATACTTTCTGTTTTGTTTAGGTTTTCGACCCACAAGAGGTGTTCAAGCTTCAAGCTTGATAAAGGTGTGATTGTGGACTAACTTGGGTTGTCCAACATAAAATACCCACATCCCTTGATGATTTCTCATAGTGTAGATGTTTCTTAATCTTGTATTGATATTAGTTCATGACCCTCCTTGTATGTTTTTACATCAAGTGTAGTGGTGAACCATAAGAGGTACCTAAATGGAAGCATGTCCTTCCTACCTCCTACATGAATTCTATGACACAATAGAGGTACCTAAATGAAGATTAATCTTCTACCTCATGCTTGATTATTGGACTAAATAATACACATAACACTTATACATATATTTACCATTCGAACTCTTGATGGTGGACTTGTGTTCATTCGTCAAAGTAGTAGAAATACATCATCCAAGACATAAGACTTGTTACGATTCTAATGAGTATACTACTCATGAAAACATTAACCCTTGAGGTTTTATAGTGTCAAGAACAAGTACTTGATGTTGAAGGATGATTACCTTCGAATATATACATTCTTGTGTTTTAACTTCCTAAAATCCCTAAATCTTCCGAATGCCCAAACTCACACACCTATGTTTCCTTTGTGTAGAAGGACTTGGTGTTCCAACTTCCTAATCAACCAACTCACTCGCGGATTCAAGTAGAAGACTTGCAAAACCGTGAGTATACTCACAACCCCCTTTTTATGTTTACCACTTTTGGGGTGTAACATGTTACCTTATTAAAACTACACTTAAACTTATTCTTTATGCAATGCACGAAAACAATCCTTATACATGAATACTATGTTATGATACTTGATGCTTACGTGGACCATACTTATGTGATATGTTTTAGTCATTAGCTTTCACGAGCCTCCATTTGACATGTATAGCGCCATAGGAGTAACGCACCGCCCCCCTTAAACTTGTGGTCATGTCGAATTAACTAAACTTTCTTGCGTAAACAGAGGATTGGCTAGAAATATTGCATGCCATGTTAGGTTGATCTTGTATAAGCTAAGTTGCCATGTGGATTCGTTTTAAACTTTTATACTTATACTTATTCTTAAACTTGTATACTCGCCTTTGCTTTTGCATTGAATTGTATTTTAAACATGTTACAAGTTGATGATTGATGATGCTATGAAAATGGATAGCAAAGATGCCTAGATACTCACTTAGACGTTTAGGTTTAAAGTGTTGTATCAATTTTGTTAATGTTATGTTGAACAATGTTGTTATTTGATTTTCTTGTAATGTTTTGACAATTTATTTATGAAATGAAATCGGTTGAATTAAATATTGTCACCATAGTGTTATGAAGTCTCTTACAATCTTGAACAAGTCCCACTCCGATGATTCCGCCATTGGTTGGGGTGTGACATGTTGGTTCAAGATCTGGAATCTATCCAAGAGATTACTGATTTCGGGTTAAACATGAAACTCCGCCTCAAACAGCTGACTGATCGGACTAGGGTGGTTCCTGTCCGAACGGGTCACTTGTGTCTTGACGAGTTTCTGTTGTTTAGCAAGTTATCACGTTATCTCGATCAAAACCGCAAACTTTCAAAACAATCAAGTGTCAAGATGATAAGAGCAGTTGGAACAGATTGCCGTCCGATCAGATTGCCACCCGATCGGATTGCCACCTGATCGAACAGCCGTTCGATCGGCTTGCACTTGGTTATTAGTGTCAAGATTATCAAAGCAGTTGGAACGGATTGCCACCCGATCGAACAGCCGTCCGATCGGCTTGCACTTGGTTACTCACTTAAATTATTATTCCAACTTTTCAAGTTTTGAACGTCGAACGGATTGCCGTCCGATCAGATTGCCATCCGATCGATCAACCATCCGACCATGTGATGTTTGGAACTTCAACACTTAAACAATTTTCAACATGTTCAACACTTAATCAATTCCAAACGGATTGCCACCCGATCGGATTGCAATCCGTTAGAGTGACAAACTGCTGTGAACTCGTCCTCACCAAAGTGTCCTACTAATCGGATCGTCACCCGATCGAACGACCGTTCGATCGATCGACCTGAAAGGTAGAAATACTTCTCTGTTTTCAAAATGCTATAACGAAAACTTCAAAGCCATCATACACAAACACATCCTTGCCAAACGAGGTGACAACCCAATCGAATGGCCATCCGATCGGATGACCATCCGAACGGATTGCCACCCGGTCGACTGGCCATCCGATCAGATTACCATCTGACACTTGGTTCACCGCCACCATTTGGCGCACTATTCAACGCTTACGCTATCAATCTGTAATCAGGCTAACCTCAGACGCGCTCCCTCCAATCCAACTAAGTGGTGTTTGCTTGCCGAACACCGACTGTGAGTATACTCGAACCCTTTTTATCGCATTTTGGGTGTAACATACGTTTCTATCAAATCAAACTTATCAAACGAATTATCCAATCAAACTGTTTATCACTTGCGAATAACTGTTATGCATATTTACACGCGATGCTAGTTACATATGTGTTAGGACTTATACTCGCAAGGTCCCTCCTTAACTAGTATAGTACTATAGCACCCGAC
The DNA here is from genome assembly GCA_030545235.1 of Helianthus tuberosus. Taxonomy (NCBI): domain Eukaryota; kingdom Viridiplantae; phylum Streptophyta; class Magnoliopsida; order Asterales; family Asteraceae; genus Helianthus; species Helianthus tuberosus. The sequence continues at coordinate 149,995,523 of CM060431.1, read as the reverse complement.
GGGGTCTAGTTAGGATGAATAGCAATCGCAATCGCAGCTCGAGTGACTTAGCTGGTAGTATCAGTCTTGTATGCATGTTTGTTGAGGTATCTCGTTTATGTATTTGGTAATTCGCAGCACTTTTAACTATTTACGCTACTCTATCAAAACTTGTATACTCGCCAATACTTTTGTATTGACGTTGTTTTAACGTATGTTGCAGGTTTAGTTGCAGTCTTCATCAAATCAAGCTAGGAAGTCTAGAAACTCACCTAAAATCTAGGTTGTCGAATTTGAATTGTTTAAGAGGACATGAAATTCGTGACAGCTTATGTGATTGTAATTGTTTATTAGTATGAGATAATGAACGCATTAAATACTGTCGCAATTTAGTTGTTATGGATTCTCTTGCGCAATCTGATTCGCCTAGTAACGCGCCCCGATGATTCCACCATCGGTTGGGGTGTGACATTTTGGCTAATATACAAAATAGATTCGATTAAACAAGCAAGTTATTGATGGGAAGATTTGCAGAACCGATGCCAGAAAAACGATAACACGCATCTCTAAATTGATCACGACGGTGATTCCCGGATTTTCTGGACTTCCTAGAATTAGTCGGAGACTGGGGAGAGGTGGGAGATCTTTGGCGGGCTATTGGTTTTCAAAACCTTGGATTGGCAATAATAGTCCCTCAGGTTTGAAAAAGTTACATAAAACCTTTATAAGCTTAAAGGTGTTTTTAACTTAACTAAAAAAAGAAAAAAATAAAAGTTGAAGAAAATCAACAAAAAAAAAGTTGTACGATACCGTTGTTCGTACGATAACCGTGATCAGGGATGAGGAAACGGTACCGGGTAGCAGCACTGAATTTCCCGAACCAAAAGATTTCCAATAACAATTCGGCACCAACTTTTGGCGTTTTTTGTATTAGTGTCGGTTTTTACCTTCATGTACTAATACCGAACAGGACCGTCCCGGTATTTTCGATACCAGTACTGGTTCGATACCGGTTGACACCAAGCTTATCCCAACCTCTGATATTAAAAAAAAGATTAAAGTTAAAAAATAAAGAAAATAACTATTATTATAATATTAAAATAATAAAAATATTAAAAAAACTATATATTATTATAATATTAAAATCAGTATTCATTTCAATTCGTTTATTAATATATAGTAAAGTAATAATAATAATAGTACACTACAAGAACATGGCACCTTTAGCGGCGACAGGTGTCGCCGGTATTGACCACTTTTGTCGCCGCTATTGACTTTTAGCGGCGAGATGTCGCCGGTAAAGCTTCGCCGGTATTTCTCGGACACTATTGACCGGTTGTCGCCGCTAAAGACTACTGTCGCCGGTATTGATCCTCCACTTTTAGCGACGACACCGGTATTAATCTTCGTCGGTAAAGGTTGAAAAGCAATAGCGGCGACAGCTATCGCCGCTAAAAGTCTGTTTTTTTTTAATACAGCAGCTGTATATACAGCTGCCCAGCCAGTTTTACGGCCGAAAAAACAAAACCTGCCTATTTTCAAACAACGCAAGCATACGCCATGAACATAATCAACATATACTAAAGGTAATAAAATTAAAAACTACGTTTACGTCGTACATTATAATCCTACAACGTTTAATTAAATCTAAATCATACATTAAAAACAAGTCACTCATCGTTATCGTTGGCTTCATCGTCGGATTCATTATCGAATAAGTTGTCAGAATCGTAGTCTTTTGACTTTCCTTTTCCTTTTCCTTGTGAAGCAAGATAGTTGTTAAGTTGGTTCAAAAATGACGGGGTTTGGAACAAGTTGTTAACAAAATCCTACAATAATAGATAGCAAAACGTATATTAGCATATTAATTAACGCTACCAACATATATTTAACAAAGAAACATGCATTCGTTTGTCATTTTATAAATTGCGTAGTTTACCTCGGAAAAGGGTTCTTGCGTCCTAGCTTGCGAAGACGACATGTTAGATGACGAGTGCGAGGACGTGTTGGAAGAAGGTTTAGGCCCCATCCCGCGGTACCATCCTCGCCGCTCACCCAACGCTTCCTGATACGGGGCAATTGGCGGACCCTCACCGCTCCATTCACTTGTGGCCTGTTGTATGTTCCGCTGTATTTTACGAAGATGATTAAATATATATGTGTATATATATATATATATATATATATATATTTGTTATAGAAAATAATACTTAAAAGAAATACTTACGTAATTTTGTTCAGCAACCGGATCAACCCAATTCCCTTGATTGTCCGTGTGGGTTTTAGCATACGTAGGTACCCAATCCATATCCTGTTTAACATTAAACTTAGATTAGACATTAAATAAACAAAAGCTTACACACACGCACACATACATAAAACATTACATTTTTATAGGCGGTGCTACCGTACGACGATGTCCCCCCACGGTATGGGAATTGTTGTTTCTCGCGTACTAGTGTGTTGGCCTTGCTTCTTTTAATATATTTTGCTTCCCGGAAACCTTCGATGGTTCTCAACCAGTTATCAAAGGGCATATCCGCGGGATGGAATGCCCTTGCACTCTCAAGATCATTGTAACCTCCCTTACTCTTAAATATTTTTTTAGCATCGTACTTGCGGTCAGAGTACCGCTTCATAAGCACAGCCCTAATGCCACCCGTCAAGTTTCTCGCTTCATAATCACGTTCCACTTCATCAAAATTGAAATTTTCCTACAAATTAAATAAAAAAGTTAAAATATCATATATAAATTAGATTTGCATGTGCATAAATATTTGATAAAATTTTATGCATATAACTTATTTACCCGTAAGTGGTTCATGAGGGCATCCTTGTAATGTTGTTCAACGTTATCCCATCCAATTTTATCGAACGGGATGGACCGCCACATATACAGGCCGGCCTCCCGTGAAAACATATCTCTTGTTTTACCAACAGGGGTATACGTGACCTGCCTGTCAAACGTAAGCGATACAGCCCCCCCCCCGCTTTTACCAGACACCTTAGTTTCTCGTTTTTTGCTTTCCCCCTAACCCTCTTCGGGGGAACCGCTGCAATTAAAACAAAAATAATTAGTAACAACATTTATAATATAAAAAATATAAGGACTGAAAATAATTTAGTAAAAGACTTACCGTCTGTCTCGTGTGTGCCACGAAATCCACCAGGAGGAAGCGGTGGATCACCAGCGCCGTCACCCCCATGTCCCCAGGGGGCCACATCCGCCATCAGATAAGCGAATATCAACAATACAGAAAACATAATCCCTATAAAGTTACAAATGTTACAGCATGTGTATCTAATAGAAATTAAGGGAAAGTACAACAAGTGTAACTCAAATTCAAATAAATATTTCAAACAAGTGTTTATCAATTACAAATCAATATAAATTACAATAACTTTTCTTTTAGTCAGACTCCACATAATCGGGATCATCCTCATCATAATCAGCCTCGACCTCATCACAATCAGTCTCGACTTCAAACACTTCATCGACGGTGGCCGTTGGGGGATCAACTTCAATTGAAGGCTCACCCGCAGTAACATGAGAAGATCCAATTTGAAAGTATTGGGTCAAGTCAATGACAAGTGGACAGTCAGATGAAGAGTTGTTGTCGACAATGTCCCTATCTTCTAAGTGTTTGTCAACATTTTGAACCTTATTGACGCGGTCATCACTTAATGGCCGATCCCAAATTCTTCGATGATTAACATTTTCGACTACCCACCTATGTTTATTTTTTTGGTTTCGAGACGTTTCTTGGATGAAGAACACTTGTTTGGCTTGCGAAGCAAATATGAGTTGATCGTCTTTGTCCCATTCATGTTCAGTGCTTATACTGGTGATATTATTGTCATGGTTTACACCCCTTTGAGTATCAAACCACTTGCACCGAAATAGGACAGTGGAATAATCATTTGTATAACGCAACTCAATAATTTCTTCTAATTGGCCATAAAATTTCACACCGTTCTCTCCAACCACTTCCACCCCAGAGTTTTGCGTTGCGCATTTTGCATCACGTTCAAGTGTCTTAAACCTAACACCGTTGACTATGCAAGCAGTGTAAGTGTAAGCAGTCATTTTCACACAAATTGAAAGAGCATACAACTCCGGGTGGAATTCTGGAGAATTTTGTGTTTTCATCGAATGGACCTAACAAATATAGAGTAATAATGTTTGTTATATATGTATTACCTAGCAAGTATAGAGTAATGAGTGTTATATATGTATTATACCTTATGGAGAAACCATCCCGGAAATTTGGTTTTAAGATCATCATGGGGATGTGTATGTTTGAATTCACTACATTGATGACAAATATAAGAAAGGAATGAGAAATACCAATTAACAGATTATGAAATGTTAAAGATAGAAGCACTCATTTCATGTACTCCCTAACTTCTCGCAGTTTTCGAGGACAAACCATTCCATCTTGCTTTTTTCGATGAATGATAGATATTTGTCCTTTCTTGCGCCAACATAACGACATTTGGACTCAAACACCCATAACTTTCTTTTTTCAACAACGACATCATCGTTTCTATCTGGGCGATTGAACTTAGTCTGAACATCTTTAAGGTACATTGAACAAAATGTTAGAGCTTCTTCAAACACATAACCTTCAGCTATACAACCTTCAGGCCTTGCCGGGTTTTTGACATAGTTCTTTAGTTTTTTCATGTACCTTTCAAATGGATACATCCATCTAAAAGCTACTGGACCTCCCGCAATCGCTTCATCAGGTAAATGCACAAGTAAATGAACCATAATGTCAAAAAACGCAGGTGGATAGATCATCTCTAACTTGCATAAGATGGTAACAATATCATCCTTTGCTTTCTTCATATCATCCACCGATAGTGTTCTAGAGCAAAGTTGCTTAAAGAACATACAAAGGTCTACTATTGGTGTAGATGTATCTTTAGTCAAAAGCCCTCTAACCCCAATCGGTATCAAACGTTGCATGAGGATATGACAGTCATGAGATTTCAACCCGGTAATGTTAGCATTGTTATCTGTTACCCTCTTACTGATATTAGATCCAAACCCATCTGGTAATTTAACATTTTTTATAAACTGACAAAAAAGTTTTCGATCATCGGACTTGAATGAGTACTTTGGGTGGGGACTTAAGAACTTGCCACCCGATTGTTTCAGCCATTGTGACGGCCGAATGTTTAGTTTTTCCAAGTCGGACCGCGCATTTGGCGTGTCTTTGCTCTTATCGTTCATTAGAAGAGTACCGAGCAAGCTGTCACACACATTTTTCTCTATATGCATTACATCTAAGTTATGTTTCAGCTGCAGAGAAGACCAATACTCAAGGTCAAAAAATATGCTTCTTTTGGACCAGTTCAACTCGAAATCTGACCGGGTTATCCTCCCACCTCCAAAATCTGGATGCTTGCCTGGTAGACGATTAATTAAACGACCGAGTTGAGCTTCTATGTCAGCTGGGCTAAACTGTCTCGGAGGGTCTCGTGTCTCGGGTCTCCCGTTAAAGTCGAGACTTGTTCTCCAAGGATGGTTGGCATCTAAGAACCGGCGATGACCAACATAAGCACATTTACCAGTTACACGTATTGAAGGAGTGTCTTGGTTACAAGTTGGGCATGCCATGTAGCCTTGTCCGCTCCAACCTGATAGACTACTACAGGCTGGAAAGTCATTTATGGTCCATAACAACGCCGCCTTCATTGTGAAGTATGTGTTTGTTGCTGCGTCTTTAGTACGTACACCTGTCTGCCACAATTGCTTAAGCTCATCTACTAACGGTCTAAGGAAAACGTCCATGTCTTTCCCTGGTGATTTAGGGCCAGGAATCAACAAGGTCAACATGAATGTGGACTCTCGCATGCATAGCCAGGGAGGCAGATTATATGTTGTGAGTATAACCGGCCACGTGCTATGAGTCGAGGATCCACTACCATTGTTAAAGGGATTAAAACCATCAGCTGCAAGCCCTAAGCGAACAGTTCGTGGCTCCATCGCGAAGTTTGGGTACTTTTTATCAAAGCCTTGCCATGCAGATCCATCAATTGGATGACGCATAGTCCCATCTTCCGATCGTCCAGTACTATGCCATATCATATCTTTCGTTGTGTGCCTTGAACAATACAAACGTCGTAGTCTAGGCGTTAAAGGAAAGTATCGTAACACCTTACGAGCCACCTTCGTGCCTTTTGTGTCTTTATCGACCCATCGACTCTCATTACAAACGGGACAATTTTGCAAGGACTCGTTTTCTTTCCAAAAGAGAGCACAATCATTTGTGCACACATCTATCATCTCATATGCCAAACCAATCTTCTTAAATGTCTTCTTAGCTACATAATACGAAGGGGGAATCTTGTTGCCTTCTGGCATTGACTCTCGCAACAACGAGAGGAGTCGATCTACTGCTTCATTTTGCAAATGGTACGTATCCTTTATATTCAAAAGCTTTGCTAAAAAGTCGATAGAAGAAAACTTGGTACAACCAGGATATAATTCTGTTTCAACTTCCTTTACCAGGTCTTCAAAATCATCAACACCACCGCTACTATCTCCATTCGAGTTCTCTTGGTTAAGGTATGTATCTTCTTCCATATGCTCCCCCCTAATGTCTTCAATAACGTTTACCATACCGTCTTGTGGCGCAACATCGTTTACTTCTGCAATTGGAGTCGTGTCCCTGTGATAGGCCCACTTCGTGTATTCCTTCCAAAAACTGTTAATACGCAAATGGTATTTCATTTCTGCCATAGTTTTAAGCCGGAATTTTTACATTTGGTACACGGACATCTAACTTCATCGTGTTTTTTTATCACTCTTTCACACATCTCGATAAATGACTCGAGTCCTTGCTTGTATTGAGGTGAATGACGTGGGGAATCAATCCAACTTTTATCGATAGGCATTATGCAACTGAAAGAAAATCTAATTTAGGATTAACAAGACAATGGTAGGCTGCTAAACCCACTTTTTGAACACTTTATCCCATATGTGAATGTGTATTACATGATTGTTTGTTTAAGAAAAATTCGGCAGCATTTCCTCTTAGCTCCCAAGTATATATGTAATGATATATATACCCGAGGAGTAAAGAGAAAATGATAACCGAATCCTTCTTAAACAAACAATCATGTAATACACATTCACATCCTAAATGAGATAAAGTATTCAAAAAGCAGTCCCAAGATAAACGGGGACAACCCGAAATTAATTTCTAAATCAATTTCGGGCGGGTATCTCTAAGCTCGTTATGTTTAAAATGATTAATTCAAACACGGGCACAGTTTTTTAAGCTTGTTATTTTCTTAATGATTGTTTTAAATTTTGGGCGGAACGTTATGTTTTAAATCATGATTTCAATTTCGATTGGGTGTTTTCTTAGCTCGTTATGTTTGAAATGATGAATTAAATATCAGGCACAGTTTTTTAAATATGTAATGTTCTTCATTTTGTTAGCTCCTTTTGTTTTAAATGGTGATTTCAATTTTGGTGGGTATTTTCTATGTTCGTTATGTTTTAAATGATAATTTTAATTCAAGGAGGGTATTTCCTAACTAATATATATCTTTCAAAGTTAAATATAAATGTTTTCAAACCTAAACACAAACATACTAATTATCAAACTTAAACTTTTTTTTTCAAACCTACACATAAACATACTACCAACACACATACATACTTATAAAGACACATTTACATACGTACACATACATACCTACAAACACACATTTTGACCAAAAACACAAAATTTATACTTACTTACATACACATTTGCATATTTTATACAAACATACATAATAACATACACATTTTCACCAATTACAAACATTTACATGCACAATTGTTCATCATTTATAAACACCTACATACTAACATACACCTACATACATACATTCATAAACTTACATACACACATACATGCTTACATACACCAAAATACACAAATCAATAGATTTTCATATACACATTTTTATCAAATACACATACATTATACATTTGGCATACTAACATACACCTACATACATACATTACTTCATAGACTTACATACACACATACATGCTTACATACACCTAAACCAAAAATTATACAATTTCTAAACCGTATTCGAGATGCTTACATACACCTAAACCAAAAATTATACATTTACATACCTAAACCAAAAATTATACAATTTCTAAACTTTAAAAAAAAAAAAAACTAACCGTATTTTTCAAGTTTCAAGGAGATGAAGACCGAGGAGACGAAGTGGTGCCGGATTCGAGATGGTGGTGACCGGATTCGAGATGGTGGTGATCCGATATTTCTTCCACAAACACAAAAATACACAAAAAAGAGCAAAAATTAAAGCCTATAACATGTAAATAACAAATGTAGAGAAGAAATCTAACAAAAACAAAGTGAAACTAACCGATTTGGACGATTTTCGCGAGTTACCAGCGGTGTTCGGAGGTTTTTTTGGGGGAAAAGTGAAAGAGGAGGGAGAAATTGGCGCTGTATAGGGGTTTGGTTCGTTCAACCTTTAGCGGCGACAGGTTGTCGCCGGTATTGCCAATTGTCGCCGGTAATGACTTTAATGAGGTTGACCAGAGGTTGACCAGAGATAAGATTTGTGTGGCTAGGGATTAAAGATCTGACATTTACTTTTAGCGGAGACTAGCTGTCGCCGCTATTACCCTGTCCCTGTCGCCGGTAATGAGTTATAAATCCCCAACCGTCAGATCATGATTTTGATCAACGGATGGGGTTTGGTTTGAGATCCTGTGACGCGGATCGACCAATAGCGGCGACATTTGACTTGTCGCCGCTAAAGGTGTCGCTGCTAAAGGTGTCCCTTTCTTGTAGTGGTAATAATAGTAATATACAGTAATGACATAAATGTTCTTTGTGGATTTTTTTCTAAAAGTTAAGTTTATAGTTTTATTTTATATATAAACAATTAATATCAATCTAAAAAATAATTTTAATAATTTAATTATTTATAAACTTTATTATAAGTTTATTTTAACAAAAAAAAGTCTATAAACGTTTTTTAACAAAAAGTAAAAAATTTAAATTAAATAAATACTTTCTTATATAACTTACTTGGTATAATATTCTATTTTTTTTATAGAAATACTAGCAAGCGTACCCGCGCGTTGCGGCGGGCTCTTGCGATTTACAAATTTCAAATCTGTGTAGGAGAATAAAAACCATTAGAATATACTCCAACAACATAAGCTAATACATTTACACCATAAGTTGCTAAATAAATGTAGATAATTTGTATTTTTTATATTTACCAAAGGAAGTTTGTTGATGCTAATATGCCTCTTAGCGAGTATCCTTCACGCAAACCATAATCAGCTTCCATTGCCAAATAGACCTGAAAAAGAACATAGAAACGAATATATTCACTAAAAGTATATGTACATAATACATCATTCTTGAGATTTGTAGAGTGGACCCAAAATAATCATTTTTACGTTTATAATACTAGTAGGGTGCCCGCGCGATGCGGCGGGGGCGACACTTTGGATTGCGGCACTCGTTGCTGGTAGTTTTCTTATTTGTATATGATAACATTATTGTGGTGAATATATGTCATAAGTGTTACACATGGGAGCCTAACACCTATAATGTCTTGCAATGTTCGATCAACTGCCTCTATCGCCTGACGTTTCGCCATCGATGCCTCATCCCATATAATTAACTTGGAGGACCTAATTAGTTGACTTATAATTCCTAAAATTTTGGGACATAGTTTACTATTTATCTACTAAATATCGTAAATTAGTATTAAATAATTCCTAAAATTTTGGGATATAGTTTACTATCTATCTACTAATATCGTAAATTAGTATTAAATAATTCCTAAAATTTTGGAACATAGTTTATCTTCTATCTACTAAATATCAAAGTTCTGTTTTGTTATAAAAATTAATAATAAATAAAGTATAGAAAAATTGTTTTAAACATGTAAAGATTCGTTTGTTAATAAAAAATACTAAACAAATGACAAAAAATAAAAGATAAGTTGTTATCGTTATAAAGTAAGTTTATTTTGTTGGTGAAATGATAAATTTTATAATTTTATTATTTAAAGTCCATAACTTTTTTAAATATCCACATCATACTCATCCAATAAACTTTAATTTTAAAATTTTCGTTTTTGAAAAAGTAAAAAGTAAAAAATAGTAGGTGACTTGTAGGTACGTTTTAAACACCTTTAACTAATGTTAAATTTCATTTTTATAAATATTTAAAAAATCATATTTTTATAAAACAATTTAAAAAAATAGGATGTAAAAGTTTATATCTTTATTAACTTTATCTTTTTATTTAAGAAATACAAATTATTCGAAAAATCTATAATATTATATAATTATTTTTTAATATCTCGTTTCGTCTAACAATTTTTTTTATAGAAGGCACTAATGGATATATACGAAATCCTCGTGGAAGATGACTGTTAAATTGAATAAGTTTAGTGTGCTTTGTAAATACAATCTTGAATTTACTCCAAACCAAGAGGTAGTTTTCATGTTTTGGCAATTCTTGGTAATCGAATTTATCTCTTTGGAAATGATCAAGTACGAACATGTAAATTATATAATACGAACATGATTAAGTACTAAAGTATATTAGTTCAATCGAGATGTAAATTATAAGTGCAATAAAATAACACAAAACATAAACTTCAAATATAAAATAAACTTTATTATTCATTGGATAGTCTAGATCAAACAAAAACAACTGAAAATGAAAAAAACATAAAAACACATGATATATTTCATCTAATTTCTCTTCTTTTTTGATCCGTTTTTCTTGTTTGTGCTCGAATCAGCAGTATCATCTAATTCATCTTCTTTCTCATCGTCCTCAGAATCATCTAAATTTATAACCTCGACCCATTTCCATTCAGAGAGTCTCTTAGATCTTTTCTTTTGATTCTCATACTTCCGATCCTTAAAAAACAAAAATTTAATAAAAAAGTTAAAAAATGATTAAATAAATTTTATAAAAAGAACAAATATTGCATAAAAAATTTAAAAAAGATTAAATAAATTTTAAAATTACCTCTTTACTAAATTGACGTTGAAGATTAGACTTGTATGGACTGAACATTGCACCATAAGAAATAATTTCAACACTATTATCACCATCATCCTACAATAAAACACCAAATAATAAGATAACGAACTTGTTAATATGAAAGATTATAAACGAAAATATTACTTAAAAACTAACAAAAGCTTGTTCGACATCTGGGGTGTTTAAATTGGTGTGTTGAATCTGAAAAATCAAATAAGTTAGTATTCACATAAAAGTAAATAAAAGAAAACAATTATTCATTATTGCGATATAACAAAACTTATCATAGAACCGACCTTAGATTTTTCAATATCGCATGCTTGTTTTTTCGCATCAAGTGAATTCAGAACTGGCTCCATATTTTAAATCTGTTTAGCAATAGAAATGTAGAATTGTGAGTGTTTGCTATATATTTATAGTAGTCCATTAGGGTTTAGTTTTAGATTGGTCATCCATTTATTTAGGAAGTTTGTTGTGAGTTTTAAGTTTTTAAAATAAGATGCACATATCCTGTTTAGTTTGTTGTGGCATGTTTAATAGGAAGTTTGTTGTGAGTTTTATCTATACTATATTAAACATGCCACAACAAACTGACTCTGTACAAGTAAAATTAGGGAATATTTTAGTTTATTAATGTCGTTCAAAACAAAAAACTTGGGTAAAAAACAAATGTTAATGCACGGTAGCTAGGTAATGGTCAAAGCTGGCTTGGGTAAAAAAACAAATGTTGGCTTTAATCAATTGTACATTTACACATCGGCTATTTGTACTTTATGAACGCACGGCGAAACTAAAAAAGACAACTATCGAAACGTTTAAAAAAATGTGCCGATCGTCATGGTACCTTCGGATTTTTTTTAAAACATTAGGGGTTGTAAGATATCGCAGGAATACATTAAAGAATTAAAGAGGGGGGGGGGATGTGTAACTAATTACCCATAATTATGTTAAATGTCAAGGATTTAAATGTAATAGATTGAGGGACTAAAAAATAATTATGGTTTAAAAGACCACTTTACCCTCATTCTAGGGGTTTATTTATAAATAATGGGGGAAGAAGTTCTTAACTTTTGAGAATCCTTCCCTCATGTATTATAATATAGTATAGATAAATTAAGCATTTCATTCTTTCCGGAAGGGAAAAAAAAGAAGTACCCCATCATAGTGAACCTCTCCTTGTGTAATAGAATATTTTTGCACAATAATAGAAAATTTTGAATTGGATACATAATTATATATGTGTACGATTAAATAAATGTAATGGCAAATGATAAAATTACCCAAGGTGACTTGTTGATAATATATATAGTGTGAGGTTCGTTGGGGAACGATAAAAAAGTGGTGAACCGGGGAACACTCTTAACAATTTAACTTAACATGTTAAAAATCATTATTTTTAAAAAAAATTCGACGCTTTTCTTTATATATATACTTTTAGAAGCATTTTTAATTAAAAAAAAATAAAAAACTAAAAATATAAAAAAACAGTTAAAAAAGGTTTAATTTTTTTTTACAAAAATGATTTTTTATTGGAATAGTTTCTACCCATTTTTATAAGGAAAAACGCTAAAACCAATTTAAGAAAATTGATTTTTAACATGTTAAGTTAATTTTATAAGATATATTTTTTAAACTGTTTTTAAACATTTTTTTAGTTTTTAGTTCTTTTATTTTTTATTAAAAATGTTTCTACATGTATTTATAAGGAAAAACGTCGAAATTTTTTTAGAAAAAGTTGATTTTTAATATGTTAAGTTGAATTTTTAAAAGTGTTCCCCGTTTCCCTACTTTTTTTAGTGTTCCCCAATGAATATATATATATATATATAGGGTAAGGATATATAGGAAACCATTTTTTAGTGAGAAAACTAAGGAAACCCAATTGTGACCATTGATCTTGATCATCTAAGGGTTAGGGAAATTTGATGTTTTATTGATTTAAATTTAATACATAACTTATGTTGATGAGTGGGCCAGGAGCGTATTTGTGTCAAAAATACCATATCTCATTCTCTCTCTTCTGTATAATTGTCACCATCACCATCAAACCATCATCATCCATATCTCATTCTCTCTCTCTCTCTTCTTCTTTGAGAATTCAAAATATCAAGAATGGGGATGAAGGTTTTTAGAGAGAGAAACAACCATATCTCATTCTCTCTGTTCTTCTTCCAGAGTTCAAAATATCCATCATGTTCATTGTGTTCGTCTGGTAGAAAAGAGAAATTCTGATCGGTGAGTGAATGGGGATGAAGGTTTTTAGAGAGAGAAACAACCATCTTCATCATGTTCATCGGGAACACCAAGAACACACGCACAAGTGTGTGAGAGAGAAGCAGATTTGAACCTAATTTACCAAGATTTTAGAGAGAGAAACAACAATCTTCATCGTGTTCATCTCGAACACCAAGAACACACGCACAAGTGTGTGAGAGAGAAGCAGGTTTGAACCTAATTTACCATGATTTTAGAGAGAGAAACAACAATCTTCATCGTGTTCATCTCGAACACCAAGAACACACGCACAAGTGTGTGAGGGAGAAGCAGGTTTGAACCTAATTTACCATGATTTTAGAGAGAGAAACAACAATCTGTTGAGTTTTTTATTTTGAAATATCATTTCACACCTGTGTTTTTTTTGTTAAGGCTGTTGTTAATATGTTTTTGTGTGCACAAAGTGGTCTAGTAATGGGTAAATGTTTATGTAGTTTACAGGTTTTTGTTTTTGTATTAAAATCATTTTTATTTTTTTGATATTATTAGTTGTTATTAGCTTACAAATCTATATCTTTTTAAATGTTGAAATGTTATTTTAAATGGGTTGAAATGTTATTTTAAATGGGTTGTTAGTTGAAATGTCTTGCGGGCATAATTAGATACATATGTTGTAATAATGTTACACGTGTTACTTATGTTAAAACCAACCCTTTCTTGGACACAAAAAGGAGCTACACATATTTAACACATGTTTGTAACGTGTGTTACACTGGAGGGTAACACATCTAAAACAATTGTTGTGGGGAGCACAACTGTCCAGTCTAGAAAACAAAAACAAAAGCTATACGACGTCAAACAAATACGAAAGGTTGTGCTAACATATGTTACATGTTTGTTTAGTGCTTGCAGCGAGGGAGTTGGTTCTACCGGATAGTAGTTGTTTGAAGTATATGGTAACTGTTTACATATGTAACCTTTTTTTGGGTGGTTTTGCTTAGTTTTTTTTTATGTGTGAAATGATGCCGATAAAAACTCAAAATTTGGGGAGTCTTCAAGTTCAGGGTATAATTGGGTAGAAGGTAACTAGTGTTAGTTATGTTACTACTATTTTTTTAATTAGTAGATTAAAAATACTGGACTGTAACTTGTGTTATTATGACTTGACCATAGCAGTTGCAGCCAAACGAGAAGGGATCTTGGCAGGAAGAAAGAGAACCACAATATCGTATACGACAAAAGATGGCCATAAAGCGAAAGAAGGTAGATGGAGAAACCGATGAAGAATGTGAACCAGAAGTCGATGAAGGGCAGGTGGTGGGTACCTTTGACGTTGTACAGAAGTTACCCTCTAGTGTAACACATGTTACAAACATGTGTTACATATGTTCAACCTCTTTGTTACCAAAAATCGGGGCTGCACATATGTAAGACATGTTTGTAACTTATGTTACACTAGAGGGTAACACATGTATGATCATTTTTGGATCATTTGTATATATTTAAGTCTGTATAAACCTACAACATCGATACCCCCAAAAAGGTTACACATGTTACGACAGAATGGGAAATGTGTAGCAGCGTTCAATACTATTCTTTCACTCTATAGTGTGTAACATGTGTGACATGGCGTTTGTCAGCAAAACATATAACTTGTAAGGTGATACGGTTGTATCTTTAAAATACTGGACTGTAACTTGTGTTATTACGACTTGACCATAGCAGTTGCAACCAAACGAGAAGGGATCTTGGCAGGAAGAAAAATAACCACAATATCGGATACGACAAAAGGTGGCCATAAAGCGAAAGAAGGTAGATGGAGAAACCGATGAAGAAGGGGAACAAGAAGTCGATGAAGGGCAGGTGGTGGGTACCTTTGACGTTGTACAGAAGTTACCCTCTAGTGTAACACATGTTACAAACATGTGTTACATATGTTCAACCCCTTTGTTACCAAAAATCGGTCCTGCACATATGTAAGACATGTTTGTAACTTATGTTACACTAGAGGGTAACACATGTATGATCATTTTTGGATCATTTGTATATATTTAAGTCTGTATAAACCTACAACATCGATACCCCCAAAAAGGTTACACATGTTACGACAGAATGGGAAATGTGTAGCAACGTTCAATACTGTTGTTTCACTCTATAGTGTGTAACATGTGTGACATGGCGTTTGTCAGTAAAACATATAACTTGTAAGGTGATACGACTGTATCTTTAAAACATGTTTACCTATAAGTACTTACATGTTACAGGTTGTATCTTTAAAACATGTTTAAACAGGAAACAGGAAACACTTACAAAGTATAAAGCAGAGTTACAGAAGATGTAACATGTGTAAAACTGGAAACACTTGTGTAACATTTCGGTGTAACACATGTTACATGTTGTATCTTTAAAACATGTTTACCTATAAGTACTTACAAAATATAAAGCAGAGTAGGAACACAACTTTTAAGGATGTTACATACATTGAGAAGATGTTACATGTGCACACACAATTAACATGTGTAACATGACGACAAGCGTCATGTGTGATCTTTTTTTGTTACCCTAGGGTGCTAAACGTATTACAATGTTCATAACACACGTAAACTTATACTAACATCCGTCCCTATGTCCACAGATGATCTAGAACATACTCCACGTTACCATATTTACTAGTATTCTAATGGCACTAAATTGTGGACACCGAATGTCAACGAGCAATATCATCCTATTATTGTTAAGTCATACGTCACACTGGAAGAACTTCTTGCCATGTGTAAGACTTATAACCAATAAGTTGGGTTCAATGTAAAAAATATACGTTAATGCAGTTTTTTTTATCTACTAATAACATTGTTAATAACAAGTCTAGGTACTTATGTAACATGAAGTGTATCGTTTGTCCCTTTAATTTGTTACACTAGTCTCATATACTTATAGTTACATATATTACTTGTTTGTTCATTGATATGACATTTTGGATGATGTAATGTTGTTACATATGTAATTTTGCTAAGTTTAAATTGACACCAAATGGGCTGACATATGTAACACATGTTTATAACATATGTTACACTATGGGGTATATATGTAACACATGTATAGCAATCTTACACATGTTACATATAGGTGTTACATGTGTTACAACGTCAAGGTTACACATGTTACATATAGTTGTTGCATCCAAAAAAAAAAAATTTGCCTTCACAACAACATCCGTATTCATCCAAAAATTGGCATACTAACAATGAAAATAAAAATGAATTTTATATCAATAGTTGTAATGCTTCTAAAAATGGTCTTTACAACTACATCCATCTTCACAACACATAGCAGCCAACCAAAAAACACACCATCGTCACCACGAAAACCTGATGATGCGTTGTAATCCTTCGGCGGGGGTTTCGCTTCTTGATAACCATCTTCATCTTGAACACAAAACATCTTTTCACCTATGAACAAAACAAGTACATCAATATTAAATATTCTATAGTTAAAACTTATTAATCTTCTATGTAACATGTGTAACGTGGCTATACATGTGTTACATATGTGCACCCCCCCCCCCCCTTTGTGTCCAAAAAAGGGTTGGGGTAACTATAAGTAACGTGCGTAATGTTGTTACTACATATGTAGCTAATTATCCCACCAAAAAAACACGACTTTTTATTTGTAAAATAAACGAGATATTCCGAATAAATTATGAAGTTTATACATTTTAACATTTAACAGCCAATCTAAAAAAAACAATAAGCTGGTCTCATATACTGGGTGTAACACATGTAACACCCTGTATGCAACATATGTAACCCGCAGTGTAACACGTGTTACAACATATATGACAAACAGTTTAGAAATTTTAGAATTAATCTTCGTAAAAATAACAATATACTCTATACAAACAATTTAGAAAGTCAACATTAATCTTCGTAAAAAATATCAATATACTCTTCGCATAAATGTAGCTGATAGAAATGTAACATATGTAGCAAATTATGCCAGTAAAAAACACGAATTTCTATTTGTAAAACAAAACCGATATCCGATTAAATTATGAACTTTCTAAAGGTAATGAAAATGTAATATCGGAGTGAATTTATTCAAAAAACAACTAAACAATAAAGAAATTTGAAACATACATCGTAAAAATTATGGATTTTCAAACTAATTATCTACCATCAATGGTGATGCTGAATTTAAACAAAACCATAAAACAAATTAAACCATCCTCCAATTCATAAACCCTAAAAAAAACCAAGCTCACCCCCCCCCCACACACACACAAAAAAAAAATCCAACTAAAAGCAATCATTAACTCAAAATCGTTGGAAAACAATTTAGAAATTTAACTTTAATCTTCATAAAAAAAATCAATACACTTTGAAGAGAGAAATACAACATACAAAAATTTCTTCTAGATCTTGATTTAAAAAATAAAATAAACAAACTAGCTCTGATTTTAAATCTACCAAACGTTATACAAAGTATAAATCTAAACAAATTACATAAATTAACAAAAGTAAGATCTTTAAACCTGTTTCTCTCTCACACACTTGTGCGTGTGTTCTTGGTGTCTAGGTGAACAACATGAAAATTGTTGTCTCTCCTTCCAAAACATTAGCTTTCTCTCTCTAAAAAACAGAAACAAAGATGTGATTAAAATGACACCGAGCTTCCTTTTCTTTGAGAGCTTTGATGGTGGCTTCGATCTTCAGATTTGAAGGTTGAAAGGGATGAGTTAGAAGGTTGGAAGGGATGAGTTAGAAGATATAGATTTGTACTTGATATCTTGAAGAGTGGTTTTGGGTGAAAGAAGGTTGGAAGGGATGAATTAGAAGATATGAATTTGTACTTGATATCTTGAAGAAAGTGGAGGATGGTGGGGTGGGGGGGGGGGGGGGAACGAGGACATAGGGAAGGGGGAAATTGGTGAAAAGTGATGGGGTGAAAGGTGATGTGATGTGTTAGGAGTGTGTAAAAATGACAAATATACCATTCTAACATTTGCAAATATTATATTACATGGATTAATCTAGACCACACATTCTTGGTTTCCCAAGTTTTCTCAATAAAATTGGTTTTCTCCATATACTTACACTATATATATATATATATATATATATATATATGTGGGTACATATACAACTTCGACTGGCTGGCTCGGCTGATAACAGCCGGTGAAGACGTTGGAAGGGAAGAGGTGAGTGTTGGGTTGAGAGTTTGGTATGTTCAGTGTATTCAGTGTGTTCGGGGTACTTAGTGAGTTTCGGTATACGGGTTGTTCGGGTCAATATTGCTCCATGGAAACGTCTTATATTTTGAAGGGAATTTGTAAATAGTGAAAGAGATGAAGACTTTTGAGGGTTGAAAGTAGGGCTGTAAACGAACCGAACGTTCAGCGAACAGTTCGTGAACCGTTCGGCGGGAAGTTCGTTTATGTTCGTTCGATAAGCTTAACGAACACGAACAAAAAATTTCGTTCGCTAAGCTTAACGAACGAACACGAACAAAGGTCTCGTTCGTTCGACTGCGTTCGTGAACGTTCGGTAATATGTTCGTTCGTGTTCGTTCGTTTATGTCCGTTCGTGTTCGGTTTTTTATGTTTATTTTTCTAAAAGTTTTTAATGTTTTATTAATTTTTTACTTTCCCCCATATGTATTTCCCTCTCTCTGTCCCTCTCCCTCTTTGATATCACGCTCCTTCATTCAGCCTATCTCCAATCGATTGAACCCAATATCATCCATCCCTTCAATCTTTAAATGGTTATATTTAACTACTTTCTTTGTGTACAATGTTTAAGATTAACGGTGCCGTTTTTAGTTTTCAAAATTAAATTTTATTTGTGTCCGTTTGTGTTCCTTTGCGTTCGTGATTAGTGTTCGCGAACAACCAAAATTCCTTAACGAACGAACACGAACACAAACTTCTGTTCGTCATGTGTTCGCGAACATCCAAATTTCCTTAACGAACGAACACGAACATAGCCTTGTTCGTGTTCGTTCGGTTCGTTTACAGCCCAAGTTGAAAGTGAGGTTCCGTGGTAAAAAAATGTTAAGTGTGTATTTTATATATAAATTTTTGAAAATTTATTATTTTTTTATAATTTGATCGGTCATAAGACCGTTGGGGTGGGTCGATCCCACATCTCTTTCCCTTCTTCATGTCGTTAAAAGCCCACACCCCACCTTTTTTAACCGCCTTTCACACCCCTTCTGATGTTTAACGCCCTTTCCACTAGGGTTGGGCAAATCAGGTTTTTTTTATACCCGGAACCGGTTTCTAAACGTACCCGATTCTTGACTGAGTTTGAATGGAACCGATTCTTGTAGGAACCGGTACCAGTTCCTACCCGGTTTTAAACCAAAAATACCGGAACCGATTCTAAACGATTCCGGGTAGAGTGTAACCGGTTCCTCGGAGGAACCGGTTCCTTCGGGTAACTTACAGAAAAAGTCGCAACACCTGTTGGAATCGATTCCAATGGCTATAATGCCGTTAGGAATCGATTTATGGCCATTTAAATCGGTTTCAAGTATATATATATACATATCACCATCAAACATAAGTTACTCCTACTCAAAAAATACATAAATCGGTTTCAAGTTACACCTTCTAATCTATATCTTCAAAGCTCGTGATGGCGTGCAACGATGAAGTAGTCATGGTTTTGGAAACCAAAAGAAACCCCCAAGTTTGGAAGCACTTTTATTTGTGCTTAATGAGCGATAGCCGTGAGATGGCACGGTGCAAAGCTTGCGGCAAGTTCATGAAGGCTACGGCCAACTCGACGCTTAAAAAACACACCAACCGTCATTGTCCGGTTACAAAGGCTACGACGAAGAAAAGTGAAGCCGGTGAAGCATTCAGAACCGGTTCTTTCGAAGGTTTGGTGCGTTTATGTAATGTTGGATTTAGTGTGTTTTATGTTAATGTAATGTTTAGTGTTATGTAACCGGTTTTAATTTAATGTAATGTAATGTTTAGTTGAAATGAAACGGCTAGGAATCGATTTCACCGTAACACCGTCTACAATTTAATGCATCGGGTCTCAATTGGGTACGGAGGAACCGGTTCCGGGTAGGAACCGGGTACGTATAAATTTTGTTATAAAAAGTGGAATCGGGTAAGAACCTTCGGGTTTTTTTAACCCGGAACCGGTTCTTCGATAAGGCGGGTAGGAACTGGAACTGGTTCTAGATCAGGTCTACCGGGTCGGGTTTAGAACCGGTTATTGTGCCCATCTCTACCTTCCACATGGCTAGGGCGTTGCTCGGCAACAATGGCCCAAAGGTATAACAACTTAGGAGGGTTTTACATCAACAGGCCGGAAAGTCTTGCTTGTTTTTTATTTGGGCAAAAGGAAAAGGACAGCTTAATATTTATAGCAGGATATGAACTTAAATGTTAAAAGGTGCTAAATATCTATCCCAAAATTAGCTAGGGAAATATAGAGTTTTCTTTTTCATTACAACATGTTATATAGTTTTCTTTTTCATTACAAGTCATATGTTATACAAGGACTTGAATAAAACTCTAAATTACAATTAATACACTTTAAAAAATAGTTGTTTAAGGTTATACCATCTACAATAAGATAATTCAAACTTTTTTTTGAACGATATAAGATGATTCAAACTAACGCTCAAATTTTTAGGTACAAAAGAGGGGCTTTAACCGAACGCTCAAGTTTTAAGGGTTTAAGTAAAAGTTACACTACATTTTTGGAGGGACGACCGCCTACAACAATATAGGGGCTGTTTGTTTGGCTGAGCTTTTCAAAATGACTTATTTGCTTATTTGCTTTCTGAAAAGCAAATAAGCAAATAAGTCATTTTGAAAAGCTCCATTTTAAAGCTTTTCAAAACAGCTTATTGACTTATTTGCTTTTCTAAAAAGCAAATAAGTCAATAAGCTGTTTTGAAAAGCTTAGCCAAACAAGCCCATAGTATAGTTCCGGCTCTGGTCAAAGTCTATAATCAAATTAACTTATTATACGACTATACACGACTTTTAAAATCTATTCATTCCAATGCAGATATCAATTACGGAATAGCACTTAAATCACTGACCTTTTGCAATTTGTTAATTAGAAAAATGTTATCCTTCCTTTTGGTGGCTTACTTTGTAGTTTGTACCATGTTGAATTACAATCTTTAGGGTATACGGGGCACCATGCGGGGAGTGGGGCGGTGACCCAAGTCCCCGAGCGGGAACACCGCCGCCATCACCGCGGGGAGGTGGATCGGGGAGGGGTTACCGCATGAAGGAGGGAGGGAGATGGTGGGCCACCCTCTTTTCAACCAATCAAAACATTTTTTTTTTTAATAAAAAAAGCAAGTCCCCTAAGAGGGGAGTGCCGCCATCAAATTGAGGGTGTGAGGGGAGTTTAAGAGGGGGGTTGACGTGGCATAACCTGATTGGGTGTGCGTAAGAGAGGGGACTCCCCTAAGAGGGGAGTGCCCCTCTCACCCTTAGTCCATTTTGTCATATTGCTTTGAATCCCGTGTATTACACGGTTGTATAAATATAATTTTATATAATAATTAATAAAGAAGATATATCTTTACTAAAACTTATGTATTGCACGTGTTTAATAAAATAATATTTGCCATATATTAACACACAAAGTTGTCAAGGTTTTATGCTTTTTAAGATAGGTTACCTTATAGGGACGACATGTCCTCTCTATAAGTCATACTAAAGAAATTACAGTACAAAAAATTAAAGGTAGTATGATACCGCTTTGACAAACCCAACCTTGCCACAATGTAGCAAATTGATTTCAAATATTTAGTTTGGAAAACATTGTCTAGTTTACATAAAAGTTATATAGAAAAAAAATAACGATAACTTACGTGTTGATGACAGCAATGTTGTAATATTTGAAATCAATACATACACTAACCATTTACTTTAATACGATATAACCTTTTACATAAAAATTGTATTAATACGTCATCGTTAGTGTTATTAGTAAATTTGTTGTCTATATCATCATCATACTCAGTAAATCTCACTAATAGTAAAGCTAAGGTAGGGTTTGAGGAGGGTAAGATGTAGACAGTTACCTCTATTCTTAAGGAATAGAGAAGCTGCTTCCAGTGTGACCCCCGGCTCAATAGTAGTTTTTCATCAAGTTTTGGACATAAGACACTCGGCAATCGGGACAAATTACCACTGCATAATGCATGATTAACCGTCCGTCGCTTTTAACGTTATTTTCACGTGTAAATGCACATGTTTCGGTATTAACATGACACTTTACCTAGAAAACATGTTTGCAGGGGCGGACCTAAAGGATATTCCTGATCCAAAAAAAAAAAAATTAGGATATCCCAAATCTTTTGGGCTAGTTCCGCTATTGATTACCAATTTTTAATAGCAAAGAGCTCGTTTGTGTACAAACATGATTTCTTTATATGAATATATATCCTCTAAAAATATACCCACCTATCATCTGATCATGATGATTTTTAATTCTTGTGTGCAAGAATAGTGTTATGATTCATTAGTTGAATAAAAAAACCAAGTTCGTAAGTTTTTGGAAAATAAGCGAAAACGACATTGATCAACTTGTTGGGTCAAAGAACCGAATAGCATAGTCTTTATAGAAAACGAAATGCACATGCCTTAAGATACAACAACCGAAGTTACAACTTACAAGCTTCTGATAAAAGAAAAAGAAGAGGTATGCTTCTAAAACTAAATGAGAGTGACATGACCCACTTGTCGTATATTAACAAAAGCTTATGGTGTAAACCAACGATTTTATCAAGTTTTTTAAGATTAAAAACTTTTGCATTTTGTAACATGTAATAATCCATTTCTTTTGCAGTGCAATAAAAATTGTTTCCAAGTTCGTACGTAGTCTGCTTCCGCTTTTATTTCATTCTCGTAAGGTCACCTCTCATTAGCGTTGAGCATGGTCCAATTAGTCTACGGAGTAGTTACGGGACATAGTCAATAGCTATGTGACTAATGAGGTTCTCATCCTTGCCAAACATTTTTCAACAACATTTTTTTTCACCGAAATACCATTTAATCTTTAACTCGGAAGCATTTAAACAATTTTATTTATTTATTTTTTTTTTTTTTGTAAAATTCCTTTCATTCATATTTGCCAAGTTACATTAAAACGAAAGATAGACGGGCAACAAGCTGCGCCGCCACCCCATATCATTTTTATTGGAAGTCAAGCATCATACCACTAAACTATTACATGGCTATCCTTGAAAATCCTAGAGAAATTGGGGGCTCTGTATGAGTAGAAAAAATATACCATCAGACGATTATCGCCCCTTCGCCAATTCACCACCTCTTTAATTTTCAGACATTAAGTGTTTAACAATATTAGGTTTTGTTGGGTTAAATGAGAATTTAGCTTATTTGATTATATTGGCCTAAACTATGCATGCAAGTTGATTGCTCTGAAAACATATTAGGTTTTGACTTTTTAACTTTGATTGTTTCCAAGTTCGTCATATCTTAAGAGAATATCACTGGTAAACAAGAAAAAAAAAAGAGGAAAATGGGGTGGAAAAACTTAGAAACAAGCAATTAATAATCCAGAATGTCATTTTTAATTTAAAAAATATGAGATGTGAAAATGGCCTTAACTCACTTTTCTCTCATATAGATCATGTTAGGTTCTCCATTAATGATGTAACTATATTCAAAACTGTTATAAATATATTATAGAGTTAACTGCCATTTTTGTCCCTGTGGTTTGGTCACTTTGGCCATTTCAGTCCATTTTTCAAAAATGCGTCATTTTCCTCCCCGACGTTCTGGAAAGGTGCCATTTCAGTCCAAAAATCATAACCCAGTTAAGTCAGTTAGTAAATAAGGACTGATTGTGTAAATTTGTAACATAAAGGACTGATTGTGTAAATTTGTAACACCACCACCACTAGCCCTGCCACCACCACCACTCCGCTGCCACCACCACCACCACTACCACCGCCACCACCGCCACCACCGCCACCACCGCCACCACCGCCACCACCGCCACACCGCCACCACAGCCACCACAGCCACCACCGCCACCACAGCCACTGCCACCACCACCACTACCGCCACCACAACCACACCGCCACCACAGCCACTGCCACCACCGCCACCACCGCGACTACGGGATCTTGTGCGATTATCTTTGGCTTGTGCGATCAAGAGTTCATCATCATCGTCAATCATCACGTTGATCATCATCAACAGTTCTTCGAACCACCATTCCATACATAACCCGACCTGCTACCACGTCTTACCACCGGAGATACACCAATCCATCCATCATTGTTCATCAACAGTCACCGTTCATCATCGTCATCATCTCCGTCAACGATCACAACGATCACCAAACACATCACCACCGCTGTGTTCGGAGTTCTCGATTTACGGATGAAGATGATTACCGGAGACGAGAAGTGTAACCATGGATGATGATGACTGAAAGAATTGAAATGGTGAAGATGGAGGTTTCAAAACGGAAGATGGAGGTGAACGGAGATGATGGTAAGATGACGGAGAAGTGAAGTTGCAAGTTTCGATGACGGATACATGAAGTTGCAGGTTCCGGAAACACTTCAGTTTCAAAAACTCCTTCTCCCATTGATCCGAAACACTTCAGATTCAAAACTCCATATCTTCATCATCGTCATCAGCTACTTCCATATCGGAAACACCACTCCTTGTCCGTAACATCATCTCTATTCTCGAATTTTTTCCGAAACACATCATCACCATCTTCTCCGACTACCACCGCCTATCATCTACATCATCATTGTATCTCCACAACCTACAACATCATCGTTCATCCGAATTCAGGCAGATTCGAAACCGGTCACCGGAACCTGCAACTTCATCCGAATTCAGGCAAATCGACCACTTCCATCGTCTGCATCCTCCATTTCGTTTTGCACGTAAACGTTCCAGAAAATGTATAAAACGATTAAGAGGAGAATTGGTGATAAAGGTCTGATGATGATTATGAAGATCGCGATGATGATGATGAAGGTCGATGATGATCGATGATGATGATAACAGATGATGAATATGATGACGTTGATGGTGGTGGTGGCAGTGGTGGCAGTGGCTGTGGTGGCGGTGTGGCTGTGGTGGCGGCGGTGGTGGTGGTGGCAGCGGAGTGGTGGTGGTGGCAGGGCTAGTGGTGGTGGTGTTACAAATTTACACAATCAGTCCTTTATGTTACAAATTTACACAATCAGTCCTTATTTACCAGCTGACTTAACTGGGTTATGATTTTTGGACTGAAATGGCACCTTTCCAGAACGTCGGGGAGGAAAATGGCGCATTTTTAAAAAATGGACTGAAATGGCCAAAGTGACCAAACCACAGGGACGAAAATGGCAGTTAACTCTATATTATATTACATGTGGTTCATTTATTCTCTAAAACTTTCTTTTTTAGATATATCTCATTGGATCTCAAGGTAATTATTGTTCGGCCTGTAGTTCGAATATATGTGTAATCAATTAAACTATATCTATAAGAGGTTGAAGTGTTTTACCATGGACAAAACTTATCTTTTGAGTACGTTAAAGGTTGTACAATTACTTGATATAGAAAATGACTATTATAATCTCCTATGAAATAAATTGAAAATTTTGGTCTAGAAGACTTATGTTTAAGTGCAATTGTGCATTAATATTTATTTCTATCTATTTATGATTTTATATATCTTTTAGCAAATAAAAACCTTTACTTAGATATAAATATGTTATAATTTACATGCAAAAGAAATATACGATACACGTCCTTAAGTCACACGTAAAGAAATTCTTTTACCTTACTTTTTATATTTAAAGGTGTTATTTTAGTCTAGAGGGTTTTTTTTTTTTTTTTTTTTTTTTCATACTACATATTATTGGTGAAATCTGGAACAAATAAGGGTTAAAATACGAATGGTACAAATAATTTGAGTAATTATGTTTTAGCTAAAGTAATTATGGGTATGCTACTTTAAAATTATAGCGTAATAATAATTATTTTGGTTCAAACATAATTAAAAGTTATTTGTACTATTTGCACTTTAAAAGTTGGTTTGTATTTGATTACTCTAGTTAGGGTGGTGGGTATCGTTTCGGGGAGTGACTCGGGGAGTCACATTCACCGATCGGTGAATGGATGCCGGCGACGATTTCGGTGAGCGGTGAGTGTGAGGGCGGTGACTACTCACCGATGCCGGAAGAGAAGGGGTAGAGGAGAGAGGGGGTTAATAGTGGACCCACCCTTTTTCAACCAATCAATTTTTTTTTTTAAATTGTTTATCACTCTTCATGTGTTTGACCATTGTTAATGATTGAGTGCAAAATGAAGACTTGACATGACATGATATTATTGATTAGATAATAACCCAAACACCCTAAAGTGATTGAACGACTACCTCCACCCTTAGACCATCCGGTATAGTTTGGATAGTCCCCAAAGGGACCATCCGCCACGTCACCGCCACGTGGGATAGGCCTAAAGGGGATGGACATAGGGAGTGGGGGGTGAACCCCTTTATATATATATATATGTATGTATGTAGAGGTGTGTGTGTGGGAGAGTGGCTCGTCGCCACCGTCTTGTGGAGGACGGAGGAGCCGGAGCTAGGGACGGCGCCGGAGCAGGGGGTGGGCGAGACGGGGCGGTGAGCAAGGACGGGCCGGGGGACGTGCCCCATACCCGGTGGTCTTAGTTTTCTAGACAAAAGTATATTATAAAGACAAGTATGTTTTCTATGTATAGTTTATAAGAATTAATAACATTTAAAAAAAGGGAATTGGCCTGTAAACTAATAATCCCAACTATAGGTCATTGGCCATTGACAGTCTCATCTTTGAATATTCCCCACACCAGTCCAACCATTCACCTATTTTTCCTACACAGGTCCCACGCAAAAAAAAAAAATTAACGGAGTTACGCCTTTTTCCAAATTACAAACAATTTTTTAGGGCTTTTGATCAGAATGACCATGCGAGTCCATTGATGTAAAACTTATCTCGAAATAGTGCTCCAAATGACTTGATTTTTGTTAATTGGAAATTTAAACACTCGAATTGAAGCGTCGTTTTCATCGTTTAGAGCACCATTTCGAGGTAAGTTTTACATCAATGGATTCGTATCGTCGTTCTGATCAAAAGCCGTAAAAAAACTGTTTGAAATTTTGAAAAAAAAACATAACTCCGTTAAGTTTTTATAACGGGAGACCAGTGTAGGAAAAATATGTGAAAGGTGAGACTGGTGGGGAGAATATTCAAAAGTGGAACTGTCAATGGTTAAAGACCCCAAGTTAAGATTATTAGGGGGGAGGGGGTGGTCACTACTAATAGAATTCTATCACTCACATTATCCAATCAACTCATGCCATGTCATCAACCATTTTTCCATCACTCACAACTTTTTTTGGTGGCAATGGTCATCACTCACCACCACGCCCAACAATTTCCCCCCAACCAACAATTACCCTCACAATAAAACCAATCACGGCGTTGAAAAAATAACGAAATCATCAAACCGTGGAACAATCACGCGTTATACAAGAGGTGGCGGTGGGAAAATGCATTGTTCCACGCGTTGAAGTTTGTATCACGCGTTATATCACTGACCGCCCCCTTAGGCCTTATAGGCCAATTTCCTTTAAAAAAAGTAGATCTAAATAACGTTAATTACTATTCAGTTTTTTTTTTTTTTAATTCGTATAGAATGGTATATTAAGATATGAATAGTTAATCTATCCAAATGCTAATGTCAGGATTTTTTTATATGAATAGTTTATCTATCCAAATGCTAATGTCAGGATTTTTTTTCATATGCCTACATTTTATTAAATCACAGATATTAGACGTGTCACTGGTGAATAGGGTATTATATACGACAAGTTATCACATGTAAATGAATGTGTACATCATTGCATATTCACATGTGAATATACAAAACATTCCATTTAACGAGTTATGTGTAATACATTCAACTAAGACTAGCAAATGAAAATGCATTTATAATTTATTAAAATATGAAAGAAATGTTTTCACATTGTTATTCAATGAACAACTTCCCACATTTATATTTATACTAGTGATTCATGCACGTCTCGTATAGTATAATGAAAATATTATGTTACAATTAAAATTTCGTTTTCAATTGAATTGAGGTTTACATAAGGGACCTGCACCTGTCCTGACCCAGCCCCCTTGATCCGCCCATGCCAAGCCCACACATACGACCCAAAATTCAGCTTCTTATCTAATGACCTAACTTGATCTTTAATTTGACCTTTTTATGCCTAATTTCATAAGATCGTTTTCTTCATAAATAAATGTTATTTTAAACAAATAATTTGAAATTTGACTTGAATATATAATTGTTATTTTAAACAAATAATTTGAAATTTGACTTGAATATTAATTTTAACAATTGACATAGGGGCTTAGGGTATGTTTGGCAAAAATAGCTGATGGCTGGAAGCATGGCCTGCCCTGAGGGTGGGTGGGGAGGACCACCGGCCAGGGCCTGATATTTCGAAGGGCACATAATTTAAAAAAAAAACCCGACATGTATATATAAAAAACATAAATTAATAGGGTATACCTATACAAACACCAACATACGCCCACTTACAAAACTACTTTTATGGTTTAGATTAGTTATTAGCTCATTGGCATTAGGTTTAGACATTTAGTGAGCCCAAAACCCAAATTCGTTAAGGCCCATTGGCACGTTTTTTCGAGTTCGAACATGGTACACGAATTCTCAGGACCGGCCATGGCTGGTAGCTGGTAGCTGTAGCTGGTAGCTAGTAGCTGTAGCTTTTTAGATATATTTGGTGTTTGGCAGAGTAGCTGGAGCTTTTAATAAAATGTATAAAATGACCAAAATGGACATAACTAAAAATTTAAAAAGTTTGTGTATTAAAAAGTTCATTATCTTTTGAGGTTAAAATAGTCATTTTTCCCTAAAAGCTTGTAACTCTTTCTAAACGCTACTAGTAGGAGCGTTCAACCAAAAGCTTCAAGCTTCTAACCTAAAAGCTTCAAGCTCCTTCAATCAAATAAGACTTTTTATTGAGTATGAGCTTTTTCTTAAAAGCTTAAAGCCAGAAGCTTTAAAAATCTTTTAAAAGCTCCATACCAAATATTCCCTTAATGTGATTGAGAAGTGCATCACATCTAGATTGTGATTTTCGGAGAGAATAACATCATTTGACAGCTCTCAACTTAACAAACACCAAAGAGTTAATTGAACTTCCATATCCAATCCTTTGGATTGGTTTTCACGATGACACAATGGAACAATAAAGACATAGAACTTGACAACACGGTTGCTAAGGAAGTTATTTGGAGATGGACAAGTTGAAGTTGAGGTTGCCGTTTTTGAAGGGTGGGCAAGGTGTGTGACCACACATGGAAACATGTATATGAGGTTAGGATCACTTGAGAATTACTAGAGTTAGTAATTGAGAACCGTGAGAACAATCCAAAATCATATATTTTTTTTCTAAAAAAATACAAAAAAATGTAAAAAATGTAAATTTTGAAAAATCGTAGTTTTTCTGTAAGTTTATTTTATATATATATATATATATATATATATATATATATATATATATATATATATATATATATATATATATATATATACATTGTATAGTATCAATCGTTAACTATGCGTATATATATACACACAAGTTTAAAATTACAACATAAGTAGTTTACATCTATGTTTGATAAAGTAAATAGAGGAGGTTCATTTGAGAAAAAATTAAATTGAGAAGAAAAAGAACAAATGGTACAATTGTAAAACATTAAATAGTTTTTCTCTCATTTCATTTATTATTATATTTGACTAATTAGTTAGTCATAAAGACTATCATCCTCCACAC
This sequence comes from Helianthus tuberosus, assembly GCA_030545235.1. Taxonomy (NCBI): domain Eukaryota; kingdom Viridiplantae; phylum Streptophyta; class Magnoliopsida; order Asterales; family Asteraceae; genus Helianthus; species Helianthus tuberosus. The sequence continues at coordinate 149,965,378 of CM060431.1, read as the reverse complement.
TAAAATTTTTGCCTACATACATCAAAATTTATCATACATGTTTTGAAATTTATTCTACGCATATTGAAATTTATCTTTCACAACTCGTAATTCATCCTACACACCTCGTAATTCATCTCACACTTTAAATTAATTTTTTTTCTTCTTTAAAAATATATTTTTTTTTAAATAAGCTACAAATTTAATGTAATTAGCTATTAAAAAATGAAGACTACCAATTAATGATCTATCTAAGTTTACTAATATACCCTTACACTAATATTAAATACAAAAATTAAATGAAGTAAAATGAAGAATTCTTATTGGTTGAAATTTCTTCTTTTTTATTCTTACAAAAAATTTCTTCTAATTTGAACCATCCACTAAAGTAAATATATGTACATATATGTATATGTATGTATGTATATATATATATATATATATGTGTATATATATATATATATAGGAGAAAGATCCGTTAGGAACCACTCTTTTATTGCGAGAACCACGAGAACAAATGTGAATACAAACAAAAATACCTAAAAATAGCTAAAAAAACAAAAAAACAAAAAAAAAAATTTTTACCTCAAAATTGATAATTTTCGTTACAAAAAAAAATAAAAATTTTTTTTGGCTACTAAAAGTAGCGATTTTAATGTAAAAAAATATTTTAAAAAAAATTTATGTGTTTTTTTAGATTTTTTTATGTTTTTTTGGGGATTTAGTTTTTAGCATTTTAGCTTGGGTGGGGGTTGGGGTTAGGTTGGGGGGGGGGGGGGGGGGGAGAGGGGTTAGGTTTTTGGGTGGGGGGGGTTAGGTTTTTTTTTTTTTTTGGGGGGGGGGGGGGTGGGGGGTTAGGTTTTTTTTAGTTTTTTTTTAGGTTTTTTTGGTGTGTTCACATTAGTTCTCATGGTTCTCACAATAAAGGTGGTTCTTAAATGAACCTTACCCTATATATATATATATATAGGTTTAGGATCCTATAAAAAGATGAAATTTGTGAGAAGTATAAGAAAGAACATGATGAGAAAATATGTCATTATTTAATTTATTAGGATATGGGCAATTAAGTAATTTAATAAATAAACCTAATTAAAGATAAAATTCAAAAACCCACATGCAATGCACATGCAAGTTCCCCCGTCTTTTTAAACGTCAATAACTTTTTTTTTAAATAAACCATAATAACGAGTGTTTTTTATCTTTAATATAAGCACCATATTGCTATACTTATATAGAGAAAAAAATTATGTTTCAATCGAATGTTTTAGTCCATGGTGTTTTCTCTATTTTGGTTTAATTGTATAGTGATTCAAGACGTTGTGTTTTACATTAAAACACCATGAATGTATATAAGACACCATAACATTGCAAATACCATTTACATTCAATCTTTCAGTCTTGTTTTCTATGATGTTTTATTTTAGGAATTCAAAACAGATTATGGTGTCTTGTAAAATAAAATACCATAGAAAACAAGATTAAATGTAAATGGTATTTGCAATGTTATGGTGTCTTATATACTATCATGGTGTTTTACTGTAAAACACAACGCCTTGAATCTCTATACAATTAAAAAACATAGACAAAACACCATGGAGTAAAACATACGATCGAAACGTAATTTTTTTTCTCTATATAAGTATCCCAATATGGTACTCATATTAAAGATAAAAAAACACTCGTTATTATGGTGTAATTTTTTTTGAAAAAAAAAAGTTACGTATAAGAAGTGATGGACGTTTAAAAAAGATGGAGGGAATTTGCATGTGCATTGCATGTGGGTTTTTTAGTTTAAAATATTAAATTTACCTTTATACCCTTAATATAGAAAATTAATTATTTTAATGGTACACACACTATTTACAATTTTGAAAAATTATAATCTTAACCATTAAATTATAGATCAAAGGATGTAGATTCCTACCTACACTTCTCACAAAACACATATTTTTTACAATAACTCTACCCCATATATATATATATATATATATATATATATAGGAGGAGTTGGGTAGAAAGTGGATTTTTCCTATAAAGTCTAGGAAGCAATCAGAATGTGACACGTGGCATTGAAAGATTTTAACTAGAAGGGCAATTATGTACTTTCACAATCTATTTTTATTTTAGGAAATTATCTTCAATAAGTAACTATCCATAATGAAACCGATTTCCTCCATAATTTTCAGAATTTTTTGTTTTCGAATTCTGATCTCACGTAAATATCAATCATTCCTTCGTTTTCTTGCTCACAAGATTCATCGCTGATCATATTTTTATACGGAGAGAAAAACAATGGCATCTGGAATCTATCAGCATGTTTCTTGGTACTGTGTTTTAACAGTTAGAGGGTTAAAGTCAATGTTTTTATAGATCCCATAATATGAATGATGTTTGGTAACGCTGGATGATTTCTTGACACTACGTTTAACAGCAAGCAGATTAATACCGTTGTGTTTTAGCATTCATGCTAGTAATGCTGGAGGATTTCTTGACGATGTGTTTTACCATTCATGCTGGTAATGCTAGAGGATTTCTTAACATTGTGTTTTAACAGCAAGCAGATTAATACAGTTGTGTTTTAGCATTCATGTTGGTAATGCTGGAGGATTTCTTGACGCTGTGTTTTACCATCCATGCTGGTAATGCTGGAGGTTTTCTTGACATTGTGTTTTAACAGCAAGCAGATTAATACAGTTGTGTTTTAGCATTCATGTTGGTAATGATGGAGGATTTGTTGACGCTGTGTTTTACCATCCATGCTGGTAATGCTGGAGGATTTCTTGACATTGTGTTTTAACAGCAATCAGATTAATACCGTTGTGTTTTAGCATTCATGCTGGTAATGCTGGAGGTTTTCTTGACGCCGTGTTTTACCATCCATGCTGGTAATGCTAGAGGATTTCTTGACATTGTGTTTTAACAGCAAGCAGTTTAATACCGTTGTGTTTTAGCATTCATGCTGGTAATGCTGGAGGATTTCTTGACACCTTGTTTTACCATTCATGCTGTTACGATGTGTGACATTTGTCACGATGTGTTTTCTTGATGTTGTGTTTCTTCATGAAGGATAGAAGGAAGAGAGAGAGACGAGAGAAAGGGAGAGAGAGAGAGAGAGAGAGAGAAAAAAAAAATTCACAAGAAATGTGGGGTGGTTTATGGAATGACAGTTATTTCTATATTTAAAACAAGCTAAATGACATATCTACCCCTGATTAATTAAATAATCCTATTTTTAATAAATACATATTACCAAAATGCCACCAAGATGATCTCAACCATTAAACACACCCATTGGATGGCCTAGATCGCTTCCTAGACTTTCTAGGAAAAACACACTTTCCGCCGGATCCCCACTATATATATATATATATATATAGGGTTGAGTTCATTTCAGAACTCTAAATAACTACAGAACTTCCAGAACTCCTAATAAACAATCATTTTATATATAAGTTTTTGTATTTAGGATCTTTTATCATATATTATATGTATTTCTTTGATTACATACATGTTAAAAGTAGTTTACATATGTTTAATTGCCAAAATTATATATATGTGTCATAACTAATTACATATATGTAAAAAAACTAGTTTACATATGTGTAATTATAAAATTACATATAAAAAATGATAAAATTACTCTTAACATGTATGTAATCGTAAAAATACACATAATAAATGATAAAATTATCCTAAACATAAAAATATATAAATAAAAAGATAGTTTATTAGGAGTTCTGCGAGTTTTGTAAATATTTATGGTTCTGAAGTGATCCTGGCCCTATATATATATATATAGGTACGGGATTAGGAGAAAACGCCCAAAAGTGTGAGAACGGATTCTGGCGTAACACGTGTCACGCGACATAGTGAAGGGTGGAGGGGTTTTTTTGTCCTTTTATATTCTTTTTTTAAACGCGTCTCACATCACCTCTCCATTTTTTGGCGTTTAACAAATACGCGACGTTTTTATTGTTTTTTTTTAAATTAGGAGCATAGTAAATGTTTTGGCGTTTTAACTAAGTGTGGTTTTGATTGTTGTGCCATGTAGGATGCAGGCCTATAATGTAAAAAACATCAGTAATTTTCTCGATGTTTATTTTTTTTTCTATCAATTGTTGTGCCATGTAGGATGCAGGCCTATAATGTGACAGACAATTATGACGTTTTGAAAAGATAAACAAATTCAATTTTCCATGTAGTGGCTTTTAATATAATAAATGTTTGGCAATAATGTTACCGTCTCTTCATTTTACTGTTTTACAATTACTGTTTCGTTCAGTTTCATCTGTCAATTAGTGTTGCTTTTCTAGTAATACTTTGTTTGACATTTTTGGGCGCTTTATATAGCAACAACATGCTTTGCTAGCATCCGTTCTCACAGTTTTCATACTATCAGTAGCTTTGGTGTTTGTAGTTTTTGGTGTTTTATACTCAATTTTTTTTATTAGTAGAGAATTAGATAATAAACAACAGAGAATTAGATAACAAACAATACAAAAAGAAAAAAATTAAAAATTCTAATATAATTTCTCATCCAAATCTTCACTGTAATCAGCCTCTTCTACTTTCACTTTTTTGGTGTTTCGAACCTGTTTTGAATACCTTATCTAGATCCTTATTTTCCTACATAATGCCCGTCTTTAGAAGATGCTTATTTTTAGTGGCATCTAGTATTGTGGTTTGATATATACTTGTTTGGTGACATGTTGAAGATCAACGCCTGCTCGAATGTATGATCCCTTCATGCCATCAATATATGAGTGTCATCAGTCTTTTTTTCATGAATATTTGTCCATCTCATTCAGCAAAAGCTTATAGAGATACCAACCTCAGAGAAGAATCCATTAAGTGAAACTTCATTCAGAACAATACTCAATATAGAAGAAACGAGGTTTCCATCTGTGGCCTTTTTAACTATTTTTTTGGCGTTTTTAAAGTGAGTGGTTTCTAGGAAACATGGCGTTGTTTTTGGGTGTGATCAATTGATTGTGCAGAGACGTCTCTTTTATAGGATGTTTTTGGCGCGTAGTTTAGGCAGAATTTTATTATAATAAATGATATTAATAAAGTTACCGTCTTTTCAGTTACTGTGTGTATTTTTACTATTTTTGTTCAGCTTTTTATGAGTTTAGGTTGATAGACGTGCCATCTTCCAAGTTTGACGTTTTTTAATGGCTTTAAGTAGTTTTTCGCGTTTTTTCCCATTTTTAGCTTTTAATAATACTTGTCCAAATTACTTTTATTATAGTTTGGGAGTTTTTGGAGTTTTATGGCATGATGGCGTTTCACAAGCATTATGTCTGTTTGGCGTTTTGTATTAAAATAATGTATTTTTGTTCTTAGCTGAAAAACACATAACAAACAACAGAAAAAGAAAATTAAAAAATAAAAATAGAAATAATTCATCCTCCAAATCTTCACTGTCATCAGTCTCTTTCTTCTTTGAAACATGTTCACTGGCGGTTTGACTTTGGCATGCTTCATTTTGTGTTTTTGTTGTTGAAGTAGCTTTTTTGTGGCCGTTTGGAAGGACAAAATGACGTGAGTTTTTTGTTTGAAGTTAATCTTTATCTTCATGTTTATCTTCAAACCACTCATCAGTGTTATTCGTCTCTTCATGCCATTATAATATTTATCAAGAACAAAACACAAAAAATGACATAAGTCTGACATCAGCATCTGTTTGTTGAAGATTTGTCCATCTCATGCAGCAAAATGTTATTGAGTTACAGCACCTCAGCTAAGAATGCATTATGCGAAACTTCGCGTAGAACAATATTGAATATACAAGAAACGATGTTTGCCATTTTGGCGTTTTATTGAGGAAATAGTATATCTAAAGGAAACGTTGATTTTTGGAATCTTTGTTGTTTGATTTTTGGCGTTTTCTAAGATGATTGGTATATAGTAAAATATGGCGTTTTTGAGTTTGTGTGTTTGATGTTTTGGGTTTTTTGGCATTTCTGAGATGAATGGTATATAGTAGTAAATATGGCGTTTCCGGTTCGGGGTGTGTTTAATGAATGTCTGAGATGTTTTGTTTATATAGGATGTGTTTTGGCCCGTTATGGCGTTTTATTCATGACTTTGGCGTTTTTGGTAGAGAAGTCAAAAGAACCTTTTACTCTTAATGAAGCGCGCCACACTAATAAAAGTGATGTTATTTACGAAAATGCTACCGCGTTATATAGTCCATAGATTGTTTTGATCTGACGATCCATAAGCGTTCTCTCCGTTCTCACACTTTCCACCGTTTTATCTAAATCCTGATCCTATATATATATATAGGGTAGGGATCTTGTACATCAATCCAGAAGTGTGAGAAATGTATTATAACACTATATATAACACTATATAACACCATATAAACACCGTATAACACTATGTAACACCATATAACACCATATAACACTATGTAACACTATATAACAATATATAACACTATACATCTATCATAGACATGCTATCAGACAAAATATAATGTTATATTTGTTATATGGTGTTATATAGTGTTACATAGTGTTATATGGTGTTATATGGTGTTACATAGTGTTATACGGTGTTTATATGGTGTTATATAGTGTTATATATAGTGTTATAATACACTTCTCACACTTCTGGATTAATGTACAGGATCTATATATAAACAGGATCAGGAGAGAACTCCTCAAAATGTGAGAACAGTGATAACGATTCTCAGCCACAAGATCTTAGTGGTTTGTGGCTGAGATTGATGCGGTGGCATTTTTGTAAATAATAGGTGCCTTAGAACTACCAGGTGGGGTAAAATAGGAAGATCCAAACAAAGGTGCGCATGCTAATCACATGCCATTTCCCCCCATCATATTTAAACGACAATAATTTTTTTATACGTGGTTATTTTTCGAAAAAAATTACACCATAAAACTCAGCGTTTTTTTTATCTTTCCGACGAGTATACTATTGATATACTTTTTGAAAAAAATTAACTGGGTTTTATGGCGTTTTTCTGAACTGGGTGTTTTATGGCGTTTTAGATTAGGTATTTTTCATGGCTTTTTTTCTGAACTAGGTGTTTTTATGGCGTTTTAACTAGGTATTTTCATGGCGTTTTTTTTGAACTGAGTGTTTTATGGCGTTTTCAATTGAGTTTTTTCATGGCGTTTTTCTGAACTGAGTGTTTTATGACGTTTTTACAGTAAAAAATATGATTTTTTTCAAGCTAAAAAAATATTAATTTAGGCGGTTAGACAAAAAAAATGGTTTTTTTTGAGCTATATGGCGCAAGAAAATGGTTTTTTTTGACCTTTTATAAATTATAGCTCAAAAAATAGTTTTTTTTGGCGTGGCGTTTTAACTGGGAGCTTATGGCGTTTTTTGAACTATATGGCTAAAAAATGTTTTTTTTAGCTGTTGTAAATTATAGCTAAAAAAAATAGCTTTTTTTTTGTTATGGCGTTTTTTGAGCTATATGGCTCAAAAAAATGGCTCAAAAAAATGTTTTTTTTTGAGCTGTTGTAAATTATAGCTCAAATAATAGCTTTTTTGTTATGCCGTTTTAACTGGGAGCTATATGGCTCAAAAAAATGGTTTTTTTGAGCTGTTGTAAATTATAGCTCAAAAAATACTTTTTTTTTTGGCGTGACGTTTTAACTGGGAGCTTTATGGCGTTTTTTTGAGCTATTTGGCTCAAAAAAATGGTTTTTTTTTTTGAGCTGTTGTAAATTATAGCTCAAAAAATAGTTTTTTTTTTGTTTTTGCGTTTTAACTGGAGCTATATGGCTCAAAAAATGGTTTTTTGAGCTGTTGTAAATTACAGCTCAAAAAATAGTTTTTTTTGTTGGCGTTTTAACTGGGTATTTTCATGGCGTTTTTCCGAATTGTGTATTTTTATGGCGTTTTATTTGAACACCCAGTTCATGTGAGTGGGTTTTTTGACAATATTACCCCTTAGTGTAATTTAACATCAATGCCACATCTCACCACCAAAATCGTTCTCACCGTTCTCACACTTTTCACCGTTCTCTCTAAATCCTGACCCTATATATATATATAGGGAGAGGATCATGAGAAAACTATATCTAAATGAGAAAACTAGAAAACTAACTAAAAAAGCCTAAAAAAAGCCAAAAAACATACCAATTTTTTTTTTTACAATTTTTAAAAAAAATCGCTAGTTTTTATGCATGGAAAAAAAAAATTCTTTTGTTGTACTGCACATGTGCATTATATGTGTACTACACATGTGCACTATATCCGTTATAGTGCACATGTGTAATACAACAAATTTTTTTTTTTTGAAATTTTTTTTCCATTTATAAAACTAGCGATTTTTTTATAAAAATTTGTAAAAAAAAAAGAAAAAAAATTTGGTATGTTTTTTAGTTTTTTTAAGTTAGTTTTTTGGTTTTCTCTTGATCCATACCCTATATATATATATAAGTTAAACTAAGGGTAATATTGTCAAAAAAAACCACTCACATGAACTGGGTGTTCAAATAAAACGCCATAAAAATACCCAATTCAGAAAAATGCCATGAAAATACACAATTAAAAACGTCATAAAACACTCAGTTCAGAAAAAAACGCAATGAAAAACTCAGTTGAAAACACAATAAAAAACTCAGTTCAGAAAAACGCTATGAAAATACCAATTAAAACGCTATAAAAACACCTAGTTCAGTAAAACGTCATGAAAATACCTAGTTCAAAACACCATAAAACACCCAGTTCAGAAAAACGCCATAAAAACCCAGTTTATTTTTTTTCGAAAAGTATATCAATAGTATACTCGTTGGAAAGATAAAAAAACGTTGAGTTTTATGGTGTAATTTTTTAGAAAAATAATCACGTATTAAAAAGTTATTGGCGTTTAAATATGATTGGGGAAATGATATGTGATTAGCATGTGCACCCTTGTTTGAATCTTTCAATTTTACCCCTGCTGGTAGTTATAAGGTTTCCATTATTTACAAAAATACCGCCGCATCATCTTAGCCACAAATCACAAAAATCTTATGGCTGAAAATCGTTCTCACTGTTCTCACACTTCAAATCGTTTTCTCTTGATCCCATTATTATATATATATATAAGAGTTATCTTGAGAATGCTAAATATTATTGGAACCGTCAGAAAGAATGAATGAAAAACCAAATCAATTTTTTTATGTAATACAACCCTTATTATAATTAAAATAACAAATTAAAAAAATAATTTACTCTTTAAATAATTTATCTCTCCTCTCAAATTAACTTTTAATTTTTTTTACAAAAGTGTAATTTTTTTATTTACGAATAAATGTGAATTTAGATGTGTAAATTTGTTTTCTAATATAGTATTCGAATAATAATGATAAGTGTAAAAAATCTTTTGAATTTCAATAGTATTTGACCAAGTTCTTGCGTTTCTGACGAAATATGTGTGTGTGTAACACCCAAAAAATTAAGTTCTTAACCATTATGTTATTATGGTAATTTTTGCATAAAATAATTAACTAGGAATAATTATGGAGTCATCAAACAATCTGAGTTGTTGAAATTGGAAGAGAAATTTAGCCCCAATCTTGTGCATGAAATGAAATTCTTCATTATCTAGCCCTAATAAACATAAGGTGAGTTGTAGAATCTTCGAAGACGATGAAGTATTTTTGTTGCTTCTTAATTGTGGAAGTCTAGTACGAAATTGTGGTAATTCTATGTGAATTCAGTAAGAATTATGTTTGAAACTTGTTATATGGACATGCATGAATGTAAGATTTGTAAGGATTAGAGAATTAAAGGAAAAACTTGTGGAGGTTATACGGGTGTTGAAGATGTGGAATGAACCCATAACCATTATTGGTTAAATGGGATGTTGGAACTAAAATGACTTAAATTTATGCTAAATTGATGATAACAATGAATGCATGATACTTGTTGATTCATAAAACTATGATGTTTTTTTTCTAGTGAATTAAGCATATATGTTACTAGAAAAGTAATGCCCACCAAGTATTTGATGAAATGTCCTAGATATGAAAGTAGGTGATTTTCTTATGCAAGCACTTGATTAACATGATTAGAGTGTGAAATTTGGATGTATTTGATGATAGAATGTTAATATAAATGTCTAATATAACAATAGATGTGGTTCTTGATCTAACGGTTGATATGTAAGGATGAACTATAGATAAGAATAGTACGTCGTGTTTTAGATGTGGTACATGCATCAATTGTTTCATGAAATGCCAAGTTGGTGAAACACTAGTTAGATAAGGTATTACGAAACATGTAAGTGTTATTACTTGTATGAAATTTTAGCTAAGGAGTAAATCAAGTCAATCATATGTTATATGTATGAAAATATTGTCTAGTTCATGTTGGGTGCAAATGATGCGTTATATGTAGTGATTAATCATATGGGTCGTATGAGTTAAAAATAGTTCATGTTGAATTGGGAATGAAAATGAATACATATTACTATGGATATTTAAGATTTCCATATTTTGGATTCTGATAAAGCAAAGTTTGACATGTTCCTAAGTTAGGTACAGGAACTTAGGAGCGAACGGGTCAAACATGTATAAGTTCAAGTATGAAGCTCCTATGGGCGAAGGTGAGTGGTTTCCTCTTTATTACATTTAGTTTGGTTAGTTTGACTTTTAAGTTAGTGATGAATATAACTCCATTGATGGGTTGGTTGTCGTTTTGGTATCATGATAGCGAATCGTGAGAATAAGATTGCAGTAATGGTCATCTGCTTAGTCTTGGAAAATTTCAAGTTTATGAGGTTAAATATCAACCATATGGGATGAAAGTGCAGGTAAGATATTGTTGCCTCTTCGAAGGTTCGACGTCGGAATGTAAAGATTGAATTTGGAAGAATAAACGAACGATTATCACACGCCGGAAGAATGCGATATGTCGTTAAATTATATATATATGTTTTAAATTATGTATGATGTCACTAATTACCAATGATGTGGATGTATACGGTGACTGCATGTTACATGGATCATCATCATGAGGTGGAAGTGGTTAAGGATCGAGTTAAAATGTGAATTGTACAGAAGTGAGGTCATGTAGTTTATAAACACATGTTATGTTTTATCTTAAATAAGAATGAAGGATGTAATGCTTGTAAAAGGGTCATCCCAAATGGTAGGGGCGGAACCAATGTTATGTGAGCCGTAGCACGGGCTACTGCTGAAGTCCATATGCGTAGTGTATTTTTTATATTTTTTTTCGGTTTTATACAAAGAATACCCCTAAAATAATACAAGGATACCCCTAAACCTAACCAACCCAAACTTATAAATAAGAGAGCCCGATTGAAACAATGACCCAATTGATTAGATAAACTCAACTGATTAGATTAGCCCAAAAAAACACAAAAATGCGTATGGCGGCATTCTTTCTCATCATCGCTTAGGTTTTGGAAGAAAACCAAATGTCGTTGGTCATCCTTTACGCACTAGTCTCCTGTTTTGCTACTACCAATAACACTGCTTCGATAAAAGAATCCACAATCCTATTGTTTGTTGCTACGGTAACGCTGGTTCCGGCCGTTCCGCCCCTTCTTAGATATTCGTTTTTTAAAGTAAAAGACGACGATGTTATTGAACGATTTCAAGCTATGAAATAAAGAAGATGACAAATCTATTAGATATTTATTTTACTTTATTTATTTATTGTCTTTTTTAATATCTTTATCTATTATCGTTTTTTAATATTGTTTAATTGCACAGTAAAAAAATAAATAAAAATTGGGATACCACTGAATTAATGGGCTAGTTCCGCCACTGCCAAATGGTTTTCAAGCTTGTTAAAATGTTTATAAGGAAATAAATTTTGTGGTTCGTGTATTTTCATTGCGTGTTCTGGTTAAAACGGTTTAGGGCATATATCTAGTTTTAAAAATGTTAAAAGCCAATGCATATTTTATTAATTTTTTAGGTTAACTTGCCTTTTTTTAATTAATTTCTTAGTTTCAGCCCACGTTGAAACCAACGTTCTTAATAATGCATTCCGTACCCTAAAGGACACAAAATACATTCTTTAATATAGATTTAGGGATTGGCAAATGGTACCGAGTACCGGTACCGAATTTATCGAAACAGAATATTTTCGGTACCTAATTTTGACGTTTTCGGTACCGATACCCATTTTTGTAATTTTCAATACTGGTATTTTTGGTACCGGTATCAGTTGGTACCGAGCCCATCCCTATATAGATATTTTTTTGTATGTTAGTAGAATAGATATTTTTAAAACAGAATAGATATTTTTAAAATACCATTTATTATTACTATATTGCTTATTTAACCTTTATGGAAAGTTGAAACTAACACATCTATAACTTATTTTTAGCTTTATGAAAAGTTTTAAACTAACACATCTGAAACATAAATTGCATACAATCACATGTTCGTCATCGTATTTAATTTTATTTTAATTGTACAATTCATCTTGGTTACAATAAAGCAAAGCATAACTCATAACACTTATAAAGGAAACATGAGAGCAAATACGACATAACTTGTTATCTTGAGCTCTATGATCATTTGAACACATACTTGACAGCACCAGGAATGTGTGTATGCTCAAAATAAACATCCCATTTGATTATCTTAGGATCAAAATAGAACATACTGGCTTCGACTCCGTTTGCTCTAACCAGTTGACGAAGCTTTTCAGCATTCATATCATCGTAGCTGTCAAAAGAAAGAAAGATACTCAAACCCATAGGAAAATTAATTAAGTAAATTACATCATTCATAACTATTGTAAAAGAATAAACTGATCATATAAAGAAGTTTTTCGGTATTGATATCATCGTAGCGGTAAAAAAGAATCACATTTGGAAATTGTGTAAGCATTGTTCATAATTTGATTTTTTTAGTTTAAAGTGATCAAATAAATGATAGAACTTACAAGCTTTTTGAGAACAAATAGGGTTTATATAACTCCACTAGCCGTAACACAAAATTGGTCTTTCGTTTAAGACTTGAATATGTTCCATTTAATGCATGACATAAAGCTAAATTCGCAACTTGCAACCCCTGAAAACACATTGTCCGTACATTGAAAGAATATGAGATAAACTGATAAAGAATAAAAGCGACATAATAAATTAGTCACTGGTTGTCACAAAATAAATCGCTCGAAAACAATATGACCAGGAATTTTATGGCCGATATGTGACAACATTCTGTTGCAAATTAACATCAAAACTTTCAATCGCCATAAAAAATTTTGTCCTCAAAATCGGGTCCATCACATAATTGTAACAAAATATTTTGTCGCAACCATTTTGCCACAAAAACCTTTGCTGAAGTCGCAAACATGATTTTGTTGGAGAAACGGTCACGGCCAAATCAATCACAAAATGGGTCTTGCAACGGTTTTGGGCGTCGCAAAGTAAAATTTGTAGTAGGGTACGAGATTTGGGATTAACCTGTAACGGAAGCAGATAACGAAGAGAAAAGTATCTTTGAAAGCTAGCCATGGAGTTCAACACCTTAACCTGGCCAACTATAACCGGTTTGCCTTCTTTGTTAATCCATGGATGCTTTGAAAAATAATTATACCCACTTTGTTGAATTGATTTGTACTTCAATGGGTTCGATACCGAAGATCCAACATGGTATATTATTTCACATGATGGTTGATTTGCGTGAGCTACCATCGTAGCAATCATAGCATTCACCACCATATCTGCCGGTATCTGTCAGTCAATTCATTTTTTGACATGATAACAGTTAGCTATTTAATATTCTGAAACAAACTTAGTTATATCATAAATTGTACCCACCACGTCGATTACGGATTCAGGATCACCAAGGAAGCATGATAACTGGCCCTTGCCATAACCAACTGCCAAGCTATCGATTGTTCTATAGTGTTCAAATACGAAGATATTATTTCATCATTTTTTTCTTTGTTTAAAATTAAATAAAAATGATACGATGAATTAATATTTACCGTATGCCTTCGGTCCAACCAGGGAAGGGTTCTTTGTAGGTGCTAGTGATGATAGTTGGTCGAAGAATGACTAATGGCATGTCTCCTTTCATGTGTCCGAGAATCATTTCTCCTAATGCCTTGGTAAAAACATATGTATTCGGCCATCCGAATTTTTTTGCCCTGTATATAACGAATGAAAGCAGAATATCGTTAAGACCCTAGGGCACCATGGGCTCGAATGCTTTGCTGGTAATGGGCGTGAGGGCAGGGTTTGTGAAAAATCATTGTTCTTAGCCAATCATATTAAATCACATCACCCACTTTTTTAGTTAAACCATTAGACTCTTTTAAGGGAAAAGTTAGTAAGAAACTATGGTTACTTGAGAGTCACTTTTTAATTAAAACATTACTTTTATGGTTGTAATTAGGAATGTTAATTAAAGGCAAAGTGACATTGTAAATGTATCTTAACGAGTTAGTGGGGTGAATAAAATACAACTTAAACTCATTTAGGCTCAACTGAATCTACAAAGTATGTTTTAGATTCGTGTTATGACGGAATTCATAGCCTAGTCAAGGAAATTAATTATGAGAAAACTAAGAAAAAATATTTGAAGGTAAAGCAAAACCATTTTTACCTTTCAATACCCAAATCTTTCATGGCCAATGTAATCGATTTATCGGTAGCTATTTCATCATAGCTAAGTTCTTTTAATTTTTCTTCGATGATGTTCTTCTCTGTGTTGATGTCAAGCCCATGCGCACCGTTAAGTGCATTTCCCAGTTGATATGGTGTTTCTAGTATGAGCCCGGGTGTCTCACCAGAGACATAAGCTGAACAAACATAATTTTAATGTAATGTGTAAAATTAACCTAGTTTGTATCGATAATTAAATGTCATGGTGTTTCTACTGGGTGTCTCATTAGAGACATAAGCTGAACAAACATAATTTTAATGTGATGTGTAATATTAACAAAGCTTTATATGCATAATTCAATGTCAACATTCTGATATGAAACTCAAAAGTATGTATAGACTCTTATACACACCAACAGAAAAAGCGAGAAATGAATTTACCTTAAAATATATATAACTTTTTTGGTTTGTTTAAAGTTACGTGGGACATACTATATAGACAAAAACGTCTTACTGCTGAAATCGATCCAAAAGTATGTAGACTCTTATACAATGCCGAGGACCACTATCGTAACGAATTAATCTGTGTTTAGAATAATATTTTTTAAACCTTTTGACCGTCTTCACCACAACGTGTGGCGACGATCACTAGTTACAAATTGTATCGTAGATTTATACTATAATAATCATATATTAAGTATATATGTATACTAACCATATAGCAATTAAAAAATTATATAAAAAAATATAGTACATGTATAATTAAAAATTATATAAAAATATTCTAGAGGTATACTAACCAGTGGATACGTGAAGAAGCAACTTTATTTTAGCGCATTTGCTAGCAAAATTTAAAACATTTTTCGCTCCAAATGTATTCAAAGCTAATGCACTGTCATATCTGCAATAAATCAAATAAAAAAATCAAAATCATTCTATATATCTGTTTCTCACATATAGCATATAAATAGTTTTTAAGATCTATATAAATGGTTTTTAAGATGTGATTAGTACAGAACACAACACCAATTCAAGTACTCAAAATAAATATTTATTTTAAAACGACTACTGGTAATTTTTTTTTTTTATTTTTTTTATTTTAAACATAGCTAGGTCGACTAGTTTAATATCTAAACTAGAAGTACGTAGTTATACCTTTCATCAAAGTTGGTGGTGGCAGCTACATTCACAACAACATCAATATTACCCCACATCTCTTCAATCAAACCAGAGTCTTTTACTCCCAGATTTTCGTAGGTGATGTCACCAGCCACCGGAGTTACCTTTTCCGACAAGAAAGACTGAAGATTTGCACCATGCTTCTCTTTCAAGATATTGAACAAGTCCTTTGCCACTGCCTGTACGTAAATGATTTTAAATATTTTTTTAGGTTTAAAGGTTGATTTTTTATATCAAGTTAAAATATTATTTTATTATCTATAGTCTGAAACGTTGAACTAACTTTCAAAATTATTTAGAGTTTTCTTTTTAGTAATTTATATTTATCGATCTACCATTCTATTCACTATGCCATTAATATTACTACCAATATCAATTTCCTGAAATAGTGAGACGGATTTCCTTATCGTGACAAGTCTTGGATTTTATGCAAGTATACCGTGTCAAGAATAAAAAAACAGTATTATATATAATATTCGACAAAGAATTAAACTCTGCCCAAAAAAGTAGTTCCATACACACATACATGACGTATACAAAACATACACAACTACATAAGGGGCGCCCGTGGTGGAGATTTGGCAACGCGTTAAATGGTGTGAAACATCACCGCCGCTACCATTCATCACGCGTGGATGTGGCAACGTGTGGTGGTCTTCACGCGTAGAAACCTGATTGAAGCAATGATGTTTGTGTGGTAGATGTTGGGTGAGTGATGTGCATATCCACTAAAATCCATCACTAGTGATGGAATAAAGCTCGATGACGTGGCGGAACTTGATTGGATGTTGTGAGTGATGGAACTCCATCACTAGTGGAGCGGCCCCTACCCCCTAAGGGGGGTAGCTATGGTCATCACTCATCACTCACTCACAACTTCCAATCAAGTTCCGACATGTCATCAATCATTGTTCCATCACTAGTTATGGATTTTAGTGAAAATGCTCATCACTCACCACACACTCATCTTCATTTAAAAATAACTCACCACTCAAACATGTAAAACGCGTGATATATATCACGCGTCATGAAATCAACGCGTGATACTTATGACCGGCGGCGGTGTGCTTTTGTTTTTCACGAGTGATGAGGGCTATAACGTACCGCCCCGGGTCCTCAAAGGGGATTGAAACATAGAAATTATTACATGATCCCAACATCAAGTGAGACGTAATAATTAAGCATATATGATCTTGTATCAAATGTGCAATATATTTTTCTTAGTCGTGAGAAATATTCGCAACACAAAGCTCACCAAACACAAATCATATACTTAAAACTTAAAATGGGTTGGCAAAACATATCATACCCTCTAAATTAATATTGAAACAAATCTATACTTCAAATTTGTGTTTTAGCACAAACCCTTAAAAACGATATATATATACCTCCTTGTTGAAACGTTGCAAAGCAGATTTGGCATCAGTAGCTCTCACAAGAAGATATAGCCTTTTCACATTCGGTTGAACCCTGAGTATCTTCTCCACAAATACTACATATACACAAAACAACATGATATCAGTAACGTGACGTTTGTATGTAATATCATACAACACGTTCAAAAGTGTACTTCGTTAGGTTGTTTAACAACCACTAAGTACTTCTAACATTATATGTGTGTGTGCGTGTGTCGAGATCGAGAGAGAGAAGGGATACTTTTAGCAAGAAAACCAGTGGCACCGGTAATTAAAATGGTCTTGCTATCAAGAAAATCAAGAATGTTATCCAACTCCATTCGTTGCAAGTATGGCAAGAACACAAACACTTTAGAGAGAGAGAGAGAGAATGCAGGCAATATTGGTGAAGAAGAAGAAGATACGACACAAGCGATTTATAAGGAGTTAAGTGGTGAATAAAGAAAATTCAATGTTGTGTCAGACAGTTTGGTAAACACAAACAGATATTATTTCGGTTTTACATATTCACATGACTTCCCCGGCAATTGAGCATCTTGCTTAAGATTTTCTAATACACCGCCTTTTTTTCAAAAAAAAAAAAAAAAAACTTCCCCGGCAAACTAAACTCATAAAAAAAGATCAACTGTTTCATTGATGAAATGTGAAACCACAACAATATTACGGGTAAATTTATTTACGAGTAAAGTACAGTTTTCGTATCTTTAATTTGTCCAAAATAACATTATTTATTCAATAAGTTTTTTTTTTCATTCTCAGACCAATAGGTTCATTTCATTTTAGTTTAAACCAATTATCTTAACTCAATTTGTTTTTTCGGTTAAGTTTTTATGAAAAGACAAACATACCCATTATTAAAAAAAGAGTAAAGTGCAATTTGCATCCTTGAGGTTTGGTCCAGATTGTCGTTTGCTTCCCATTCTTTCAGTTTTTGCCATCTGAAACGTTAACATTGTTATTTCATTGCCATCTGCCTCGAACGTTAGTCAGCTGTTATGTTGACCGTTAGATTTAGGGGCAATTTGGCCTTTTCACATTCAAAGCTTCCTAATCACACTTGCCACCTCCCTTATCTTTCCACACTTACCCTCTGACACCCCATTCTTCACTTATCCCCTTCTTCTTCACCGACGACTAACGTTCCGGCGACCAACAATGTCTGGCAATTCAGCATCTCCTCTTCACAACGAACACATAATGGAATTCACTTTCGATTTTCACAACGAACACGTCCATGGTACATATATCAAGCACATTTTATTGCACCATTGTTGATTTCAGTTCGATGCAAGTTAGGGATTTCATCGATAATGTGGTCGTTTGTTTGTGTTTAATCGATTGTAACTGGACTTATGGTAACGGAGACCAACAACCATCGTATGGTGGTTCTTGTAAGGGTGGTCCTGCGATGTTTGAACATTTCTCTAAACTTTAGAGTGGTGTTCCCTCGATCGCACCAACAAACAAGTCCACCACAGAATGACATCGTCCCAACTTCTGGTCCAGATTCACAACCACCACCATCACCAGAACAGAGCATCGCCCATCTTTACCAAGACTAGTGTAATACTAGTGTTGGTTACTTTGTTGAATGATCCTATTATTTGGTGATGTGTAATTATGATGATAATGCATATAATTATTGTTAGGATGTGTAATTATGATAAGGATGATGATGTTTTGAATGTTGGGTGGTATAATATATAAATCTATTGGGATAGTGATGTAATATGATGATGATTTATGATATATGATTTAGTTTATGATGTTGCTCTATGATGATTATGATGACTTATGTTTATGATGATGTTTTAACATTAATTTTATGATCCTCATAGTCTGTGTATTAGTGAGTCTATGTGATTTAACATTAAGTTTATGATGATGTTTTAACATCATGATCATACATATGATCCCCATAGTCTGTGTATTAGTGAGTCTATGTATCATTGGTCAACTGTATGATGATCATCATCATCCTAATAATGTGGGTCTGTGTATTAACAGTGATCCTGATCCTGTAAGTCTGTGTGTGTACATTTGATGAGTGCAGTTTGTGCATAAGTGACTTTGATGAACTAGATGTTGTGAAGTTTGTGAACTAGATGTTGTGTAGTTTGTGAGCTAGATGTTTACCAATTAAGTGCAGTTTGTGCAAAAGTGCGGGTTGGTTCATAAGTGCACTTTGTGCATAAGTGACTTTGATGAACTAGATGTTTACCAATTAAGTGCAGTTTGTGCAAAAGTGCAGGTTGGTTC